>CM033642.1:33699663-34049257 GCA_019512145.1 Engystomops pustulosus
TGACATCTTTTTGTCCAGGTTTCATGTTGGAATGGAGATGGTGTGGTTTTTGTTGACTTGGGGTCGGAGGGTCATGTAGTTGGGGATACATGACCTCCTTCTTGGTGGTTTTTCAGGGGTAACACTGCGCTACATGCCCTTAGATAAGGCAGACATACAGGGTGTTATCTGGTATTATGGAAAGTGGAATGGTTAAAAGTGTGTATATATTCAAATAAAAAAATGGGACAGATTTACTTACCCGGTCCATTCGCGATTCAGAGGCGCGTTCTATGCGCTGGATTCGGATCCGGCCGGGATTCATTAAAGTAGTTCCTCCTCCGTCCACCAGGTGGTGCTGCTGTGCTGAAAAGCATCGGAACGCGCTGGAGTTCACCGGGCTGGGCTGAGTGAAGGTAAGTGCAAGCTCCGCGACAGATTTTTTGTTTTCAACGCGGCAGTTTTTCCGTCGGGTTTTCGTTTGGCCACGCCCCCCCCATTTTCGTCACATGCATGCCAGCGCCGATGCGCCACAATCAGATCGCCAGAATCCCGGGGCAATTCAGGGGAAATCGGCGCAAATCGGAAAGCAAAACAATGGGACAGATTTACTTACCCGGTCCATTTGCGATCCAGCGGCGCGTTCTCTGCGCTGGATTCGGGTCTGGCCGGGATTCATTAAAGTAGTTCCTCTGCCTTCCACCAGGTGGCGCTGCTGCGCTGAAAAGCATCGGAACGCACTGGAGTTCACCGGGCCGGGCTGAGTGAAGGTAAGTGCATGCCCCGCGACAGATTTTTTGTTTTAAATGTGGCGGTTTTTCCGGGTTTTCATTTGGCCACGCCCCCCGATTTCCGTCGCATGCATGCCAGCGCCGATGCGCCACAATCAGATCGCGTGCGCCAAAATCCCGGGGCAATTCAGGGGAAATCGGCGCAAATCGGAAATATTCTGGTAACACGTCGGGAAAAGGCGAATCGGGCCCGATGACCACCAATATGTTCTTATGTTGGAACAGTGCAGGGTGCGCCTGATTCATGGAAGCCAATGGGGGTCATTTAACAAGGGCCCATTCTCGTGTTTCCCGACGTGTTACCAGAATATTTTCCGAATTTGCGCCGATTTCCCCCCTGAATTGCCCCGGTATTCTGGCGATCTGATGTGGCGCACTCGGCGCTGGGCATGGATGTGCGAAAATGGGGGGGGGGCGTGGCCAACGAAAACCGCGCGGAAAAACTGCCCGCGTTGAAACAAAAAATCTGTCGCGGAGCTTGCACTTACTTCACTCAGCCCAGCCCCCGGTTAACTCCAGCTCGTTCCGATGCTTTTCAGTCACCGAGCACCACCTGGTGGACGGGGAGAACTACTTTAATGATCCCGGCCGGCTCCTAATCCAGCGCATAGAACGCGCCTCGGAATCGCGAATGGACCGGTAAGTAAAATCTGGTCCCTTTTTTTTAATTTGTATATCACACTTTTTAAATAAAACCATCCCCTGTCCATAATACCAGATAACACCCTGGAGGTCTGCCTTATCTAAGGCATGTAGCGGCATGTTAACCCTGAAAAAACACCACACAGGAGGTCATGTATCCCCAACTACATGACCCTCCGACCCCCAAGTCAAACAAAAAAAACCACACCACACTCCATTCCACCAACATGAAACCCTGGACAAAAAGATGTCAGGTGCTTATTGTCCAACATTGGACCCCCCTCATGTAATGGCAAACCATAAATGGTCCCCACCAGAGCAACCTGAATCCCCATTCTGCTGCCTCTGGCTCAAACATCTGGACACACCCGGGGTTGCTCTGCAACCCTATTGCTGCAATCACTGCCCCGTACCAAAAAAAATACTGCCCCAATATGTTCTTATGTTGGAACAGTGCAGGGTGCGCCTGATTCATGAAGAACGTGCACCACAAATTTGAATCACAAAATGCAGTTTGCACTGTTTTTGATATATGGGGGCCACTGCGTATATACTCAAAACATTAGCTTTAATGTTGACAATAGATGGAAGAATCAATGTGTAAAAGTGGCTGAAATCCCTCACCAGATACTGGTTCTTACTATGTGAAGTCCCCATAAGTATTCCACTTCCTGACCAAATTCTATTGTCTTAATAAGCCTAACTTGCCTAATGGAGACAATAGAATTTGGTCAGGAAGTTCCCTGCTCTGCATTTATGAGGTGATCAGCGGTGTCTGCAGTTACATGTCTTTTCCTTCTGACTTTCAAAGGTTTTTTCAAACTTTTTGGAAATATTTAGACTATATTTTAGATTATAATTTTAATATAATTCATGGGCTACTACTGCATATTTATTTATTGCTAGTTGACTTAATGACTTTCCTTTATTTGTTTTTTTTCTCTTTGATCCTTTAACCCTTTAAGGACCAGGTCATTTCATTTGTGTTTCTATTTTTCCCTCCCTGTCTTTAAAAAATCCATACATTTTTAATTCTTCCAGAGCTGTGCGAGAACTTGTTTTCTGCCTAACAAATTTTACTTCCCAGTAATGGCATTTCATATTCCGGTTACTGGGAAGCTGACAAAAATATTACAAAAGTGATAACATTGTAGAAAAAAAATGATTTCTGCCATTTTCTTTCACAGTTTTTTATGTCTTTTAATCTACACTCTAAATGACATATTTACTCTATTCCTTGGGTTGGTACAATTGCGGGAATACCCAATTTCTTTAGGTGTTAAATGTATTATATCACACAGGTGCACGGCTCGTTAAATTACTCTGTGATATATCGAGCCCTGCACCTGTGTGACCATGGTCAGATTTCTGTCACTGGAAATAAAACAATGAAGCTTCTATTGAAGGACAGAAAGCAGAGATCCAAGAAAACCATTGAGGAGATTGATAGATAAAGTTATGGAAAATTGTACAACTCTTTTTATTCATACAAACAATAAACATTCATTTGCCTGAGTGGGACTAACCCGGTTTAAAGGAAACCTACCACTTGAAATGGTGGTTAAGAAGGAAAACACCGAGTACCAGGCTTCAGGCTGAGCTGGGCCGGAGCTTATTGTTGTTAATGTTTTAAAACGCTGTATCGAGGTCTTTAAAACACTTTGTTTTTAACTTTATAGCCGGCGCAGGGAGGTAAGAGGCGGAGATTAACATGCGATGCGACCGTTTTCGGCGCGACTACATAGAAGTGAAGGAGAGAGCCGCTGCGCATGTAGAGCTGAGTGCGTACCGCCCTTGCGCCGGCTATAAAGGGTAGAAAGTGTTTTTAAAAACGCGATTATACAGCGGTTTAAAACACTAACAAAAAAAAGCTCCGGGCAACAGCTCACCATGAAGCTGGTACTCAGTGTTTTCTCTTAAACCTGGCCATTCAAGTGGTAGGTTTCCTTAAACTCTCACCTGAAGCACACAGGACCTCATTCTGAACAGCCATGCTCAATTATACCATTGGGAGTACCTCCAACCTTTTACACTGTTTTTCCAGAATCTAGAGTGGTATTTTAACTAAAACAAGATTTGGGAAGCCCCCCTAGAGCACAGATATTTACTTTCCAAACCAATATATAAAAGTAGACTCAGGGCCAGTATGTAAAGGTTTTTAAATGAGAAACCCATGGGTACCGATTCATTGCCCATACACTGCCCGGGCTAAATTAAGTGGAATTAAGGGTTTTCCCTGTAAGTACATTACTTGCAAGGCTGCCAAAGGCCGAAGAGAGAAGAGAAAGCTCTGAGGTTAAACTCCTGCAAGCACTCTGGGGGACTGAGTGATGGAAGGTACGTGAAGAGGAGGAAGAGATTATTTCCAAACGTGGTATCTTTTAGAATTAATAAAGTATCTCCATAAAACAGAGAAGCTTCCCCATGGGGCTCCATATCATAGATGGGTTAAAGCATAGTTAACGCTAGAGATGACATACCATGAGAAATCTTGCTAATAATCACTAAGTGTTGGAAGGATGAAGCGGGTGGGTATGATGCGTAAAAATCCACTCTGAATCCTGTTGAGCTGTTCAGAAAGAGCTGGAAAAAGTGTATATTTGTCTTTAAACCTTTTATGGAATTATACCAGACATACATGTAATACAGATTATCCATACAATGCACCATTATAGTTGATGATATAATCACCGTGGCCCACACTTTATCAAAAACTGTGCTGCAAACCGCACTAGTGAAATGGGGGCCAGAAAACAGAAAGGAAATCGAACACAAGATCTTCAATGTAAGGTAACGGTTGGAAGTGGTTTGGGTAGTTATTCCATAGTCCATTACCCAAAGATGGGTTGTGCGCTGAGGTAGGTTGTTATTATTAACCAGGTCTACGGCGGGGGGGGGGAGGGTTCACAGCTGGGGGGGGGGTGGTTCACAGTGGCACATTTGATCAATATAGGTGGTTATAGACAATTGTGGGGGACCTCACATAATTAATAAAAAAAATAAAAAACAATTTAAGGTTCACCCATTTTCTATACCCAGCCATCTAAACAATAAAGCGGCAACATTCCGACATACTGGCGGTTCGTTGAACTGGGTGGTATTGGTGACAAACTGAGTTTGGGCTTTTACAGGTCAACAATACCGCTTTAGTCATTACTGGGGTTTGAATCTACTTGAAAGATTGAGACCCACCAATGTGGGTGTGTCACGGTGGAGGGGGCGCGCGCGCACCGAACAGGGGGTTTTAAAGTCCAAACATCATTATTTAGAAAAAAAAACCACACAATGTTTAATCAAGTAAACTCCATAAAAACCATCCTGGTAACCATGTTAATATAAAATTTCCTGTTAATGCCATAGGTTCACTGGAATCCAGTTAGTCATGTATTGGAACTGTGTAACACAAAAAGTTAAAAACAAAAGGTTCATAAAAAAAATTATTATAATTTCCCCTTCTGGGGTCGTCCAATGCTATTTTTTTATAGTACTTTCTGTGGTTTTCAAGGGATTCTAAAATTACACTAAGAAAGTATAGTAACTTCAATACTTTCTTGAGGCCAGGGAGATTAGCATCCCTGTGACAGAGTAAGGAACCCCCATATCCTGGCCAAAAGACTGTGCACTATAATTGTTAGTCAATTATGTTGGAGAGTAAAGCTTGTGTGTTACGGGCAAGTAAAGGCTGTGGAATATTCCCCTAGTGACTGTCCGCGATTTATTAACCCATACCACTACACATGCTAATGATACAGAATTTGGGCGGACGGTTTGGCCGCGGACACTGACGGATTCGGACCAAAACGTGGCATTTAAAAACTCAATTGGTCGCAGATCAAAACTTACAGCCAGGAGGAGAAGGTGACTCCGGCGGACCTCCAGCGGGAGGAAAGCAACACATGAAGGAAAATTGGAACAATGCACGACCTTAGTGAATCACGGCGAACCAAATTTCGTCGGACAACACCACAGCGGGGATCGCCGTCAGGACGGGTAAGTAAATGCCAATAAGTAGTGCATATATTGCACCGCCCGCGACGCACCATCGTGTGACATTCCCACTGTGGAGATTATCATGCCACTGAGCCATCACTGTTGACGTATGTTCATATTATTAGTATTTGATACTTTACATAAGGCATTTATAGGATTCCTAACATTATTGATTTTTTTATTCATATTTCTGTTTTAGGGGAAAGGAGTGAGTTGATGGAAACTTTTATTTTTTGTAACTGTCCTACAATTTTTGTTCGTCTTTTTTCAGACCCCCAAG
Source organism: Engystomops pustulosus (assembly GCA_019512145.1). NCBI lineage: Eukaryota > Metazoa > Chordata > Amphibia > Anura > Leptodactylidae > Engystomops > Engystomops pustulosus. The sequence continues at coordinate 33,705,346 of CM033642.1, forward strand.
AGTGTTTGAAACCCCAGGGGAACTATCACTTTTAAACCTGCACTAGATGCTTTTGAATATATGGATGAAACAATAAAGGAGATTAGAATTACTTCAGTTTTTTTTTGTAAACAGCCATAGAAGCCCGATGATGGTCAGGAGGTCGCTGACCTCAGCAATCGGCAGAGCTCTGCTTTTCCTAGTGTGATGGTTATAATAAGCAGTGACCTACTCAGCGATGGAGCCCTCTCCATTGGATATTTATACGTATGATGCTATGCAGTAATGGCATGGAGCTCGCCTGTTAACATGGGATGTGTTAAAATACAAGGAGTTGCGTCCTCTGTAAAGAAATAGAAGCACTAATGGAATATTAAGGAATGAGATAATTTGTAAATATGCCCTGACTACTAAATGTGGGTACAGTACAGTATTGTTTTCTAAATGATGGTATATTCTCATCAACTCGTGTTCTGCTTTACCTCATGTAATACAAAAAGAATTATAATTTTAGAGGTTGATTTCAACAATGATACCCATTCTATCAACTAGGGAAAAAAAATTGGATTTTTGAATCCTTTGGGATCATAGTACCAGAGAAGAGAAAGTAAGGATATAGATAGTGAAGCATTGGCAGTCTGAATGCAGAGTGTCAAAACTTTAACCATATCATGAATCATCCTATTGTCAGACAGGCGGGAAGTGTCTGGCGCAATGATGGCTCTTTTACATGCGTATTGTCGTTGCAGAAAGTAGCATTTGGCAGTAATGCGTTTGAGCTCGCTAAATTATTTAGTTATAGAAGATAAACCAACATATTTTATGTAGAGGATTGATCTTTGGAAGTAATAAAGTATGTCTCCCTACAAATATTGTGCCAGATTTACTAAAGCCCTGCACCAGTTTCTGGCGGACTGCGGTGCCTGTTATGTATGGTGTACACTTGCTTGCACATGTATTTAAGAGGGGGGGGGGGGGGGGGGGGGGGGGAGTGTACGGCCACATATGGTCGAACAGAACCATTTGTGTCCACTGTCTGCAAATCTTCCCGATACCACCTACTGGCTGAAACAAACATGAGTGCCCGCGAGACTCCCCCCCAATGCGCACCCTCCACTCAATTGGACCCCCCTACTGCTCCTCCCACATCCAGCGGAGGCCCCTAACCCACGAGGAGGGGTAATGTCCTTCTACCCCAAGCCAGCCCGCCCATCGCTGGAGGCATTATCATTCTTATTTCCCGCTCCCTTAGTAAAGGGCATGCGTCATCAATATTCAGCCGCGGAGTACCCGCCCCGTTAAATGTATTATATCACACAGGTGCACGGCTCGTTAAATTACTCTGTGATATATCGAGCCCTGCACCTGTGTGACCATGGTCAGATTTCTGTCCACTGGAAATAAACAATGAAGCTTTCTATTGAAGGACAGAAAGCAGAGATCCAGAAAACCATGAGGAATTGATAGATAAAGTATATTGGAAAATTGTACAACTTTTTATCATACAAACAATAACATTCATTTGCCTGAGTGGGAATAACCCTTTAAAGGAAACCTACCACTTGAAATGGCAGGTTTAAGAAGAAAACACCGAGCACCAGCTCAGGCTGAGCTGGTGCCGGAGCTTATTTTTGTTAATGTTTTAAACCGCTGTATCGCGGTTTAAAACACTTTTTTAACTTTATAGCCGGCGCAGGGAGGTACGCGCTCGGCGCTTACCATGCGCGCGACCGTGCGCGCGACTACATAGGAAGAAGTGAAGGAGAGAGCCGCTGCGCATGTAGAGCTGAGTGCGTACCGCCCTTGCGCCGGCTATAAAGGGTAGAAAGTGTTTTTAAAAACGCGATTATACAGCGGTTTAAAACACTAACAAAAAAAAGCTCCGGGCAACAGCTCACCATGAAGCTGGTACTCAGTGTTTTCTCTTAAACCTGGCCATTCAAGTGGTAGGTTTCCTTAAACTCTCACCTGAAGCACACAGGACCTCATTCTGAACAGCCATGCTCAATTATACCATTGGGAGTACCTCCAACCTTTTACACTGTTTTTCCAGAATCTAGAGTGGTATTTTAACTAAAACAAGATTTGGGAAGCCCCCCTAGAGCACAGATATTTACTTTCCAAACCAATATATAAAAGTAGACTCAGGGCCAGTATGTAAAGGTTTTTAAATGAGAAACCCATGGGTACCGATTCATTGCCCATACACTGCCCGGGCTAAATTAAGTGGAATTAAGGGTTTTCCCTGTAAGTACATTACTTGCAAGGCTGCCAAAGGCCGAAGAGAGAAGAGAAAGCTCTGAGGTTAAACTCCTGCAAGCACTCTGGGGGACTGAGTGATGGAAGGTACGTGAAGAGGAGGAAGAGATTATTTCCAAACGTGGTATCTTTTAGAATTAATAAAGTATCTCCATAAAACAGAGAAGCTTCCCCATGGGGCTCCATATCATAGATGGGTTAAAGCATAGTTAACGCTAGAGATGACATACCATGAGAAATCTTGCTAATAATCACTAAGTGTTGGAAGGATGAAGCGGGTGGGTATGATGCGTAAAAATCCACTCTGAATCCTGTTGAGCTGTTCAGAAAGAGCTGGAAAAAGTGTATATTTGTCTTTAAACCTTTTATGGAATTATACCAGACATACATGTAATACAGATTATCCATACAATGCACCATTATAGTTGATGATATAATCACCGTGGCCCACACTTTATCAAAAACTGTGCTGCAAACCGCACTAGTGAAATGGGGGCCAGAAAACAGAAAGGAAATCGAACACAAGATCTTCAATGTAAGGTAACGGTTGGAAGTGGTTTGGGTAGTTATTCCATAGTCCATTACCCAAAGATGGGTTGTGCGCTGAGGTAGGTTGTTATTATTAACCAGGTCTACGGCGGGGGGGGGGAGGGTTCACAGCTGGGGGGGGGGTGGTTCACAGTGGCACATTTGATCAATATAGGTGGTTATAGACAATTGTGGGGGACCTCACATAATTAATAAAAAAAATAAAAAACAATTTAAGGTTCACCCATTTTCTATACCCAGCCATCTAAACAATAAAGCGGCAACATTCCGACATACTGGCGGTTCGTTGAACTGGGTGGTATTGGTGACAAACTGAGTTTGGGCTTTTACAGGTCAACAATACCGCTTTAGTCATTACTGGGGTTTGAATCTACTTGAAAGATTGAGACCCACCAATGTGGGTGTGTCACGGTGGAGGGGGCGCGCGCGCACCGAACAGGGGGTTTTAAAGTCCAAACATCATTATTTAGAAAAAAAAACCACACAATGTTTAATCAAGTAAACTCCATAAAAACCATCCTGGTAACCATGTTAATATAAAATTTCCTGTTAATGCCATAGGTTCACTGGAATCCAGTTAGTCATGTATTGGAACTGTGTAACACAAAAAGTTAAAAACAAAAGGTTCATAAAAAAAATTATTATAATTTCCCCTTCTGGGGTCGTCCAATGCTATTTTTTTATAGTACTTTCTGTGGTTTTCAAGGGATTCTAAAATTACACTAAGAAAGTATAGTAACTTCAATACTTTCTTGAGGCCAGGGAGATTAGCATCCCTGTGACAGAGTAAGGAACCCCCATATCCTGGCCAAAAGACTGTGCACTATAATTGTTAGTCAATTATGTTGGAGAGTAAAGCTTGTGTGTTACGGGCAAGTAAAGGCTGTGGAATATTCCCCTAGTGACTGTCCGCGATTTATTAACCCATACCACTACACATGCTAATGATACAGAATTTGGGCGGACGGTTTGGCCGCGGACACTGACGGATTCGGACCAAAACGTGGCATTTAAAAACTCAATTGGTCGCAGATCAAAACTTACAGCCAGGAGGAGAAGGTGACTCCGGCGGACCTCCAGCGGGAGGAAAGCAACACATGAAGGAAAATTGGAACAATGCACGACCTTAGTGAATCACGGCGAACCAAATTTCGTCGGACAACACCACAGCGGGGATCGCCGTCAGGACGGGTAAGTAAATGCCAATAAGTAGTGCATATATTGCACCGCCCGCGACGCACCATCGTGTGACATTCCCACTGTGGAGATTATCATGCCACTGAGCCATCACTGTTGACGTATGTTCATATTATTAGTATTTGATACTTTACATAAGGCATTTATAGGATTCCTAACATTATTGATTTTTTTATTCATATTTCTGTTTTAGGGGAAAGGAGTGAGTTGATGGAAACTTTTATTTTTTGTAACTGTCCTACAATTTTTGTTCGTCTTTTTTCAGACCCCCAAGAGTGTTTGAAACCCCAGGGGAACTATCACTTTTAAACCTGCACTAGATGCTTTTGAATATATGGATGAAACAATAAAGGAGATTAGAATTACTTCAGTTTTTTTTTGTAAACAGCCATAGAAGCCCGATGATGGTCAGGAGGTCGCTGACCTCAGCAATCGGCAGAGCTCTGCTTTTCCTAGTGTGATGGTTATAATAAGCAGTGACCTACTCAGCGATGGAGCCCTCTCCATTGGATATTTATACGTATGATGCTATGCAGTAATGGCATGGAGCTCGCCTGTTAACATGGGATGTGTTAAAATACAAGGAGTTGCGTCCTCTGTAAAGAAATAGAAGCACTAATGGAATATTAAGGAATGAGATAATTTGTAAATATGCCCTGACTACTAAATGTGGGTACAGTACAGTATTGTTTTCTAAATGATGGTATATTCTCATCAACTCGTGTTCTGCTTTACCTCATGTAATACAAAAAGAATTATAATTTTAGAGGTTGATTTCAACAATGATACCCATTCTATCAACTAGGGAAAAAAAATTGGATTTTTGAATCCTTTGGGATCATAGTACCAGAGAAGAGAAAGTAAGGATATAGATAGTGAAGCATTGGCAGTCTGAATGCAGAGTGTCAAAACTTTAACCATATCATGAATCATCCTATTGTCAGACAGGCGGGAAGTGTCTGGCGCAATGATGGCTCTTTTACATGCGTATTGTCGTTGCAGAAAGTAGCATTTGGCAGTAATGCGTTTGAGCTCGCTAAATTATTTAGTTATAGAAGATAAACCAACATATTTTATGTAGAGGATTGATCTTTGGAAGTAATAAAGTATGTCTCCCTACAAATATTGTGCCAGATTTACTAAAGCCCTGCACCAGTTTCTGGCGGACTGCGGTGCCTGTTATGTATGGTGTACACTTGCTTGCACATGTATTTAAGAGGGGGGGGGGGGGGGGGGGGGGGGGAGTGTACGGCCACATATGGTCGAACAGAACCATTTGTGTCCACTGTCTGCAAATCTTCCCGATACCACCTACTGGCTGAAACAAACATGAGTGCCCGCGAGACTCCCCCCCAATGCGCACCCTCCACTCAATTGGACCCCCCTACTGCTCCTCCCACATCCAGCGGAGGCCCCTAACCCACGAGGAGGGGTAATGTCCTTCTACCCCAAGCCAGCCCGCCCATCGCTGGAGGCATTATCATTCTTATTTCCCGCTCCCTTAGTAAAGGGCATGCGTCATCAATATTCAGCCGCGGAGTACCCGCCCCGAGACCCACCAATCGTGGGTGTCACTGGTGGAGGGGGGTCCTGAACACGGGTTTAAAGTCCACACAATTTTTTTAATCAAGTAAAACTCCATAAAACATCCATAGTTCACCGAATCCAGTTTAGTCAACTGTATGGAACTGAAACACAAAAAAGTAAAACAAAAGGTTCATAAAAAAATTATATAATTCTCCCCTTCTCCTGGGTTCGTCACTGCTCTTTTATAGTACTTTGCTGTGGTTTCAATGGATTTCTAAAATACACTAATGAAATGTAGTAACTTCATATACTTTCTGAGGCAGCGGAGCTTCGCATCCCTGTGCCAGAGTATAGGGACCCCTATCTCCTGACCAAAGACTGTGCACTATAATTGTTAGTCAATTATGTTGGAGAGTAATTACTTACCCGTCCTGACGGCGATCCCCGCTGTGGTGTTGTCCGACGAAATTTGGTTCGCCGTGATTCACTAAGTGTGACATCACTGTGGAGATTATCCATGCACTGAGACATCACTGTGTATATTTTTCATATTATTAGTATTTGATACTTTACATAAGGCATTTTAGGATTCCTAACATTATTGATTTTTTTTTATTCATATTTCTGTTTTAGGGGAAAGGAGTTGATTGGAACTTTTATTTTTGTTAACTGTCTTACAATTTTTTTGTTCGTCATTTTTTTCAGACCCCCAAGAGTGTTTGAACCCCGGGGAAGCTGATCACTTAAACCTTAAGCTGCTTTGAATATATGGATGAAACAATAAAGGAGATTAGAATTACTTCAGTTTTTTTTTTGTAACAGCCATAGAAGCCCCGATGAGGTCATGTGGGTCGATGACCTCAGCCAATACGGCAGAGCTTCTGCTTTTCCTGTGTGATGGTTATAATACAGCAGTCACCTATCCTCAACGATGGAGCCCTTTCCATATATATATATATACTTACTGATGCTATGCCATAATGGCATGGAGCTCGCTGTTAACATGTTGATGTGTTAAATACAAGAGTTGGTCCTCTGTAAAGAAATAGAGCACTAATGGAATATTAAGGAATGAGATAATTTTGTAAATATGCCATGATACTAAATGATGGGTACAGTACAGTATTGCTTTTCTACATGATGGGATATTCTCATACTCTCTTGTCATGCTTTCCCATCATGTACAAAAGAATTATAATTTTAGATGTTGTATTTCAACAATGACCCATATTCCATCAACTAGGGAAAAACTTGGATTTTTAATCCTTTGGGCATCTAGTACAGAGAAGAAATGTAAGATGAAGCACTGGCAGTCTGAATGCAGAGTGTAAACTTTAACCATCTCATTGAATCATCCTATTTGTCAGACAGGCTGAAGTGTCTGGCAGCAATGATGGCTCTCTTCGTGCTTATTGTCATTGCAGAAATGTAGCATTTGGCAGTAAGCGTTTTGAGCTCTGCTACATTATTTAGTTATAGAAAATCAGCCACATATTTTATGGCAGATGTTGCTCTTTGGAATTAATAAATTATGTCTCCCATACAAATACTGTGGCCCAGATTTACTAAAGCCACTGCACCAGTTTCCTGGCGGACTTTGCCTGTTCTTTTATGTGTACACTGCTTGCACATGTATTTAAGAAGTGTCTGCACCACATATGTGTCGCACATGACCCATTTGTGTCACTGCTGCACGATTCCTGATGTGACACAAATTTTTTGCACGGATAGGGGAGTTCCGGTACACAGACTGTGCACCACATTTATCATGCAAAGTCCAACAGAAATTTGTCACATGCTCTGTGCACCAAGAAAAAAGTTGATGCACTGCCAGAGTAGTGCAGGGAGCACCAGATTCATGAGGAACGTGCGCCACATTTCCTGATTCTGACGCCCACAGACATACTGCATATAGTACAGACTGCACTATTTTTAGTAAATCTGCCCCTATGGATTTTACATTACCTTTTTACACCCATCTCCATAAATGTGATGGTTAGGATCTGCCAAACAACACTGTTCCTATCTCCATTGTGGTTTCTGTTTATACAAGATCCATAACATGACAAACCTCAAATTTATTCAATGGGACCTGCTAACTAGGGTAGAGTCTGATAGGTTCTACTGAGATTTTGGTTCATTTTGCCCAAAAGAAACATTTCTGCCTGCAACATTACTTGGGGTGTCATCTGTGACAGAAACCATGAGGTGGATGTGAACATAGCCTTAAAGAGGTTTTCCCAAAGACAAGGATAGGGCCTAACTTGTTGATTGTTGGCTGAGTGATATGACCCTACTGATTAAGAGAACGAGGGGTCGGTTGGGGTCCCAGGCACCTCATTCGGACCCCTCGTCGTTCCGCTTGGCAATTTCGGTCGGCTCCATTGAGATGTATGGAGCAGAGCGGTCATGCACGACAGTCTGCTCCATAAATCTAGGATCCCATAAGACCCCTCATCTCATGATCTGTGGGGGTTTCATCACTGAGACCCCACTGATCAGCTCGTGGGAAAACCTCTTTAAGCCCTTTAACAGATCTAAATAGCCAATCATTGTTGCAGACCCCTTACAGGACAGGACACAGTGTGAAGGAGATGGTGCAGACACCCTCTTATTAAAACATATTTTATTTACCTTCCATAACACCTACAATATATACTGCCTGGGTGGGGAACAAGGCAGCCATGGGTAGGGAGACCTGGACTAACTATAACTATAACCTGTATACCAGTGGCTGGCAAAAATTTCGATTTGAGTGGGACTGATGCACCAGAACACTTTTGAGACACTTCTAATACATTTCTCCTTAAATTCCTATAATTTCTATAAGCACTTCAATGCAATGCTTTTACCCAAAACATCAAAAATATGTAAAAAAAACCAGTGATAATATTAGGCATTTAATAACAACGTAGAAAAAATATAATGGGGCAGATTTACTTACCCGGTCCATTCGCGATCCAGCGGCGCGTTCTCTGCGGTGGATTCGGGTCCGTTCGGGATACATTAAAGTAGTTCCTCCAATGTCCACCAGGTGGTGCTGCGCTGAAGTTCCCCGGAATGCACTAAAGTTCACTGGCCTATTCCTAGTGAAGGTAAGTGCAAGCTCCGTGACCCTTTTTTTTTTTTAAATGTGGCGTTTTTTCCGAATGCGTCGGGTTTTCGTTTGGCCACGCCCCCGATTTCCGTCGTGCGCCAAAATCCCGGGGCAATACAGGGAGAATCGGCGCAAATCAAAATATTCGAGTAACACGTCGGGAAAACGCGAATTGAGCCCTTAGTAAATGACCCCCAATATGTTTAATAACAAGATGGGATAACATATATTCTACAGAAAGTTGTGAGATACTCAGAGGATTAAAATTTCCATCACAGCTATAGGAGGTGACGTTTCTACAGAAGATCCGGAGGGTGTGGCACTATAGCTCCCACCCTCAGTGCAGGCTGATGATTGTATCTGCATGGGCACATTGCATTGGTTTGTGACTAAAAAGACATGTTTTTTCTCCTATGAAAAGTTTTTGAGACCTCCAGCAGGCCAGCAGTCCTTGCTGGATGATGACCCCTTTAAGTTGAGCCAACAACTGTGATGCAAGGAATGAATTCTGTTAAATTGTATACTGAGCAATGGACTATGACCGTGTTTCGGCTACATAAGCAGAAATGCTGCAAACTAAATGTACATATCTCAAGTGCTTCCTACAGATTAAAAAATGTAAAGTAATGTTATACTTGGAGAACTTAATACCATACCTTCTACATACCATAATTCTGCAACCCAACGATAAAACTAGCTTTTATTGTTAGACAGCTTTGCATTTTGATGATACTATTGCCACACTGAGAAGTAATTTCATGTAATACTATCAGCAATTGATAATACAACTATGTGGCTATATACAGATGTAAAAACTGCTGATGCTGCTTCAAGCCACTTCAAAATATTTTAGTAAAAAGAAGTTAAGTCTTTGCCGAAAAAAAAAATCTGACGTTTCCAATAAGAATTTACTAGAACTTGTGGAGGATATAGCTCAAATCTTCATTGACTTCATTGTTGTCCTGGAATTACTAAGAACCACTAAGCAGCAGTGGTGTGCTGGATGCGCCGATGCTTAATGATTAAAGGTTGTCCAGGTTTGACATGGCTGCTTCCAAAAACAATTTTAAACCAGACCATGGGTGGTTTCTGGTATTGCAACTAAACTCCATTCATACAGTTCTGTATGTTTTTTTAAAAAAAATTTTACCACTGTAACCCTCTCTACTTTCTCACATACCATACTGCAGTCTGCTCTCTGCCTATGGTGTAATGTAATGTACGGCTCTACATCTTCTCTTTCACTATACTACATGTACTGTACTGCTCTCTACCTGTACTATATAGATTGTAAGCCTATAACTATAAAGGCCCGCTGTCTTGGGGTTGTGCTGGACTCTGACCTCTCCTTTTCACCTTATATTCAATCTCTTGCTCGCTCTTGCCACATGCATCTCAGAAACATCTCCAGAATAGAACCGTTTCTGACTATTGAAACTTCTAAAATGCTAATTGTTGAGCTGAGACTCTAGAATAGACTATTGTAAATCCCTACTAATCGGTCTTCCACTCACTAAACTCTCTCCTCTCCGATCTATTCATAATGCAGCAGCCAGGTTGGTTTTTCAAACCAGGTGCTACATGGATGCCTCCAGTCTGTGTCAGTCTCTGCACTCGCTGCCTGTCTCCTTCCGTATTCACTTTCATATATTAACAATCATCCACAGAGCTCTGCATACTGCTGCACCTCCCAACCTCTCCTCTCTCATCTCAGTCTATCGCCCTTCCCGTGCTCTTCGATCTGCCAGTGACATTAGATTAATCTCTACCTTAATTCGAGCCTCCCATGCAGGTATCCAGGACTCCAGAGGTGCACCAATTCTCTGGAATGCCCTTCCCTGGACTCTCAGACTAATACCTACCCTCCAAAGCTTCAAACGTGCTGTTAAAACCCATTTCACACTGTATGAAATTTCAAGATATATACCAAGTTTCAGGCTTTTCTGCAGTCACTTTCACCTTGGACCTTGTAAATAAGATGGCGGCTGATGGCTGGTTCAAGCAGCAGAGTTTTTATTTATTAAATTATTTTATATTGTTCCCTTATAAAGAAAGGCTGGACCATTATACAAGCTCTTATACATCTTGTGTCGACCCCTTCATCCACATAGACTGTAAGCTCGTGTGAGCAGGGCCCTCACTCCAATCGCTCTATATGACTGTTTGTACCCTGTAATGTAATATTATATTTGTATATATCCCCTATGATTTGTAAAGCGGTACGGATTTGATGGCGCTATATATAACTGCACTATATGTTCTGTACTGATCTCTACCTGTACTTTATGTACTGTACTGATCTCTACCTGTACTACATGTACTGTTCTGCTCTCTACCTGCACTACATGTACTGTACTGCCTCTACCTGTACAACATGTACTGTAATGCCCTCTACCTGTCCTACATGTACTATACTGCTCTTTACCTGTTCTACATGTACTGTAATGCCCTCTACCTGTACTACATGTACTGCACTGCTCTCTACATGCACTACATGTACTGTACTGCTCTCTACCTGTACTACATGAACTGTACTGCTCTCCACCTGTACTACATGTACTGTACTGCCCTCTGCCTTTACTACATGTACTGTACTGCTCTCTACCTGAGTTACATGTATTGTACTGCTTTCTACCTGTACTACATGAACTGTACTGCCCTCTACCTGCACTACATGTATTGTACTGCCCTCTACCTGTACTACATGTACTGTACTGCTCCCTACTGGTCCTACATGTACTGTACTGCTCTCTACCTGTACTACATGAACTGTACTGAACTCTACCTGTACTACATGTACTGTACTGCCCTCTACTTGTACTACATGTACTGTACTCCTCTCTACCTGCACTACATGTACTGTACTGCTCTCTACCTGCACTACATGTACTGTACTACTCTTTACCTGCACTACATGTATTGTAGTGTGGTCTACCTGTGCTACATGAACTGTACTGCACTCTATCCTTTTATATATCTTGCAAGACATTTTTCATTTTGATGCAAAAACCTACTTTATGCTATACATCGCAGACCACACTATTTCATTTGTACCTTTTTAGATAGATGTTTTGTATTTTTTTAAATAAGTACTGGAAATAAAATTTACATTTTATTCCTGAGGTTGGAGTATGAAGGAAAATGGACTGTGCATTAGAGATTGACCACTTATGGATACATGAAAGTAATATAGATAGTTGCTTCATCACTGCGTCCCATATTAATAAGACCTTGGTAATGGCAGTGGATGTAACCGTGTCACTCCGACTTTTGATGCAAATAGGAAAAATCGAATTCTTAAGATGTACCTGACTCTAGGCGATTTTTCAAAATTTTTCTGGATGCCCTGGTGATTTCATTGCTATGCAACATATAATAATTGTGATATCAGAATCTGAAGCTGAAGCAGAGAATCGCTGAAGTCACTCTAAGTTTCAACAAGTTGCTAGGAAACCAAGACAACGGAAGAGGATTGTAAGGTTAATTACCAACCGTAATCATTAGGACATTAGTCTGTAAGACTGTAAACATCTTTATTAAAATGTAACACGAAGACATGTTCCAGTAGGTAATGCCATCATCATAATGATCAGCACATTGGTGTCCTGTATATTATACGTTCAGGGACTTGAAGCATCTTGTTTCATTGCAGTTTGCTTGAATAGCAATGTCCGGAACAGATAAAGAGATCCCTGCAGAGATATAAAGTTGTGCCTTTAATATACAAGATGCATAAAATCTTTTCAGGGAAATACAGCCCAGCAACTTTATTCTAATACCAGATACTGCATGATAATATTTCATGCAATATCTCCATCAGTTTTCATACAGAGTACAAATTAGAGTAGAAATATGTTAATGTTTCATCTTTATTCACTTGTATTCTATTTAATATTGTGTAACAGTATTATTCTGTGATCATCTTAAAAACTATAACAATCATAAACTATATTATTATTATTATTATTATTATTATTATTATTATTATTACTAGCAGATGTTTTAGGGAACCTGTAATGTTATACATTCAGTCCAGTCAGCATGTAATAGAGCAGGTCTAGCTAAGCTGGTTGTACATAGTGTTATAGAGCAGGAGTATCTGTGGAGATTGCACATAGGGGCAGATTTACTTACCCGGTCCATTCGCGATCCAGCGGCGCGTTCTCTGCGGTGGATTCGGGTCCGGCCGGGATTCACTAAGGTAGTTCCTCCGACGCTGCTGCGCTGAAGTTCCTCGAGGCCCGCTGGAATGCCCTGAAGTTCACCGGCCTATACCTGGTGAAGGTAAGTGCAAGTCCCGCAACACTGTTTTTTAAATGCGGTTTTTCCGAATCCGTCGGGTTTTCGTTCGGCCACGCCCCTCGATTTCCGTCACGTGCATGCCAGCGCCGATGCGCCACAATCCGATCGTGTGTGCCAAAATCCCGGGGCAATACAGGGAAAATCGGCGCAAATCGGAAATATTCGAATAACATGTCGGGAAAACGCGAATCGGGCCCTTAGTAAATGACCCCCATTGTGTTCTATCTGCAGGCAGCATGTTATAGAGCTGGAAGTGCTGGGCAAAAAGAGCTGAGGAAATTGTGCATAGTGTACTATCTCCCAGGAGCATAATATTGAACAGGAGATGCTGAGTAGATAGATAGACATATTTATTAGATAAAAAGTAGATAGATAATAGCTTTTTCTGAGCCACAATGTAAAATACTTTTTATTCTTACTCTGGAATGGACCATGTGACTCAATAAAATAAATGAAGAGCAGTATTTTTCATCACAGTCTTGATACCTCCTTTCATTAGCACAGCATAAGCCTTAAATCACCTCATCAGCTGTCTTGCTGTAATTGCTGACTCCATTAGGGGGCTCAAGTCAATTGTAGCAAGTTTTCAGTCCAGTTTTCAGGCATAAAAGTTTGTAAATCCAGCGTAGATACCGTATTTTCTGGACTATAAGATGCACTTTTTAGCAAGAAAAAAATCTTGCTAAAAAGTGCCTGCGTCTTATTACCGGAGGTCAAGAGGATCCAGCACGGCCAGACCCTCCTCACTGCTGTAATGGAGATCGGGTGATTCCCTGATATAGAGCTGCACCTGATCTCCCAGAGAGGAACCGCCATACTGGTCTCCCCTCTCCCCGATGTTCTACAGGTCCAGGACCTGCAGTGATGTCAGATTCATATGACTGATCAATCTTCCTTAAATCACACCCAGGTCTGATACTGCCATGGCTGCCTTGGACAGGGTAAGAGAAGAGGATTGGGGAAGTGTGTGTGTGTGGTTCTGTTCTGTGCGTGTGTGGTGTTGTTTATAGAAATCGAGTCTGAGTGTGTGATAGCGAGGCTGTGTGTGTAGTGGGATGGGGTATGATTCAGATATGATGTGTAATGTGGATAGGATGATGCAGAGCTGAGTGGTACTATGGATGAAGCGAGCTTTCTGTCTAAATGTATGTCGTCTTTACTCTGGGCACCACAGGGATCTTTATATTGGTGTAAAATATTTTTTTCTTTTTTTGGAAAGCCTAACTCTTGGTGCGTCCTTTTTCTGGACTCATATATAATATCAGTCATGTCCATAAGTTTGAAATTATACGAAATGTTATTTTTTCCCAAGTCTACTGCTTCAGGTGTATATGGGCAATTTGCATATCTCCCAGAATTATAAAAGGTGATCAGCTTACAGCATTCATTGCAAAGCTTTGCCTAGAAAATGAACTTTTTTCCTCACAACACATTTCAACTTCATTTCAGGCCTGCCTAAGGAGCAGCTAACATCGTTTCAGTGTTGCTCCATTAACACAGGTGTGGGTGTTTTGATGAGGACAGGGCTGGAGATTCATCTGTCCTGATTAAGTACCATCACAACCACTGGACACTTTAAAGGAGCTGGTGCTGCATCAATTGTTTCTCTCTGTTACCCCATGGTTATCTCTAAAACACTATGCATCCAAGTCCTCATTGCACTGCCAAAACTGGCCTCACAGGAAGAGAGTGTCGCAGCTAGAAAGCTTGCACCTCTAGTCACCAATCTATCGCATCATCAAGGAATTCTAGAGAGATGTTCCGTTGTTGCCAAAAGCCCATGGCTCCCAAGAAGGACACACAAGTCGCCGGAACGGACTCTTAAAAGTGTTTCAGCTTCTGGATCAGGCTACCAGCAGTGCAGAAGCTTGCTCAGAATGGCGGACAGGCAAGGTGTGAGTGCATCTGCACGCACCTGTGACTGCGGACGACTCTTGTAGCAAGGACTGATTCAGGAGGGCACAAAGAGCCACTCTCTCCAAAAAAAACATCAGGGACTCTCCCCGATGTTCTACAGGTCCAGGACCTGCAGTGATGTCAGATTCATGTGACTGATCACATGCTTCTTAAATCACCACAGGTCTGATACTGCCATGCTGCACTGGAACAGGGTGAGAAGAAGAGGAATGGGGGAAGTGTGTGTGTGTGTGTGTATAGCTGAGCTGAGTGTGTATAGCTGAGCTGTGTGTGTATGTGGATGGATGATGCAGTGATGAGTGTGTATGTGGATGGATGATGCAGAGCTGAGTGTGTATGTGGATGGATGATGCAGAGCTGAGTGTGTATGTGGATGAATGATGCAGAGCTGAGTGTGTATGTGGATGGATGATGCAGAGCTGTCTGTATAAATGTATGTCTGTGCTTTACTGCGACCAACAGGGATATTTTAATTGGTGTAAAATATATTTTTCCTTTTTTTGGAAGCCTAAATTTGGGTTGCGTCCTTTAGTAAGAAGCATCTTCTTTAGTAAGAAGCATCTAGTCCAAAAAATACGGTACATGGACCAATATATAGTATAGTCATGTCCATAAGTTTTGAGAATTATACAAATGTTAATTTTTACAAAGTCTACTGCTTCAGGTTGTATAATGGCAATTTGCATATATCCCAGAATGTTATAAAGAGTGATCAGCTTAACAGCAATTCATTGCAAATATTTGCCGAGAAAATTAACTTTTTCCCTCAAAACACATTTCAACTTCATTGTAGGCCTGCCTTAAAAGGAGCAGCTAACATCGTTTCAGTGATTGCTCCAGTAACACAGGCGCGACTACATAGGAAGTGAAGGAGAGCCGCGCGCATGGTAAGCGCTGAGTGCGTACCTCGCTGCGCCGGCTATAAAGTTTAGAAAGTGTTTTAAACCGCGATACAGCGGTTTAAAACACTAACAAAAATAAGCTCCGGCACCAGCTCACCCTGAGCTGGTACTCAGTGTTTTCTTCTTAAACCTGCCATTTCAAGTGGTAGGTTTCCTTTAACTCTACACCTGAAGCACAGGACCTCATTCTGACAGCCATGCTCACATATACCATGGTAGTACCTCCAACTTTTACACTTCCTAGACATCTAGAGGTATTTTACCTAAAACAAGATTTGGGAAGCCCCCTAGAGCACAGATATTTACTATCCAAACAATATATAAAAGTAGACTCAGGTTCCAGTATGCTAAAGGTTAAATTAGAACCCATGTACCATTCATTCCCATACACTTCCCTTTCTAAAATTAAAGTGATTAAGTGGTTTTCCTTGTAATTACATTACTGCAAGCATTGCCAAGCCGAAGAGAGAAAGCTCTGAGGTTAACTCCTGCAGCACTCTGGGGACTGATAGTGATGGAAGGAAGATGAAGGAAGAGACTTATTTCAAACTGTGGTATCTTTTAGAATTAATAAAGTATCTCCATAAAAACAGAGAAAGCTTCCCCCTGGGATCATATCATATGATGGGTAAAGCATTAACGCTAGATGATTACATACCATGAGGAATCTGTGCTAATAATCACTACGTGTTGGAAGAGGTCGGGTAATGATGCGTAAATCCACTCTGACTTCCTGTTGAGATGTTCAGAAAGAGCTGGAAATGTGTATATTTGTCTTTAAACCTTTTACTGGAATTATACCCAGGACATACATGTAATACAGATTATCCATACAATGCACCATTATAGTGCTGATATATCACACGGTGGCCCACATTTATCAAACACTGTGCTGCAAACCGCACTAGTGAAATGGGGGCCAGAAAACAGAAAGGAAATCGAACACAAGATCTTCAATGTAAGGTAACGGTTGGAAGTGGTTTGGGTAGTTATTCCATAGTCCATTACCCAAAGATGGGTTGTGCGCTGAGGTAGGTTGTTATTATTAACCAGGTCTACGGCGGGGGGGGGGAGGGTTCACAGCTGGGGGGGGGGTGGTTCACAGTGGCACATTTGATCAATATAGGTGGTTATAGACAATTGTGGGGGACCTCACATAATTAATAAAAAAAATAAAAAACAATTTAAGGTTCACCCATTTTCTATACCCAGCCATCTAAACAATAAAGCGGCAACATTCCGACATACTGGCGGTTCGTTGAACTGGGTGGTATTGGTGACAAACTGAGTTTGGGCTTTTACAGGTCAACAATACCGCTTTAGTCATTACTGGGGTTTGAATCTACTTGAAAGATTGAGACCCACCAATGTGGGTGTGTCACGGTGGAGGGGGCGCGCGCGCACCGAACAGGGGGTTTTAAAGTCCAAACATCATTATTTAGAAAAAAAAACCACACAATGTTTAATCAAGTAAACTCCATAAAAACCATCCTGGTAACCATGTTAATATAAAATTTCCTGTTAATGCCATAGGTTCACTGGAATCCAGTTAGTCATGTATTGGAACTGTGTAACACAAAAAGTTAAAAACAAAAGGTTCATAAAAAAAATTATTATAATTTCCCCTTCTGGGGTCGTCCAATGCTATTTTTTTATAGTACTTTCTGTGGTTTTCAAGGGATTCTAAAATTACACTAAGAAAGTATAGTAACTTCAATACTTTCTTGAGGCCAGGGAGATTAGCATCCCTGTGACAGAGTAAGGAACCCCCATATCCTGGCCAAAAGACTGTGCACTATAATTGTTAGTCAATTATGTTGGAGAGTAAAGCTTGTGTGTTACGGGCAAGTAAAGGCTGTGGAATATTCCCCTAGTGACTGTCCGCGATTTATTAACCCATACCACTACACATGCTAATGATACAGAATTTGGGCGGACGGTTTGGCCGCGGACACTGACGGATTCGGACCAAAACGTGGCATTTAAAAACTCAATTGGTCGCAGATCAAAACTTACAGCCAGGAGGAGAAGGTGACTCCGGCGGACCTCCAGCGGGAGGAAAGCAACACATGAAGGAAAATTGGAACAATGCACGACCTTAGTGAATCACGGCGAACCAAATTTCGTCGGACAACACCACAGCGGGGATCGCCGTCAGGACGGGTAAGTAAATGCCAATAAGTAGTGCATATATTGCACCGCCCGCGACGCACCATCGTGTGACATTCCCACTGTGGAGATTATCATGCCACTGAGCCATCACTGTTGACGTATGTTCATATTATTAGTATTTGATACTTTACATAAGGCATTTATAGGATTCCTAACATTATTGATTTTTTTATTCATATTTCTGTTTTAGGGGAAAGGAGTGAGTTGATGGAAACTTTTATTTTTTGTAACTGTCCTACAATTTTTGTTCGTCTTTTTTCAGACCCCCAAGAGTGTTTGAAACCCCAGGGGAACTATCACTTTTAAACCTGCACTAGATGCTTTTGAATATATGGATGAAACAATAAAGGAGATTAGAATTACTTCAGTTTTTTTTTGTAAACAGCCATAGAAGCCCGATGATGGTCAGGAGGTCGCTGACCTCAGCAATCGGCAGAGCTCTGCTTTTCCTAGTGTGATGGTTATAATAAGCAGTGACCTACTCAGCGATGGAGCCCTCTCCATTGGATATTTATACGTATGATGCTATGCAGTAATGGCATGGAGCTCGCCTGTTAACATGGGATGTGTTAAAATACAAGGAGTTGCGTCCTCTGTAAAGAAATAGAAGCACTAATGGAATATTAAGGAATGAGATAATTTGTAAATATGCCCTGACTACTAAATGTGGGTACAGTACAGTATTGTTTTCTAAATGATGGTATATTCTCATCAACTCGTGTTCTGCTTTACCTCATGTAATACAAAAAGAATTATAATTTTAGAGGTTGATTTCAACAATGATACCCATTCTATCAACTAGGGAAAAAAAATTGGATTTTTGAATCCTTTGGGATCATAGTACCAGAGAAGAGAAAGTAAGGATATAGATAGTGAAGCATTGGCAGTCTGAATGCAGAGTGTCAAAACTTTAACCATATCATGAATCATCCTATTGTCAGACAGGCGGGAAGTGTCTGGCGCAATGATGGCTCTTTTACATGCGTATTGTCGTTGCAGAAAGTAGCATTTGGCAGTAATGCGTTTGAGCTCGCTAAATTATTTAGTTATAGAAGATAAACCAACATATTTTATGTAGAGGATTGATCTTTGGAAGTAATAAAGTATGTCTCCCTACAAATATTGTGCCAGATTTACTAAAGCCCTGCACCAGTTTCTGGCGGACTGCGGTGCCTGTTATGTATGGTGTACACTTGCTTGCACATGTATTTAAGAGGGGGGGGGGGGGGGGGGGGGGGGGAGTGTACGGCCACATATGGTCGAACAGAACCATTTGTGTCCACTGTCTGCAAATCTTCCCGATACCACCTACTGGCTGAAACAAACATGAGTGCCCGCGAGACTCCCCCCCAATGCGCACCCTCCACTCAATTGGACCCCCCTACTGCTCCTCCCACATCCAGCGGAGGCCCCTAACCCACGAGGAGGGGTAATGTCCTTCTACCCCAAGCCAGCCCGCCCATCGCTGGAGGCATTATCATTCTTATTTCCCGCTCCCTTAGTAAAGGGCATGCGTCATCAATATTCAGCCGCGGAGTACCCGCCCCGCTCTTGGATCACACATTATAAATCCTCTAATTGTATAAGGTTTGTAATTAAAAGATTACAGCGAGATCATATTCTGGATGTTATTTCTTTCTTATCGCCTTTTGCTTATAAGAGAACAATTTTTCTTGTAAGTGTTTTATTCCACGCAGTCAGTAAGACGGACAGTGTCCCGTAGGGTGTCTTCACTCCATTTATTTTCACCGAGAGGTAGAAGTGATAAAGAGACCTTTATTTTGTCCGCCAATGTATTATGAGTTACTTGTCATAAACACCAGTGGAGAATGACTCTAAATATGACACAGTTTTTCCCCTCAAATTCTTGTGAATGTGAGGTAAAAATTGAACACGTAAAGCTTCACTATGTCTGGTGGGGAGACTTATCTAGACTGGTATCTACAGTATGACAGTCCTGGATTCTCCTCACACCAAAGGTTTATGTGTACTGCAATGGAAATAGATTTCAGTATAATTGAAGGCATTTCTTTAAATTATAGATAATTTGCCAGGTACAGGAGGACATGCAACTTTCTGGGATGTCTTGCGCCTTCCACTCCCACTTTTAAGAAAATGGTAAAATCAGCTCTATACAAAAATATGATTTGGAGTATTTGGTTAGGCTTTAATAATATATGAATTATATATATATCGTTATTTAACTGTATCTACCATCACAATTTCTTCCACACTGTCATGTAATTTGCTCAGATCTGACAAAAGTAATAAAAAACACCTTGTAGTAGATGACATTATTATTGGTCCAGGTGAGATAAATTAATGGCTATGATGTCAAACTGGCGATCCATTGTAATGTGTGCTGCTGAATACTATTTGGCCTCTGTTAATGCTGTCGATTGTTTCTGTTTAGCTGCGATTGGTGAGGTGCCAGCCGCTGACTGTGACTGATATGGTGCAATCATGCTTGTAATCTGGTTCGTACCACTTGGCAGCTATAACTAATGCAGACCCTCTTATCTTGTGCCCTCACCCCATCACCCATTGTCTCTCTCTATTCCACACCTTGAATTTTTGAGCTGAGGACAATAACTTTCCAGATCTAGGTTTGTCTTCTGCATTTTATGTCAGCCATCGTTACTATAGGATTGTTTCATCAGTCTGTTCTCCGGAGAATACATTATACGAGCTTGTTATTTCCTCTCTTCTGTTATGATGCATTAGGTACAAAGTATAATGCACTATGGCACCAAGGATACACATTTTTTACTATTGTGGAGACATCATCATCTAGTTTTGGGAAGTCTAAAAGAATTCTAGATGAAAGAGTGCCTAATACCTTGACTACCTTTACCTTCAAAGAGGACCATTGACCCTTAGGAAACCGAGATCTGATAACCACCACAATCCCCCCTTCTTACACACACACCCAAAAACACTGATTGACGCTCACCAGGTATCAATGCGCATAAAAGGAGACTATTGTCAGTTTGTATGTGATTGAGGTTTCAAAGGGTTTTCCCGGACCACTTACCACAGTCACGTCAATGCCCTGCAGGAGCGTGCATCCCCGGGCTCCTGAATCTCATGGGCCCCGTAGCAGTCGTACGCTGCTGTAGTTACGCCACTGCCACAGAGCTTCACCCGAGTTCACAGTGGGGTCTGCAGTCAGGTGTTCTTAAGGCCTCATGCTCACAAACTTATGAAATGACAGCCTATACGTGTAGCATCCGGTCCCGTATATCTCAATGGGCAATATGGCCATCCATTTCAATGGCCGTATGTGCACCATTATATCATTTTTAGGACGTAAAAGATAGAAAGCATGACCTTTCTCATTTCATTCCATATGTCCCATAGGAACGTATAAAAAAATACGGGTTGCATATGTACTGCATATGGTTGTAGTACACAGTATGCTGTTGTAATACGCGCAGTATCCAGACTAATGGGAGGTGCATTCTGCCAGCCAGCCAATAGTCAGGCAGCCATCATTTTCCAGCCCACGTATTTATATGGATATGGTAAGGATATTGGTCCATATGTGCTCATATTTGATTAGGCAAGTCAAACAGGGGGAGCTAAGGTAAGGGCACCAATGCAGGCATCACTGTATAATCCAATGCTCAAAAATATAAATATCCAACGAAGGTTACATACACAAGTCATTTAAAATGTTCAAAAAGTTTTTATTAATTCACACATAAAAGATCATTATTACAAAAATGGACAGGTAGCAACATAATGGAAACCAGATATTAAAAACAGTGTATTACCAAAGTATTAGGAAAAGTATCAGAAACAGACACTTAGTATCGGTATGAGAAGTATGATAGACGAACTGTCATGGAGCAAATAAATACAGATGTAAACACATAAGAAAAAGTCCAAGAAACACCAGAGTCTAATTCCCATACCGTGAGAGAGGAATACACTGTGCACCCCAAACAAATAAAGGTCTCTTTATCACTTCTACCTCTCGGTGAAAATAAATGGAGTGAAGACACCCTACGGGACACTGTCCGTCTTACTGACTGCGTGGAATAAAACACTTACAAAGAAAAATGGTTCTCTTATAAGCAAAAGGCGATGAGAAGAAATAACATCCAGAATATAATCTCGCTGTAATCTTTTAATTACAACTTTATACAATTAGAGGATTTATAATTGTGATCCAAGAGCAGGATTTTAAATATATAATATATATATATGTATATTATTTATACACTTACCTCAAAGGGGTGACAGTGTATTCCTCTCTCCACGGTATGGTAATTAGACTCTGGTTGTTCTTTGGACTTTTTTCTTATGTGTTTACTCTGTAACACATCTTACATTATTTGCTCCATGTCAGTTCCGTCTATCATACTTCTCATACCGATACTAAGTTCTGTTTTGGATACTTTTCCTAATTACTTTGGTAATACCTGTTTTTAATATATGGTTTCCATTATGTTGCTACCTGTCCATTTTTGTAATAATGATCTTTTATGTGATGAATTAATAAAACTTTTTTGAAACTTTATAATGCTTGTGTATGTAACCTTCGTTTTATCATTTATATTGAGTAGGGTAGCACTTCTGCCTTGCAGCACTGGAGTCCTGGTTCGAGTCCCACCCAGGGTCAACATCTGCAAATAGTTTGTATGTTCTCTCCTGTGTAGGTTTCCTCCGGGTCCTCCGGTTTCCTCCCACACTTAAACTCCTGGTAGTTTGTTTAGATTGTGAGCCCCATAGGGACAGGGACCAATTTGGCTAGCTTTGTGCATGTTCTCATAATCTGTGTGCGCTATATATAAAGAATTATTATTATAATAATTATGAGTGAAAAACTTCTTGAATTTATGGCCAATATATATAAAAATCCTGCTCTTGGATCACACATTATAAACCTCTAATTGTATAAGGTTGTAATTAAAGATTACAGTGAGATCATATTCTGGATGTTATTTTTTCTTATCGCCTTTTGCTATAAGAAACAATTTTTCTTGTAGTGTTTTATTCCACCAGTCAAAAGACGGACAGTGTCCCGTAGGGTGTCTTCACTCCATTTATTTTCACCGAGAGGTAGAAGTGATAAAGAGACCTTTATTAAAGGAATGGTTTATTTAAGATGTTCTGGCTTGAAGAGGATATGTGGGTGATTTTATTTTATAAAGTTCACTCTACTTCATGACCACAAATCCTACTGACACAATGGGTGTCTACACAAGACTCTATACTCTATGGGGCTAGAGACCTTTTCACAGTCCTCTGGAAGCCCTTGAGTAAAGCCCTTCATGAAGTGTTCAAAAAATAGAGACATGATTTACAAAATAATATCCCAACACCACCTAAATAATAAAGCTGTATATTGTCTGAGTAATAATATTATATGTTCACTGATAATACTGAGAAAACTGCCAAAATCACAGTACTTATACAATGCCCAGAGAGCAGGTCTCCAAACACTAGAGATATGTAGGTGCTGTGATACACTTCAAGGAAGTTAATGGAGACTCCAAGTTGGTGTCAGCCCCAATTTCTGCCTTCTATATAGATAAATAGAATATATCAGCTTTATCCGTTTTGGCCATACAGAACTGCACAGAACTACCTTAGCCTGTGTGTGTTGTTAGTGGCAGCGGGATAAATTAATTTACTGATGTGTTGGATCTTCTTCAGTCCATAATCAGTGCTGTAGTGGCATCTATTTAACTAATACAGAAGTTACCCGGGTGGAGGGAGGGGGGGGGGGTTGTTTGGTGGTCTGTGAATTATTGACCAGAATGCTCCAAGTCCAGCTACAATCCTGAAATATAAATGCTACTACCTAATACTGTCTACAGCTTTGTATAGTCAAAACATATGACATCTACCATCAAAACCCATTCTGATAAACCAGGGAAACTTACTCATAGATGCAGGCACCACATCTTTGGTAATCTTCTTATATTTGTCATCCATGTTCTCCTTCCTTCTAAAATCAAGTCTTAAAATTATGTTAAGGAGGCTGACGGTTGTTCCCAAAGTCAATCTTCCCCTTCTCACTGTGTGTTGAAACTTCCTCTGCTGCAGTGATGTAACATCAGGTAAAGGGAGAGGAGAGGCTCATTAGAATAATTTTAAAGGTTGATTTTAGAAGAAAAGAGCCCATGGATAAAAAATATAAGAAGATTGCCACAGTCATGGTGCCTGGATCTATGAGTTAGTGTTACAGGCTTCTCATGATTGATTTTAATGGTAGGTTTCCTTTAAGTCCTGGCCACTTTGCTAATGGCATCTGTGTGTGTATCCACTCCTACACGGAAGTTCCCTTCCTCCTTGTCAGAATTAAATAGAAGCCACTGTAAAGTTTACAGAAGGAGATGAAGCTGTTGATCTTGTGGATCCATTTATGTGGTTATGTCACCGCGCTGACGTCTGTGAGAAAAGCTAAAAATACTAGGAAAGGAAATGTTTCCTTGCAGCAGTTTAATAGACTATGAATATTTTCATGAAGAGTGATTGTTTCATTAGATCATTACATGGAGCTTGGAGTCTTTAAAAAGGAACAAGGACAAATGTCAGAGTTTTATATGAGACTGAATTTATGGTGTTAATAGTCAAGTACTTTTGACTTTTGGGATCATAATTTGGATAACAGACGTTCTCCAACTCTGTAGACTGAACTAAGAATGGAAGGGAAGGATTATAGCCTAAACCAGCAGTCTCATTATATTTCCCCTACAATATGTGATTATAGTGGGATATTATAGTATCTAATTAGCACCCAAAAAATAAAATTGTGTTCTTCAGTTTTTTCTATTTATGAAAATAAGGATCCTGAAATGGCATATTGTAACCTCGGCATTGAGTACTCGCTATAGACAGACACTGCCTGTTTTATAGAGATCACTTTTTATCTTATGTGTACTACAAAGCAGGGTATCCCCATCACACTGTAATCAGAAGACAGGATTGCTATTAAATATATCCAATACTACAGGGTCACAATCCTGACAATAAGCATTCCCTTTACACTCTTCTATAGAAATCATTATATTGTTTTTTATATTGTCTTGTCAAACAAAATACTGTAAACCACCAGGAACAATATACTACTGTATATGTTTTAATTAATAAAAAACAAGGAAAATGATATGTTTCCTTTACCCTTCATCTGTGTCACAATTTAAAGCAAACGAGTTCCAATACCCTATGCTATGCTGATTTCGAAATTGTCTTTGTCAGCAATCTTAATTATTTCAGTAGTTTATAATAGTTTAAGTCAAATTACCTGGCTGCTTGCCAACATGTGGGAGGATTGTTGCAGCCTGTGTCTCCTCATGCATTATTCCTCTACTCTACACTATCCCCCTCCCTTCTCAGCCTGCTCAATGTACATGGCAGGTAGGAGGGAGGGAGCTAGAGGAGTGTGGAGGAGAGCAGACTGAGACACAGACACAGCTGTCCCCATATTCCCCCTTCCAGGACTCACCACATGCTGCTGGCAGGGAGCCAGGGAATGTGAAATAAAGTTTTGTAAAGTACTGAAATGATGTAGACATTTTTCTGCTGACCATCACTACTACTATTGTCCAGTGCTGTAGTTAAAACCATTCATGGATTCCTTTCTTCTAAAGTCGACATTTATGCCTATAATTCTAAATAGCCAGTAGGGCTCTGAGAGCCGTACCAGAGCACCTCAGTTGCTGTAGCT
Organism: Engystomops pustulosus; assembly: GCA_019512145.1. Lineage (NCBI taxonomy): Eukaryota > Metazoa > Chordata > Amphibia > Anura > Leptodactylidae > Engystomops > Engystomops pustulosus. Next base: position 33,730,928 of record CM033642.1, read on the forward strand.
TAATAGTCTGTTACACTGGCTTCTTCTCCCATTCTGCTCTCTCATTACTCCCTCCCTCTGTCTGATGTAATCTCACTGCAGCAGAGGAAGTTTTTATCACACAGTGGGATGGGGAAACACAATGTAACAGCCTGTGAAGCTACAGCATGGAGACAGTAAACCAGAGGAGTCTGTAGCAGAAATCTCAGCCAGATCAGACCTAGTTTAAAACAGACCTGTATTTTATCCGTATTTACTAAGAGGCCGGAGCATCTTAGTAGATACTGGCTCTGGAGCGCTGGGTGGGGGATGTTGGATTTTAACACTGGCATTTAAAATGAATTGCCCCCAGCGTGTGAACATGGCAGTATCGACGTTTCGGGGGACCACCCCCTTTGTGGCGGCTGCATTTCCACCTGGGTCCCTGTTTCTGGAAGATGCATGTAGGACCTGTTATCCCATAGGAAAACCTCAGTATTATGAATCGGAGGTGTGGTGCAGTGACCTGTCATGCCACTTACCATATATAGTTCTGATTCTTCTGTAAGGATACGGACAATGCGGTCTCAATATGTAAATCATCTTTATCTGTCTATTGCACTTCACTATATGGAGCACTTGCATCTCTGCTGACGGCTTTTAGTTATTACATGCAATAAGCTGAATATTCACTGTACAATATTATCATCTGGATTTTTTTTTGCTAGATGCTGTTGTCTCTCAGTTGAATAGTTTTTTTCTCACCTCAGTAAAGTGCCAGGATCCCCGGCATATACATATTAATATGTCTGTTAAAACATTGTAATAGGTTATCACTTATATCCAATTAACTGTATGACATGAAGGCCCTACAATTATACAATCCTATTACTAGATTAGGTTGTTACACGCCGCAGCTACGGCTGGAATAATCCTACCGATGAATGGGGTAAGAAATAGGGAGGCAGGAGGTGCTGCGGGTCAGAAATGGAGAGCAGAACCTGGCTTATTCTTTCTATTCTTCACTGACACCAACCTGTAAAATGCATCGGCACACGGCGTAATTGAATTAAATGGTGGCGGTGAGCGAGAAGTTTGTCCCTTCAGATGGAAGAGGGGGCTGAGGTGATGAATGGGAATGATTTCCTACACTGCCTGAGAATAGGTAACTACCGTAATACTCAACTGTAGTAGGAGAGAGTGTTACATGTAGTCTGGTTCTGTTTGCCTTCTTCGGATTGTCATTGTGGATCCCTGTAAATGTAGTCTCTTACAGACCTGTGGGATAAGCCATAGAGTGGATGTCCTGTTTTATGAAGGTGCATCACACATGGAGAGAACATAGAGTGACTCATAGGGGGAGATTTATCACAAGCGTCTGAGAGCAGAGCTGTTCTACTTGCTCATAGTAACCAATCAGAGCTCAGTTTTAGTTTTCCCACAGCTGTTCATAAAATGAAAGCTGAGCTTTGATTGGTTTCCATGGCCAACTAGGACAGTTGTACCTCAGACACTTCTGATTAATCTCCCCCTATATAGTGAATGCAGATTGTATAGCGTTAGCAAAACAATACCAACCAGAAGTGTAACTTACAGCTCATAGGCCCCAATCTATAAATGGTCCCCTCCCAATCTGTCATGTGCCATATAGAATATTGGTATACAATTATTGTTATAACAGCTTTTGTGTCTGTCAGTATTTAGGACCTGGCAAAAACTACTACTTTTATGTTCCCCATTGGCTACTACTTTGATATCAACTGTTTATTGGATGGATACACTAATTTAGGGCACACCTCTATTGAGAGTCTAACCTAAGATCTAGGGGCAGTCATAATATTCACTAAGTAGAGATGACTGGAGGCATGGACCATTAACTCATTTTTTAAACCTATGATCTTGAAAACCCATGGTTCCATCTTTGTATCCATATGAAGACTTGAATTTTGCTGGATAATTTATATTTTGTGATGACAACATTCAAGTTTCTGTATTAAATATATTAAAGGGAACCTGTCACCTGTAATATGCGGCATAAACCATAACAGTATCTTTTTTTAAGCATGTACATGCTACCATGGGTCCTTTTCATTGCAGCTTTGCTTTAAAAAAGATCTTTAATGCATCCTCTGGCCTCTCAGATATCCAGTTTAGGTTGCAGGAGAGCTATTGAATCCAGTCAAGTTTCCCCACCTCCTCACGACTACTCAGCTTTGAACCCCTGCCCCTGTACACCACACATCCACCCCCCTCTGTTTCATGTCACATATTAAATTCTTGCGGTTCACCTGTCATTTCGGTGGTGTGCAGGGTGCCAAAGTAATAACTAGGAGCTGGTGCCAAAATCAAAGGCACACTGCGCATGCACGGTAATGTCAAACTGAGTCAGTGACAAAGAAGGAGGATGGTGCGGAGGGGTGGTGCAGAAGGGCAGGGTTCCAAAACTGAATGGCCATAAGGAGGCTTTGAAACTAGACTGGATCCAAAAACTCTCCCGTCTCCTTGACTGGATCTCTTAGAGACCAGAGGAATAAAAGGCATTTTTTTAAGCAAATAAGCAACGGAGAGGACCCATAATAGCACAATTCAGATACATCTACATGCTTGAATTAGGTACTGTTTGTGGCTTATGGTGCATTATAGAGGTTCCCCTTAAATTGCATTTTTTTCTGCAATACCAAAACATAACACCAAATTTGATATGGTCTTTTTTGTCCTTCAGCATAATATACATACTTTTAAAAAATAACATTTTTGCATCCAAGATTCATAGCATTTATTTTTTTTTATTCTAAGAGTTTGTCAATGGCATTCTTGCAAGCAAGCTTTATAAGAGCAAATATTTAGCATTTTTTATGGTAACAGTACATGAAATTGTCCCTAAATAATTTTTTTGTTATGAATTATTGTCACAATTCCTCAATTGATGCTGCCGCCCACATTACTGCTGCATCACGGCCGCACCATTTTTTCGTACCCTAATGGTACAAGGTATGTGTGAGTTAAAGTTCTATCTTACTGCAGGCACAGATCATGGATCCATAATATCCCCAGACCATATCTGCAATGCAATGCCAGTAGGAATATCAGTAAGCTAAGGATCATATATTCTATTGATTTCTGTATTAGTGGAAACTACTGAGGCTGTGCTCTTCTATTATTCTAGGCATGAAAGCAATTTCTCATAGTAATATGATAAAACCTCATGTCTAAAGACAGCCTTATTGAGAATAATACTCCTTCGCATAGACCTGATTTTCTGAGATTTCTGGGTTCATGATATTCTGTATATAATGATAATCATCTTGGATAGGAAAATCCTTCCAGAAGACCATTTTTCTATGAGTTTGGGTGGTTGGAAAGGACTCCTCTGTCAGGGACGTAACTACAGGAGTAGCAGCCATAGCAGCTGCTATGGGGCCCACAGTGTCAGGGGGGCCTGGCATCTTGGTTATTGGATGTGAATATGGTGGGATGTGTATATTTGTGATTTGTATATGAGCTAAGTTTGTATGCATATGTGATGTGTATATGCTGTATGTCTGTGTATATGATGCATGGGTGTATATGGTACTGTATGTATGTGTGTATATGCTATATGTATGTATATATGTAGTGTATATACTGTGTGTGTAGTTTTTAAGGTATACGTGGGGCCCCATTCAGAAGTCCGACATGGTCTTCTGTGTTTGTATGTGTTGGATTTATGAGAATTGTATTTTTTGGACATATGGAAGGTTATTAGATCTGACTAATTTTATTTATTAAGGTTATTAGATCAAATTTAATTTGCATACTTGTTTCATTAAAGTTTCCCATACACTATAACTGTTATGGTGTAAGTGTCAGATGATCATGTAAAAATTAATATTTTCTGAAGATAACGCAGGGCATTTAGGGACATTTCCACTAACGTCTTAACTACCTCCATGTGATATTCATTGGAATAATGACTTTCCAGACTCATCTGTGACATCTTTCTAAATATATTTTACAATTTGAGATTGGTATCAATTTTTTTTTTTCATTTTTCTCAGCCCGTTCTCAACACCATCGCGCTGATGAATAGGCCGAGTTATACGAGGAGAAGAAAGGGTTTCTATGTAACCTGAGCAGCTGAACATTTTATACAATTGATCTTGCTCTATACTTGGAATAGCAAAATAACCTTTAAGTGGCTGTTGGAGAAATACAAGTGTGAAAGAATGGAGACATTTTCTTATGTGAATTTCCATCTCTCTGTAGATTTGGCAGGATGCCGGGATCAGCAGGGGTTTTCAATTCTAAAAAACCTCTCTACTTTTCCCAGTATCCTTAACCAATTGCAAGTATCTCTGTTTGTTAACTATTTGTAAAATCTGAACAGGCTTCCAAATTTTCAATGGATATATATATATTTCAATTGATTTCATATTAATAAGCTAAACTGGGCCTAACAACCCTACTGGTTAGCTGCTTGAAGAAGTTAAAACTCCCAAGTGAGCTCCACTTCTGCGTACTAGGCCAGTGACATCATGCACATCCTGCTCCAATACCAGGTACAGCCACTATAGAATACACGGCGCTGTGTTTCATGAACACTTCAGTCTCTACTAACTGCTGATCAGCGGGGGTTATGGCTATCATGCGCTGATCTTCCTAATATTAATCACTTCTAAAGCCAGGTGAGCAATAAAATATAGTGCAATACCCCTTTAATAAAATAATAATAATAATCTTTATATAGCACCATCAAAGTATGCAGTGCTTTACAAATTATAGGGGACATCTACAAATTTAGGTCTTTCATTGTTTGATATTTGGGGTAGTAGTTTCTGCTGTAACAACGTATAATAATATATTACTCTGAGCAGGGAAGGATTTAGACAATATATAGACAATAATTACACGCATTGGGGTCATGATGGGGTATTTTCCTTTATTAGTTTTGACTAGTTCTGCTTTGTTGGGAAACCTCTGAAGGGGCAGTTTTGACTGCCATTCATTGCACATGTGGAAGCCGCTCTATTCACTAGCCTCAAAGGTGACCGCTCAGGCCAGGGATTGGTCCAATCGTCATATGTGCAGTGAAAGTATATGAAATTGCCAATAACACCCACCAAAAGAATAAAAGAATTTTTCCCTCCTCCACAGATGCTGCCCTTCAATGGTTTTCTGCTTACTTCGTTCTTTAAGGAATTGTCTCACGGAAAAATTAATATACATATTTAAGCTGTTTTGATGATTTACGACCACCTTGTTGTCTTTTTTTGGGGGGGGTCAATTAAATGAATGTTTGTCCTGTAATGCTTTTCAAGCATAGGTCCACTTATAGGGAGTCTTAGCAAGATTGTGCTGGCTAGTTTTGATGGCTATATCCTCTAAAAGAACATTTGTGGTTGTCTTTTCAGGGTTGTATGTGAAATAGACTATGCATTGGTCATTGATGCATCCAGGTCTGCAGGGCCGGCGCCAGCACTGAGCATACCAGGGCAAGTGCCGGCACCCAGGTCTGCTGGGTGTCCCACATAACGCTGTACCTAAGGTATCAGTAGAGGGGTTGTTTGTTATGATAAAGTAGGAAATAATTTAGGGAACAGAAGACTATTTAGTTTCTGAATTTTTAATGCTGCTATGTAAGTTCACTGCAAAGGGGCCCACTGAAGCTCTGTCGCCCAGGGGCCTACTGAAACCCAGAGCCGACCCTGCGGGTGCAGATGCTGGATGTATTATTTCATTATATGTAATTGATTACAATGTTTAGGCCACTAAAACATTCTTAAAACTGTCATTTTATATCCTTGTTGGAAACAGATAAGTCGGTTTTTCAGTCAGGTAACACTTGGGCTAATGTTCTGTAAATTATACTGTTGTAGCAGTATCTGACTGTTCATATTGATTTGTCCCTAACTAAACTTTACAGAGTCGTGACTGTTTTTCAGTTTTATTTCTTTGCTTCTTTTTTTGCTGCTTAAACTTATAAAACAGTGTTTTTTGGTTGTACTACTGAGACAAGGGACATCCTAACGTAATGACACAATAGGAGAGTCTCCATTACAGTGAGTACTCAGAGTGTACTTACCTGTGCTTAAAAAGGTGTCTCTGAACCCTGAAATGCATTGCATTTGGTGGTGGTTGGTTAAGTGGTTTGCCTTGCATCATACACACTACAGCAGATAATGGGGCACATTTACTTACCTGTCCGGAGGAGTTCACCCAAAGTGCATTGTCCGTGATTCACAAAGATCGTGCGGCTGATATCCTCCATGTGCCACTTCCCCGCTGAGGTCTTCTTCCCAGTGCATGTAAGTGCATTGGTTGAGACACAGTTTGAATCTTAAATCCCGCTCTCAGTCCAAATCAGTTGGATCGTCCGACGGCCCGCCCCCCGATTTCTGTCGCATGAAAGCCAGCACAATTGCACCACAATCCGATCGCGTGCGACACAATCTTCTGCTAAATCCCTGTCCCAGCAGCGCAAATCCTGAAAACTATGAACAGTCCGACGGAAATGCAATCCACGGGCCCTTAGTAAATAAGCCCCAATGTTTACTATTTGAGACCGGCATGGTTATTACAAGTATTTTGCAAAAGACAACTAGTTCTTGGTTTTGCTTCTTTTAAAGGCACACTGCTTAGTGTAATAAAACACAGTCACAGCCCATGGCTGCCAGTAGCAATAGTAAACTGTCTGGTGCTTACACCTTGTACATATTCCACTCATCCAGCCTTTGCGCTGTCACGGTTTCACTATAATTACTTACACAACAAGGTCCTGGTTCAGTACACATAGCAGTCTTAGTGCGGTCTACTGAACAGGTCCCTCTTTAGGGCCATGTCTTAAAGGAGTCTCAAACTAGATACATTTATGTCTTACGCAGTCTTGGGTAGTAGGGACCTTGTCTCAAAGAAGTAAAACTTGTTTCTCACCAGTTAGGACCATAGAAGTGTATAAACCACTACTCTTTTATATATGCAGGTAGCATGTGAAACCAGCTTACCACTACAGATACTCAGATGTAAAAATTATCCTCAGCACAGTATGAAAAATCCTGTGCCATAGCACGGTTCGTAGCACCAAACCAAATTGTAGAGATACTTCCAGCAAAGTCAATGCTTCTAGTGATTAAGTTGAGTTTTGGGTGTAGATTCCCTTATCCTGGTGGGTCTCAGGATAGTTCTCTTTGGTGGTCCAACTTAGGGTCATGATGTCTTGTCTCATGTTCTTCACTCAAATCTTAAGGGTCTAGGAGGCCTGGTCTAAACAGATCCAACCTTGCAAAGATGGCCTCTGGATCTACTAAGAGGCCGGTGTCTCTTATTAGATCCAGCATGTTGTGCCCCTACTATGTAAAATATTTCAGCAATTTGATCAAAACGTAAAAATACCGACAAACTTGTTTACTTGCATTTATGAATAGGTTATAGTAATGTCTATTCTGCTTCGTTAAGATGTAGATATAACTAGCATTGACTGGTTGATGTTCACATTTAAAAGCCTGAGGGAAAAGTATCCTAGTACCGTTATTATGGGACATAATATAAGCATATGTAAGCATTACTGTTGTAGATGGTCACAGATAACTGTACCTGCAGGACAATATAGTAATAAAGTTCCATCTCCTGTAACCTCTGTGGAGACATTATCCTCTCCTCACTGATTCTGCTGTACCAATATATAGCGTAAATGGCATTCCTGGTAACTACCGCATCGGCCATTGAGCCTGTATGTCATTGTTATACTGATATATCATTTGTGCTTTATAGGGTCAGTGCTGCCGATTGACGCAAATGTTAGATAATAGCTAGGAAGAAAAATGAAACATGAGCTATAATGTACATTTATCTTTTTCACAGCATCCAATGAGGCAATCAGAAGTGAGATAAACCTTTTAGAAAGACAGATGGCATAATGTGCCTTGTAATTACCATATCTGAAGTGACCTCTAATTGGTGGCTTCCACTACTCATATCAAGTTCAATTCTGATACTGGGTGGGTAGAGGGTTGGAAATATTGTTGCTTCATTCACTGAGCGAAAACATTCCATAGGCTATTGTTTCAATTGAAATGGATACAATTACACTCACTGGCGCGGACTATACTATATTATTATTAGTTATACTAGCTACCTACTACAGGTTCTGTAGATATATTGCTTACCACGGTACTACATAAATCCAAATAGTCCCACTATGCAAAAAGTTTCTATAAACCACCTTTACCTAAATGTGTAGTTAAGAGTCCAGGCTATTCTCTCCTATTTCCTTTTTATTATAGAATCAAAATGCTAATTATCCTTTAGAACTTCTTGCCGGTTGTTTATTCCAAATTGAAACAAAGCTGTAGCGTTTTCTCAATCCAGCAGGCGGCATCACTGATCAATACGCAAAGGGACACACACAATGGGGCAGATTTACTTACCCGGCCCATTCGCGATCCAGCGGCTCATTCTCTGAACAGGATTCGGGTCCGGACGGGATTTATGAAGGTAGTTCCTCCCCGTCCACCAGGTGCGCTGCTGTGCTGAAAAGCATCCGGATGCGCCGGAATACACCGAGCTGGACCAGGTGAAGGTAAGCGCTTCCCAAGCGACACATTTTCGGTTATTAAATGCGGCGGGTTTTTCCGAATACGTCGGGTTTTCGTTCGGCCACGCCCCCCGATTTCCATCGCGTGCATGCCAGCGCCGATGCGACACAATCCGATCGCGTGCACCAAAATCCCGGGCAATTCAGGTACAATCGGTGCAAATCGGAAATATTCGGGTAACACGTCGGGAAAACACGAATCGGGCCCTTAGTAAATGACCCCCCAATGCCTCCAACACTTTTCAGGGGAAACGTCTTCCTTTGTCAGCGCTCAGTTGCAAAATGTCGACGTCGTGAAAAGACTTTAACACTGGACACATTTACTATTTATGTCTAACAGTTATAAATTCTAAGATGCTTTGTTCTAACATGGAAAACCAATACAGCTCACGCTTTCCATGTATTTTACAACTCCCTGTAATTCCCCTATGCAACAGGGAAAACAGGGAGATGTATGTTCAGACTACATGAAGTCAATTTGCTTTGCTACAAAAAAGGTTTCCAATACTCATAATTTATTTGGACATAGTAAAAAATGCATATCCACTGGAAAACTGTTTCAGGCAACAAATCTTGTGCCTTAGTTTTAGTCGAAAGGAACGGATCAATTGCAAGATGTGAGCATAAAAAAAATTTCACACAGGGAAATATTCACTATTAGTGTCTAGAGTTAAACTAGTCATTCTTCAACTGCGCAAGTTTTATCACGGGTCTGATGCCAATTAAAAAAGCTTTTGCATTATTTGACTTATCTCGTCTATGTATATGAGTGTATGAACTTACTGTAGGTTATGACCACTTTCTGCTAAGTCACTTTCCTCACAAGCCACACTTATCAGAAAACTCTCCAAAACTATATCTAAACACTTTATAAATTAAGGTCAAGTCATGTTTTTATGTGTTTTGCTTAGTTCATTTTTCTCAGAGTCTTCATAGCTGGGCTCCATATACGGAGGGGAAGACTTAACCAAACCAATTTTGGCAAGAACAGTCAATTATGTGATGTGTGTCTCTCAGTCGACAGATGATGTTGGGAAAATAGATGGATTGGACATAATAACTTTAACCCCACAACATCCATTTGCTCTGACTGGAAATAGGCCCCACTAGAGTTGTCTAGCAACAGATTGAGACATGTTGAAGAAAATGAAAACTTGGCTAAGTGCTAGTGTAGTTATGGGCAGCCAGGAGGAATAGCTGGTTGAAGGAACGTTCTGTAGACAGTTTTGAAGGTGTTGTCTTGGCACCAACGCTAATAAATTCATGTAGTACAGAGAGGTTTACTAAGTGGTCCTCAGTCTTTTTAATAGAGACTACTCTAGGAATAATGGCCCCTATAAATAAGTCTATAGAGGTCACTTATCTTAGAATTTCCTCTTTTTTTTCTCTATAATTTCTGTGCCTAATTTGAGCCTTTTCCACTCGCCTAGCAAAATTAGCAGTGCAAGAATTTTTCAGTGTTGCGCCTGATATATCTTTATAGTAATGTAAATTGTGGTTAAAAGTCGCAAATAAACTCCAGTTCTGACCAAGTGTATAAAAAACTTAAGATGGGATTGCAGAAGGGTTTGAGACTTCTTATTAAAAAGCCCATACACTCAGCTGCATGACATATCAACCCTCTAAGATAATCAAACATGTCCAAACCCCCCCCCCCAAAAACAAAAACAAAAAAACAAACAAGGAAAGACAGACACAAATGTCCTGACTAAAGAAAAATGAAACCTATGTCTCTTTCAGGAAGAAAAACTCACAAACTGACCCTGTAAAAATCAAAATCCCTTGCTCAAAACTGTGTTTGTACGCGTTCACGTCGACTGTTAGTACAGTACCGTTTCCTTTCATGAATCTTATTACTTTTATCGGGTGCTGATAATGACTACTTTCCATTATGAACAGTATATTTCAATCATATGGGTAAGGATTTGTTCAGGCATTTACAGCTGCAAGTCACATATCTGCTGACAAAGTAATGAGGACACATTATTTTGGTCAAGTTCCCTTTAACTATGTAAAGTGTTTGATCTCGTATTCCTTTTAAAGATAGGGGTCAGTTTGGAGTCGCAGATTCTTCTTCATAAACTGAAGGTGGAAAATCTTTCCTCTTTCCCTGACATTGAAGCGGATCCCGTCCCCTGCTGAGAGCTGTTCTCTTCTAGCAGAGCAAGACAAATGTAGCAGAAAAAAAGACATCTCCTAAACGTGTTCTCTTCAGAGTTACTTTTCTCTAAGTAGTCCTGACATAGTAAATCTTCTCTCATTACTGTGCCCACTTATCATACTGTCGTAAAATTAGCTGCTTATTCTTATGTACGTTACATTTTACTCAACATGCATCCTGCTTAAGTCGTATTTATTTGTGAATTACTATTATATTAATGCTGAACAGATGGGCGGCGTACAGGGAACCCTCGTTTCTCTGTATATTTCCAGTGAGTGGATACTCTGCTAGTATAAATGTAGAATATATAGATGGTGACCTTTAAGATGACATTTAGAATTTTTATGCAGTTTTTGAAGATAAAGCCAAGTGTGAACTGTATCAGTTGGGGTCACCCTGCTTGGATCCCAATCCACCCTGATATTTCCTTCTCTGGAAATCCCTAGGTAATATACAATATTTGCAATATACAGGCAGGTTTGTTCTTAAGTTGAATTTGTATGTAAGTCGAAACTGTATATTTTATAATTGTAGATCCAGACCAAAAGAAATTTTGTCCCAGTGACAATTGGAGTTTAAAATATTTTGCTGTAATGGGACCAAGGATTATCAATAAAGCTTCATTACAGACACCTTACAGCTGGTCATTGCAGTCTGGGACTATAGTAAAGCATTCAGAGAGCTTCACCAGAGGTCAGAGGGGTCTGTCTGTAACTATGGGTTGTCTGTAAGTCGGGTGTTTTCTTAAGTAGGGGACCGCCTGTATACATATTAAAAACTTGTGTAGTGTCGTGAAGTGTCAAAAGGGATAAGGTTGCTACCCTGTTATTATTTGCCAACAGCTATTGCCCTGAAATCATGTGTTCACTAGGTCACTAGGGGAGAATCTACCACCCAATTAGCTATGGAATCACTAGAAAAACCGTAGGTGAATAAGCTCAATTGTATGAGGTGATGGATTATAATGTGGATGATATGAGTACCTAACAGAAGTACGAATCAGTAATAAGACAAACAATGGCAACTGTGTCTTTAAGACACCAATGTTCTTGATCCTGGGAGTCACCATACAATGGCAAGAACCTGGACAGAAGAGCCAGGAGAAGAGGCATCTAAATATCTTGGGAGGGTAAGTAACTTTAATTGTTTTTTGCTAGCCACAATTAGGGGATAATAAATACCTTACAGGTTGCTGCATATCAATTGATTTAAGAGGGAGTGCTGCATATCCACTGATTCAAGAGGGAGTGCTGCATATCAACTGATTCAAGAGGGAGTTAGTTCCACTACCCATGCGATGCTGATTTGAACATTGTCCTTTGTGCGCTTCTTAAATTATTTCAGTTTTATTTAATGTTTAGTAGTCTTATCTGACCTGCTTGCAACCAACATGTGGGAGATTGTTGCAGCCTGTTCTCCTCCTGCTTATGTACCTCTACCTACACATATCCCCTCCCTTCTCTCCTGCTCAATGTACATGGCAGTAGGGGGAGGGACTTAGAGAGTGTGTAGGAGAGCAGACTGAGACGCAGACACACTGTCCCCTATTCCCCCTTCCGGACTCACCACATGCTGTCTGGCAGTGATCCCAGGGAATGAAATAAAGTTTTGTAAAGTACTGAAATGATGTAGACATTTTTCTGCTTACCATCACTACTACTATTGCCCAGTGCTGCAGTTAAAACTATTCATGGCCTTCCTTTCTTCTAAAATCGACATTTATGCCTATATTCTAATAGCCATTAGGGCTCTGAAGCCGTACCGAGACGCTCAGCGCTAGTTAGCTTTCGCATTCATGTCTGTTTACACTACTGCTTCTTCTCCCATTCTGCTCCCTCATACTACTTATCCTCCCTCTGTCTGATGTAATCTCACTGCAGCAGATAGAGTTTTTAATCACACAGTTGGGATGGGGAAAGTGCACACAATGCACATGTACAGCACTTGTGAAGCTACGGTCATGGAGACAGTAACCCAGAGGAGTCTGTAGCGAAATCTCATGAGTCGAGACCTCGATTTTAAAAACAGGCCTGTTATGTTATCCATATTTACTAACGAGGCCGGAGCATCTTAGTAGATACGGGCTCTGGAGCGCTGTGGGTGGTGGTGATTGTGATTTTAACACGGTCATTTAAAATGAATTGCCCCCGCGTGTGAAACATGCAGTATCGACGTTTCGGGGGACCCCCCCTTTGTGGCGGCTCATTTCCACCTGGGCCCCTGTTTCTGGAAGATTCATGTAGGACCTGTTATCTCCCTAGGAAACCCCAGTATATGTTAATCGGAGGTGTGGTGCAGTGTGACCCTGTCATGCCACTTACCTTATATAGTTATGATTCTTCTGTAAGGATAACGAACAATGCGGTCTACAATGCTGCAAATCATCTTTATCTGTCTATTGCACTTACACTATATATACGGAGCACTTGCATCTCTGCTGACGGCTTTTTAGATTATTACATGCTATAAGCTGAATATTCACTGTACAATTTTTTTGCTATATGCTGTTGTCTCTCATTTGAATAGTTTTTTTCTCACCTCAGTGAAGTGCCAGGATCCCCGGCATATACATATTATATGTCTGTTAAAACATTGTACAGGTTATCACTTATATCCCAATTACTTATGACATGCCCATACAATTAATACAATCCTATTACTAGATAATTTTGTTCTACCGCTCACGCAGCAGCTAGCGGTGAATAATCCTACCGATGAATGGGTAAGAAATAGGGCGGCAGGAGTGGCTGCTGCGGTCAGAACTTAGAATCAGAACCTTGCTTATTTTTTTCTCATCTTCGCTAGATACAAACCAACCTGTAAAATGCTCGCAGGCCAAATTGAATTAATGGTGGCGGTGAGAGAGAAGTTTGGATCGCCAATAAGGGCTGAAGTGATCGAATGGCATGCATACCCACGAAATAGTATACCATAATCCTCACTGTATGGAGAGTGTTAAACAGAGTCAGGCTCTGGCGGGCAAATCTGCCTTCTTCTTGATATGGTGGCGGATGACGAAGAAGTTTTGTCCCTTCAGATGGAAGAGGGGGCATGAGGTGATGAGGGAATGATTTCCTACACTGCCTAGCATAGGTAACTAACCTATACTCAACTGTAGTAGGAGAGATGTTAACATGGTAGTCTGGTTCTGTTTGCCTTCATCGATTGTCATTGTGGATCCCTGAAATGTAGTCTCTTACAGACCTTGGGATAAGCCATGGAGAGGATGTCCTGTTTTTTGAAAGGTGCATCACACATGGAGAAGAACATAAGTGACTCCATAGGGGGAGATTTATACACAAGCCTCTGAGAGCAGAGCTGTTCTACTTGCTCATAGTAACCAATCAGAGCTCAGTTTTAGTTTTCCCACAGTTATCATAAAATGAAAGCTGAGCTTGTTGGTTTCCATGGCCAACTAGGACAGTTGTACTCAGACACTTCTGATAATCTCCCCCTAATGTGAATGCAGATTGTATAGCGTTAGCAAAACAATACCAACCGAGTGTAACTACAGCTCATAGGCCCCATCTATAAAGGGTCCCCTCCCAATCTGATGTGCCATATAGAATTGGTATCAATATATTGTTACAACATCTTTGTGGGTCCCTCGGTATTTAGGACCTGGCAAAAGACTTCTACTTTTATGTTCCCCATGTCTACTAATTTGATATCAACTTTTATTGGATGGATACACTAATTTAGGACACACCTCTATTGAGAATCTAACCTAAGATCTAGGGGCAGTCATAATATTCACTAAGTAGAGATGACTGGAGGCATGGACCATAACTCTTTTTTTAAACCATGATCTTGAAAACCCATGGTTCCATCTTGTATCCATATGAGACTTGTTTTGCTGGTTTTTTTGTGTGCAACATCAGTTTCTGTTTATTATTGGGAACCTGTCACCCTGTATATGCGGCATACCCGTACTTCTTTTTTAGCTGTAGATGCTACCTTGGTCCTTTTCTTGCGCTTTGCTTTAAAGATCTTTAATCATCCTCTGGCCTCTCAGTATATCCGTTTAGGTTGCAGGAGAGCTATTGTATCCATGTCAAGTTTCCCCACCTCCTCACACTACTCAGCTTTGAACCCCTGCCCCTCTACACCACACCTCCATCCCCTCCATTTCATGTCACATATGAAATTCTTGCAGTTCACCTGTCATTTCGGTGGTGTGCAGGGCCGGTGAAAGTAAGAACTAGGAGCTGGTGCCAAAATCAAAGCACACTGCGCATGCACGTTAATGTCAAACTGAGCAGTGACTAGAAGGGGGATGGTGCGAGGGGTGTGCAGAGGGCAGGGTTCCAAAACTGAATGGCCATAAGGAGGCTTTGAAACTAGACTGGATCCAAAACTCTCCCGTCTCCTTGACTGGATCTCTTAGAGACCAGAGGAATAAAAGGCATTTTTTTAAGCAAATAAGCACGAGAGGACCCATAATAGCACATTCAGATACATCTACATGCTTGAATTAGGCACTGTTTGTGGCTTATGGTGCATTATAGAGGTTCCCCTTAAATTGCATTTTTTCTGCATACCAAAACATAACACCAAATTTGATATGTTTTTTTTTGTCCTTCAGCATAATATACATACTTTTAAAAAATAACATTTTTGGATCAAAGATTCATAGCATTTTTTTTTATTTCTAAAGATTTGTCAATGGCATTCTTGCAAGCAAGCTTTATAAGAGCAAATATTTAGCATTTTTTTATGTAACAGTACATGAAATTGTCCCTAAATAATTATTTTGTTATGAATTATTGTCACAATTCCTCAATTGAGCTGCACAGCTGCCACCCGCATCACGGCCGCACCATTTTTTCGTACCCTAATGGTACAAGTATGTGTGAGTTAAAGTTCTATCTTACTGCAGGCACAGCTCCTGGATCCATAATATCCCCAGACCATATCTGCAATGCAATGCCAGTAGGAATATCAGTAAGCTAAGGATCATATTTCTATTGATTTCTGTATTAGTGGAAAATACTGAGGCTGTGCTCTTCTATTATTCTAGGCATGAAAGCAATTTCTCATAGTAATATGATAAAACCCATGTCTAAAGACAGCCTTATTGAGATAATACTCCTTCGCATAGACCTGATTTTCTAGATTTCTGGGTTCATGATTCTGTATATAATGTCATCTTGGATAGGAAAACCCTCTCCAAAAGACATTTTTTCTATGCAGTTTGGGTGGTTGGAAAGGACTCCTCTGTCAGGGACGTAACTACAGGAGTAGCAGCCATAGCAGCTGCTATGGCCCACATGTCGTCAGGGCCCTGGTATCAGGTTATTGGATGTGAATATGCTGGTATGTGTATATTTGTGTTTGTATATGATCTAAGTTTGTATGCATATGTGTGTGTATATGCTTATGTCTGTGTATATGATGCATGGGTGTATATGGTACTGTTTGTATGTGTGTATATGCTATAGTATGTATAATATGTAGTGTAATACTGTGTGTGTGAGTTTTTAAGGTATACGTGGGGCACCATTCGAAGTCCGACATGGTCTTCTGTGTTGTATGTGTTGATTTATGAGAATGTATTTTTTGACATATGGAAGGTTTTAATCTGACTAATTTTATTGATTAAGTTATTAGATCTAATTTAATTTGCATACTTGTTCATTAAAGTTTCCCATACACTATAACTGTTATGGTGTAAGTGTCAGATGATCATGTAAAAATTAATATTTTCTGAAGATAACCAGGGCATTTAGGGACATTTCCACTAACGTCTTAACTACCTCCATGTGATATTCATTGGAATAATGACTTTCCAGACTCTCTGTGACATCTTTCTAAATATATTTTACAATTTGAGATTGGTATCAATTTTTTTTTTCATTTTTCTCAGCCTTTCTCAACACCATCGCGCTGATGAATAGGCCGAGTTATACAAGAAAGAAGAAGGTTTCTATGTAACTGAGCAGCTGAACATTTTACAATTGATCTTGCTCTATACTTGGAATAGCAAAATAACCTTTAAGTGGCT
Organism: Engystomops pustulosus; assembly: GCA_019512145.1. Classification (NCBI taxonomy): domain Eukaryota; kingdom Metazoa; phylum Chordata; class Amphibia; order Anura; family Leptodactylidae; genus Engystomops; species Engystomops pustulosus. The sequence continues at coordinate 33,747,620 of CM033642.1, forward strand.
GTTGGAGAATACAAGTGTGAAAGAATGGAGACATTTTCTTATGTGAATTTCCATCTCTCTGTAGATTTGGCAGGATGCCGGGATCAGCAGGGGTTTTCAATTCTAAAAAAACCTCTCACTTTCCCCAGTATCCTTACCAATTGCAAGTATCTCTGTTTGTTACTATTTGTAAAATCTTCCAATTTTCAATGGATATATATTTCAATTGATTTCATATTAATAAGCTAAACTGGGCCTAACAACCCTACTGGTTAGCTACTTGAAGAAGTTAAAACTCCAAGTGAGCTCCACTTCTGAGTACTAGGCCAGTGACATCATGCCATCCTGCCCAATACCAGGTACAGCCATATAGAATACACGGCGCTGTGTTTCATGAACACTTCAGTCTCTACTAACTGCTGATCAGTGGGGGTTTGCTGCATGCGCTGATCTTCCTAATATTATCACTTCTAAGGCCAGGTGAGCAATAAAATATAGTGCAATACCCCTTTAATAAATAATAATAATAATCTTTATAGAGCACCATCAAAGTATGCAGTGCTTTACAAATTAGGGGACATATACAAATTTAGGTCTTTCATGTTTGATATTTGGGGTAGTAGTTTCTGCTGTAACAACGTATAATAATATATTACTCTGAAAGGGAAGGATTTAGACAATATATAGACAATAATTACACTCATTGGGGTCATGATGGGGTATTTTTCCTTTATTATGTTTGACTAGTTCTGCTTTGTTGGGAAACTCTGAAGGGGCAGTTTTGACTGCCATTCATTGCACATGTGGAAGCCGCTCTATTCACTAGCCTCAAAGGTGACCGTCCAGGCCAGGGATTGGTCCAAACGTCATATGTGCAGTGAAAGTATATGAATTGCCAATACACCCACCAAAAGAATAAAAGAATTTTTCCCTCCTCCACAGATGCTGCCCTTCAATGGTTTTCTGCTTTCTTCTCTGTCTTAAGGATTGTCTCACGGAAAAATGAATATACATATTTAAGCTGTTTTGATGTTTACGACCACCTTCTGTCTTTTGGGGGGGAGGGGTCAATTAAATGAATGTTTGTCCTGTAATGCTTTTCAAGCATAGGTCCACTTATAGGGAGTCTTAGCAAGATTGTGCTGGCTAGTTTTGATGGCTATATCCTCTAAAAGAACATTGTGGTTGTCTTTTCAGGGTTGTATGTGAAATAGACTATGCATTGATCATTGATGCATCCAGGTCTGCAGGACCGGCGCCAGCACTGAGCATACCAGGGCAAGTGCCGGCACCCAGGTCTCTGGGGGTCCCACATAACGCGTACCTAAGGTATCAGTAGCGGGGTTTGTTTGTTATGATAAGTAGGAATAATTTAGGGAACAGAAAGCTATTTAGTTTCTGAATTTTTAATGCTGCTTTGTAAGTTCACTGCAAGGGGCCCACTGAAGCTCTGTCGCCCAGGGGCCTACTGAAACCCAGACCGACCCTGCGGGTGCAGATGCTGGATGTATTATTTCATTATTGTAATTGATTACAATGTTTAGGCCACTAAAACATTCTTAAAACTGTCATTTTATCCTTGTGGAAACAGATAAGTTGGTTTTCAGTCAGGTAACACTTGGGCTAATGTTCTGTAAATTATACTGTTCTAGCAGTATCTGACTGTTCATATTGATTTTCTCCTAACTAAACTTTACAGAGTCGTGACTGTTTTTCAGTTGTATTTCTTTGCTTCTTTTTTTGCTGCTTAAACTTATAAACAGTATTTGTTTGGTTGTACTACTGAGACAAGGGACATCCTAACGTAATGACACAATAGGAGAGTCTCCATTAGAGTGAGTACTCAGAGTGTACTACCTGGCTTAAAAAGGTGTCTCTGAACCCTGAAATGCATTGCATTTGGTGGTGGTTGGTTAAGTGGTTTGCCTGCATCATACACACTACAGCAGATAATGGGGCACATTTACTTACCTGTCCGGAGGAGTTCACCCAAAGTGCATTGTCCGTGATTCACAAAGATTGTGCGGCTGATATCCACTTCCCCGCTGAGGTCTCTTCCCGGTGCATGTAAGTGCTTGGTTGAGACACAGTTTGAATCTAAATCCGCTCTCAGTCCGAATCAGTTGATCGTCACGGCCCGCCCCCTATGAAAGCCAGCACAATTGCACCACAATCCGATCCCGTGCGACACAATCTTCTGCTAAATCCCTGTCCCCAGCGCAAATCCTGAAAACTATGAACAGTCCAACGGAAATGCAATCCATGGGCCCTTAGTAAATAAGCCCAATGTTTACTATTTGAGACCGGCATGGTGATTACAAGTATCTTGCAAAAGGCAACTAGTTCTTGGTTTTGCTTCTTTTAAAGGCACACTGCTTAGTGTAATAAAACATACTAACAGCCCCTGGCTGCCAGTAGCAATAGTAAACTGCCTGGTGCTAACACCTTGTACATATTCCACTGGTCCAGCCTTTGCACTGTCACAGTTTCACTATAATTACTTACACAACAAGGTCCTGGTTCAGTACACATAGCAGTCTTAATGCAGTCTACTGAACAGGTCCCTCTTTTTTGGGGCCATGTCTTAAAGGAGTCTCAAACTAGATACATTTATGTCTTAAGCAGTCTTGGGTAGTAGGGACCTTGTCTCAAAGAAGTAAAACTTGTTTCTCACCAGTTAGGACCATATAAGTGTATAAACCACTACTCTTTTATATATTGCAGGTAGCATGTGAAACCAGCTTACCACTACAGATACTCAGATGTAAAAATTATCCTCAGCACAGTATGAAATCCTGTGCCATAGCACGGTTCATAGCACCAAACCAAATTGTAGAGATACTTCCAGCAAGTCAATGCTTCTAGTGATTAAGTTGAGTTTGGGTGTAGATTCCCTTATCCTGGTGGGTCTTCAGGATAGTTCTCTTTGGTGGTCCAACTTAGGGTCATGATGTCTTGTCTCATGTTCTTCACTCAAATCTTAAGGGTCTAGTAGGAGCCTGGTCTAAACAGATCCAACCTTCAAAGATGGCCTCTGGATCTACTAAGAGCCCGCTGTCTCTTAGTAGATCCAGCATGTTTGCCCCTACTATGTAAAATATTTCAGCAATTTGATCAAAACTTGTAAAAATACCGACAAACTTGTTTACTTGCATTTATTGAATAGGTTATAGTAAATGTCTATTCTGCTTTGTTAAGATGTAGATATAACTAGCATTGACTGGTGATGTTCACATTTATAAAGCCTGAGGGAAAAGTATCCTAGTACTTAGTATATTATGGGACATAATATAAAGCATATGTAAGCATTACTGTTGTAGAGTGGTCACAGATAACTGTACCTGCAGGACAATATAGTAATAAAGTTCCATCTCCTGTAACCTCTGTGGAGACATTATCCTCTCCTCACTGGTTCTGCTGTTACCAATATATAGCAGTAAATGGCATTTCCTGGTAACTACCGCATCGGCCATTGAGCCTGTATGTCATTGTTATACCTGATATTAATCATTTGTGCTTTATAGGGTCAGTGCTGCCGATTGACGCAAATGTTAGATAATAGCTAGGAAGAAAAATGAAACATGAGTCTATAATGTACATTTATCTTTTTCACAGCATCCAATGAGGCAATCAGAAGTGAGATAAACCTTTTAGAAAGACAGATGTCATAATTGTCCTTGTAATTACCATATCTGAAGTGACCTCTAATTGGTGGCTTCCACTACTCATATCATGTTCAATTCTGCTACTGGGTGGGTGGGTAGAGGATTGGAATATGTTGCTTCATTCACTAAGCGAAAACATTCCATGGCTATGTTTCAATTGAAATGGATACAATTACACTCACTGGCGCGGACTATACTATATTATTATTAGTTATACTAGCTACCTACTACAGGTTCTGTAGATATATTGCTTACCACGGTACTACATAAATCCAAATAGTCCCACTATGCAAACAGTTTTCTATAAACCACCTTTACCTAAATGTGTAGTTAAAGTCCAGGCTATTCTCTCCTATTTCCTTTATATTATAGAATCAAAATGCTAATTATCCTTAGAACTTTTTGCCGGTTGTTTACTCCAAATTGAAACAAAGCTGTAGCGTTTTCTCAATCCAGCAGGTGCATCACTGATCAATACGCAAAGGGGCACACACAATGGGGCAGATTTACTTACCCGGCCCATTCACGATCCAGCGCCGCGTTCTCTAACAGGAGGTAATTGGTAATTTACTGTATATTAGCCCCAGGGTACAGTAAACAGCTATAACAGTTATTAAATGTGTCTGCAATTAAGCTTTATTGTTAATCCTGGTTCTGATGACAATTCAACATTTTTAAAATCCAAGTATACGGTTCCGACTTACATAGAAATTCAACTTAAGAACAAAGCTACAAAACTTGTCTTGTACATAACCCGGGGACTGTCTGTCTATCTCTGGCCTTCCTATATATAGAACACAAAATTTTATTTTAATGACTATTTGCAGTATTTTCTTGCGTTAAATTCATTCCTCAATCTTTATTGGCTGAATAGTATTCATTTCATGTATTTCGCTAGCGCTGGACCGTCGCCTAATAACTCATATTCAATTAAAATAGGAAAGTCATTTCGATGTAATATTGCTTCTGGAGCTACAGGGTCAAGGATACCTAAAACGAAAATCATAGCAGTAATCCTGGGGAGAAAATACAGTAATTTAAAACGAAAATCATAGCAGTAATCCTGGGGAGAAAATACAGTAATTACGGATCTGGTTGTAATAGTAGTAGTACTGTGGTTGAATGTTTCACGTTGCGTTAGGATGGAATCACAAGGAATCTTGTAGGAAACTCTTGGCTGTGTGTTGTTAGATCAATATAGTCAGTGGAGCACATTTACTATGCATAATTCTGGAGTAAACTGTACATAATACATGTGCAAACTAGTTGCACATGTACAGGCAGTCCCCGGGTTACATACAAGATAGGGACTGTAGGTTTGTTCTTAAGTTGAATTTGTATGTAAGTCGAAACTGTATATTTTATCATTGTAGTTCCCGGCAATTTTTTTTTTTTGCCCCAGTGACAATTGGAGTTTCCAATTTTTTTGCTGAACTAACTATTACAAGGCCTCACACAATGGGGCAGATTTACTTACCCGGCCCATTCGCGATCCAGCGGCGCGTTCTCTGCACAGGATTCGGGTCCGGACGGGATGTATGATGGCAGTTCCTCCGCCGTCCACCAGGTGGCGCTGCTGCGCTGAAAAGCATCTGATTGCGCTGGAATAGACCGAGCTGGACCAGGTGAAGGTAAGCGCTTCCCAAGCGACACATTTTCGGTTATTAAATGCGGCGGTTTTTCCGAATACGTCGGGTTTTCGTTCGGCCACGCCCCCCGATTTCCGTCGCGTGCATGCCAGCGCCGATGCGCCACAATCCGATCGCGTGTGCCAAAGAGCTAAGGATTTTTATATATATGGCCATAAATTCAAGAAGTTTTCACTCTAATTTTATAATTAATTCTTTATTTATATAGGCGCACACAGATTATGCAGCACTGCACAAAGCTAGCCAAATGGTCCCTGTCCCTATGGGGCTCACATCTAAACAAACTACCAGGAGTTTTAAGTGGGGGGAGGAAACCGGAGGACCCGGAGGAAACCACACGAGAGAACTACAAACTATTTGCAGAGTGTTGACCCTGGGTGGGACTCGAACCCAGGACTCCAGTGCTGCAAGGCAAGTGCTACCCTACCAATATGAAATATCCCACGAAGGTTACATACACAAGTCATTTATAATGTTTCAAAAAAGTTTTTTTTATTCATCACATAAAAGATCATTATTACAAAAAATGGACAGGTAGCAACATAATGGAAACCATATATTAAAAACAGTGTATTACCAAAGTAATTGGAAAAGTATCCAAAACACACTTAGTATCGGTATGAGAAGTATGATAGACGAACTGACATGGAGCAATAATATTAAGATGTGTTACAGATGTAAACACATAAAAAAAATGCCAAGAAACAACCAAGTCTAATTACCATACCGGGAAGAGGAATACACTGTCACCCCCTTGAGGTAAGTGTATAAATATATACATATATATATATTATATTTAAAATCCTGCTCTTGGATCACACATTATAATCCTCTAATTGTATAAAGTTTGTAATTAAAGATTACAGCGAGATTATATTCGGTGTTATTTCTTTCCATCGCCTTTTGCTTATAAGAGAACCATTTTTTCTTGTATGTTTTTATTCCACCAGTCCAGTAAACGACAGTGTCCCGTAGGGTGTCTTCACTCCATTTATTTTCACCGAGAGGTAGAAGTGATAAAGAGACCTTTATTTTTGGGTGACACAGTGTATTCCTCTCTCCACGGTATGGTAATTAGACTCTGGTTGTTCTTTGGACTTTTTCTTATGTGTTTACATCTGTATTTATTGTGCTCCATGACAGTTCCGTCTATCATACTTCTCATACCGATACTAAGTGTCTGTTTCTGATACTTTTCCTAATTACTTTGGTAATACACTGTTTTAATATCTGGTTTCCATTATGTTCTACCTGTCCATTTTTTTGTAATAATGATCTTTTTATGTGATGAATTAATAAAAACTTTTTTGAACATTTATAAATGACTTGTGTATGTAACCTTCGTTGGATTTTATATTTGAGCATTGGATTATCAGTCTGCCTGCATGGTGCCTTATCCTTAGCTCCCCCTGTTTGACTTGCCTACTCAAATATGAGCACATATGGCACCATATCCTTACCATATCCATATACAATACAGTGGGCTGGAAAATGATGGCTGCTGACTATGGGGGCTGGCGGCAGAATGCACCTCCCATTAGTTCTGTACTGCGCGTAATTACAACAGCATACTGTGTACAACCATATGCAGTACATATGCAACCCGTATTTTTTTATACGTCCTATGGGACATATGGAATGAAAATGAGAAAGGTCATGCTTTCTATCTTTTACGTCCTAAAAATGATATAGTATGTGCACATACGGCCATTGAAATGGATGGCCATATGCCCATTGAGATATACGGACGGATGCTACACGTATATGCTGTCATTTCATAAGTTTTGGAGCATGAGCCTTAAGAAACACTGACTTGCAGACCCCACTGTGACCTCGGGTGAAGCTCGTGGCAGTGGCGTAACTACAGCAGCCGTAGCGACTCTACGGGGCCCATAGATTCAGGAGCCCGGGGATGCACGCTCCCTGCAGGGCATTGACTGTACCTGTGTAAGTGTCCGGGAAAACCCCTTTGAAACCTCAATCACATACTACTGACTAATAGTCTCCTTTTATGCGCATTGATACCTGGTGAGCTGTCAATCAGTGTTTTTGGGTGTGTGAAGAAGGGGGGATTGTGGTGGTTATCAGATCTCGGTTTCCTAAAGGTCAATGGTCCTCTTTGAAGGTAAAGAGTAGTCCAAGGGTTTAGGCACTCTTTCATCTAGATTCTTTAGACTTCCCAAAACTAGATGATGATGTCTCCACAATATAAAAAATGTGTATCCTTGGTGCCATAGTGCATTATACTTTGTACCTATGCATCATAACAAAGAGAGAAATAACAAGCTCGTATAATGTATTCTCCGAGAACAGACTGATGAAACAATCCTATAGTACCGATGGCTGACATAAAATCAGAAGACAAACCTAGATCTGGAAAGTTTTATTGTCCTCACTCAAAAATTCAGGTGTGGAATAGAGAGAGACAATGGTGATGGGTTGAGGCACAAGATAAGGTCTGCATTAGTTTATAGCTGCCAGTGTTACGAACCAGATTACAAGCATGATTGCACCATATACAGTCACGTCAGCGGCTGGCACCTCACCAAGCGCAGCTAAACAGAACAATCGACAGCATCAACACGAGGCCAATAGTATTCACAGCACACATTACAATGGATCGCAGTTTGACATCATAGCCTATAATTATCTCACCTGGACCAATAATATGTCATCTACTAACAAGAGTGTTTTTTTATTACTTTTGTCAGATCTGAGCAAATACATGACAGTGTGGAAAAATTGTGATGGTAGATACATGTTAATATCGATATATATATAATTCATATATTATTAAAGCCTAACCACAATACTCCAAATCATATTTTTGTATAGAGCTGATTTCTACATTTTCTTAAAAGTGGAGTGGAAGGCGCAAGACATCCCCAGAAGTTGCCATGTCCTCCTGTACCTGGCAAATTATCTATAATTTAAAGAAATTGCCTTCATTATACTGAAATCTATTCCTTGCATTACCCATAAACCTTGGTGATGAGGAATCAAGGCTGTCATACTGTAAATACCAGTCTAGATAATTCTCCCCCCACTGACATAGTGGAAGCTTTACGTGTTCAATTATTTACCTCACATTCACAAGAATTTGAGGGGAAAAACTGTGTCATATTTAGAGTCATTCTCCACTGGTGTTTTAGACAAGATAACTCACTAATAACATTGCTGACAACACAACGGGGGACATGTAGAGAAGGACAGTTGCCAGGGTTATATGCAGAGAGGATACAACAGCCTTGGAGGGGGTTATATAAGTCGAGAGGCCAGCCATGTGAAGGGGTGTATATACAGGAGAGGCACAACCATGTAAGGTGGGTTATATACCTGAGGAGAGGACACAGCCATGTGAGGGGGTATATACAGATAGTACAACCATGTGAGGGGTTATATGCAGGAGTTGACACAAGCCATGTGAGCTGGTGTTATATACGAAGAGGACTACAAGCCAGTGAGAGGGGTTTATACAGGAAAAAAAAAGAAAAGTATCAAGCCCTTGAGGGGTTAATATACAGAGAGGCTCACCCATGTGATGGGGGTTATATACAGAGATGGTACAACCATGTGAGAGGGGTTATATACAGGAGTGGAACACAAGCCATGGTGAGGGAGGGTTATATCAGGAGAGACACAAGCCATGTGAGGGGTTATAACAGGAGATGACGACACCATGTAAGGGGGTTATATACAGGAGAGGACACAAGCATGTGGGGGGGTTATAACAGAGTGGACACAAGCAATGTGAGGGGTTAATACAGTAGTGCATACAAACCATGTTAAGGGTATATACAGGATGGACACAACCATGTAGGGGGTTGTATACAGGAGAGACACAAAGCCATGTGAGGGGTTATAGCAGAAGTGTACACAGCTGTGAGGTTTTATATCAGGAGTGGATACAAGCCACGTAGTGGGTTTATATACAGGAGTGGACACAACCATGTGAGGGGTTTATCCAGAATGATACCAGCCATGTGGGGGTATATACAGGAAGGACACATAGCCATTTGGGGTTATAGCAGGGATTGGACACAAGCCATGTGAGGGGGTTATAAATACAGGAGAGGACACAAGCCATGTGAGAGGGTTATATTCAGGAGAGGACACAAGCCAGTGAGGGGGTATATACAGGAGAGGACACACGCCAGTGAGGGGGTTATATACAGGAGTGGGCACAAGCCATGTGAAGGGTTATATACAGAGTTGATACAAGCCATGTGAGGGGTTTATATACAGGCGTGGATACAAGCCATGTGAGGGGTTATATCCAAGGAGAGGACACAAGCAGTGGGAAGTTATACGCAGAAGGACACAAGCCATGGAGGGTTATATACAGGCGAGTGATACAAGCTCATGTGAAGGGGTTGTATATGCGAGAGGACACAACCATGTAGGGGGTTATAACAGTGAGAGGACCACAACCAGTGAGGAGTTGGTTATATACAGGAGGTGCCTGGAGGGTACACAAGGACACATGTGAGCGGGTTATAGACGGACGGACACATGTGAGGGTATAAAGGAGGATCACAAGCCGTGTGGGGGGTTATATCAGAGATGGATACACCAGCCATGTGAGGGGGTTATATACAGGCTGAAGATACAAGCCATGTGAGAGGGGGGATATACATGAGTGGACCACAAGCACTGTGAGGGTGTATAATCCAGGTAGAGGACACAAGCCATGTAAGGGGTGTTGCAGGGAGATTTGGAGGGTATACAGGTGAGGACACAAGCATTATGAGGGTTATATACAGGAGGTAGGTGACACAACCATGTGAGGGGGTTATAACACGGAGGTGGCCACAAGCATGTGAGTGGGGGTTTATAACAGGAGTAGTACAACAATGTGAGGGGTTATATACAGGAGGGGAACAAGCCATGTAGTTAGCGGGTTTTATATACAGAGCGGACACAAGCCATGTGAGGGGTATATAGACAGGAGGAACAACTGCGGTTAACCGAGTGGAAAAGCACGTGAGGTTATATAAGGAGTGAACACAAGCCATGTGAGGGGTTATATAGCAGGAGAGGATACAAGCCAGTTAGGGTTTATATACAGGCGAGAGGACCAACCCTGTGAAGGGGTTTTATATGAAGAGAGTGACACAAGCCATGTGAGGGTTATTACAGGAAGAGGATAACCAGCCCATGTAGGAGGTTTCTATACAGTAGAGGACACAAGCCATGTGAGGGGTTTATACAGGAGAGGAAAGACACAAGCCATGCTGAAGGGTTATTACAGGTAGGGCAACAGCCATGTGAGGGGGTTATATACAGGAGTAGGAACAAGCCATTGATGGAGGTTAATAAGGCGGAATACAGCCATGTGAGGGGTTATATAGCAGGAGAGGACACAAGCATGTGAGGACGGGAAGTTATACGCGGAGGATGGACTACCAAGCCATGTGAGTGGGTTAACCGAGGTACAACTGTGAGGGGGTTATATACAGTGAGAGGGACACAAGCCATGTGAGGGGATTTTACAGGAGAGGACACACCTTGTGAGGGGGTTATATACAGAGAGGACAAAAGCAGTGAAGGGTTAATACATGACACAAGCCAGTGAGTATTGCACAAGCCATGTTGAGGGGGTTTATACAGGAGGAGGATCTACAAGCCATGTGAGGGGTTATACAGAGAGTACATACCATGTGAGAGGGGTTATAGACAGAGTGGATACAATCCCGATTGAGGGGGTTATAATCAGGAGAGGACACCAAGCCTGTAGGGGGTCTATATACAGGAGAGGACACAGCCAGTGGAGGGAGGTATATACAGGAGGGACACAGCCATGTGAGAGGGGTTATATGCGATAGGACACAAGCATTGTAGGGGGTATATCGGAGGAATGCACAGCCCATGTGAGGGTATATAAACAGGAGAGACACAAGCCATGTGAAGGGGTTATATACAGGAGAGGATACAACCACTGTGAGGGGTTATATACAGGAGAGCGACACAAAGCACAGGTGGTGGGTTAGTATACAGAAGGGACACAAGCCACAATGGTTCTATAAAGGAGTGGACACAAGCCCTGTGAGGGTGTTATCAGAGCAGGAGGAGGACCACAAGCCACGTGAAGGTATTTATAGGTGGACAGCGTGTAGCAGAGAGCACAACCATGTGAGGGGGTTATATCAGAGTAGTGACACCAACCGAGTGACGGGGTAGAATAACGAGGAAGGATTACAATCCATGTGAGGGGGCAAGGCCCAGCTGAGGGTATATAGACAAGGACAGCCAGAGGGGTACAAAGGGGGGACCAAGCCATGTGAGGGGGTTTTACCAGGAGGGACACAAAGCCAGTGAAGGGGGGGGGGGATAATACAGGAGTGACACAAGATTTGTGAGGGGGTTATAGCAGGAAGAGCAACAAGACCATGTGAGGGGTGTGATATGCAGGGGACAGTGGGAGTGTAATCAAGAGACACAGATGGAGGGGTTATATACAGGAAGAGAACAAGCATGTGAAGGGTTATAACAAGGAGAGATACAAGCCATGTGTGATTGGGTATGTGGCAGTAGTGGACATTGGAGGGATATATACCAATTTTGGGACAATGGAGTCCTTCCGGTTCAGACCAATAGATTTAGGACCCGGGACCAAAATCTTTTTAGAGATTCATGAAGGTTCGTAAAGAAATCTTGATGATGACGCATCTCCTCTTTTAATCATAATTTATACAATAACTATTAAAAACTGCCCTTATTGAAGTTTCAATTGGTACTCTTTTAGTTTTTTATTGGGCCAACAATGAAAGCATGAGAAATCCGTCCCTCATATTTGATGAGTTCTATAAGCCATATAATACTAACTGAGAAGTTGCGTACGTATTTTGTTATATGTCCGCTCATGTCAAGTCCAATTGTTGTGTTAACTTTAGCTTAATAGATTTTTGAGACTTCCACATTTATTCTATTACTGTATACCTCTCTTTCCTCTACTGTAACCATCTGGAAAATTTGTAGCCAACAACTAGCACCCTCCTCTGCCCTATGCCTATGCCCCACTTGCCTTTTACTAAATAGAAAACTAAATACTGATGTCTTAGTACGAATCTACATAGAAGCTGGACACTATTACACATTTGCATTTAAAACCCTCAGTGATTGAATGCTTTTCCTACCAAGAAAAATCCCAAGAGCCCTGGAGTTATTATGTACATTCCATGTACAGCAGATCGGAAGAGATAAACAATGTCACTGCCAAGCATGTTGAGAGTGTATTTACTAGGCACGAAGAGACTCCGAACACTTCCTGCGGCATTACTCAAACACGTTGGCATTTCGGGAGGAGAGCGTCTTCTACATAAATGTTCATATTTATCACCGCCAAGAAGGGAAACAGACTACTAAGAATGTACACTCTCCTCCAGGCTGGATACTGTATGAAGAACACAAAGGAAACAAACCTAAAAATAAGAGTCGATAATGTTGATTCGTTTGGAAAGGACCCGAGACTTTTGTAACCCGTTCATTTACTTGTATGGTCCCCGGGACGAAATACGGTAATAATGATAGTGGTCCTGTTTTATGCATACGAAAACTAAAGAGTAATAGAGATAGATCGTCATGGTTCCTAGTGTAATGATTGTAAGGGAAGGAAAAAAGTAAACTACGCTTCAAGTTAGGTTTTTCTTCCTACCAATGACGACATAATATCTACAGTATCACACTTTGTATCTACAGTATTTTCATACATACCTGAAGACAGGGATCTGCAGATGCTTCCTTCGAACTTGGAGATGCCTTTTCGTCAGTGGATTTGCTATTCTTCTCCTCTCCCTCGAGACAAACTTCAACGTTATTGCTATTTATTGTCTTCCGACGCAAACTACTCGGAAACTCTCTCAAGGGCTCCTGCTATCTATCCATGTTGCACATCAGGGATAATAAGGGGTATAAGAAGCTATACAATGAGTTAGTCTGTTGTTTGGATGGGGTGGGAGGAAATAGGGCGGGGGGAAATATCACTCTAGAAATAACTTCTGGAAAGTTTTTTCATTGTTTCCAATTGTTTCAGTGACTACAAAGGAAAATGAGTCACAATTATTTGTTATATACAGATACTCTAACTAGAGGCATCACAAAGGATAATATCAAAGAAAACTCACACAACATATGAATGCGAACCTAAGCAGAGTATTTATTAATGCAGTATTCACCTTTAATGCTGCTGCTTAAAGCTTCCAGTTCCTGCTTCTCGGTCCCCCCCCCCCCACCAAACTTACGGAATCTACCTGTGCCGTCATGCATTTTGCCATACAGAGGGCAGGAGAAGAGCAAGCAAGACTGACAGAGAGGTGCTCCGGGGGGGGGGGGGTGTATGGACCCCCTCTGCCTGAAGGGCCTCTTGGTGATTCCCTCAAGCCTTGCCACTTAACTTACATAAAATCAGGTTACTTTTTGCCACGTACAGGAACAAAGCTCCTTATAAACCTATAGCCTGTATCACACGCTGGGAAAAACCAGTACAGTCGGTCCCCCTACTTAAGGCACCCGACTTACAGACAACCATAGTACAGACATACCCCTCTGACCTCTGGTTAAGCTTTCTGAAGCCTTTGCTATGTCCCAGATTGCACTAATTCGCTGTAAGGTGTCCGTAATGAAGCTTATTGAGAATCCACTTAGTCCCATTACACGCAAAAAATGTTTAAACGTCCAATTGTCCACTGGGGCTGGGGCCCAATTTTTTTGTCTGGATCTACATTAAAAATATACGTTTCGACTTACAGACAATTCACTTAGAACAACCTCCAGCCCTATCTTGGATGTACCCGGGGACGCCGGTATTTTACAGCTGAATACAGTATTTACCAGTGGAAGATTTCCTTTAAACGAATATAAACTTATGTCATAGATAATAAGAAGATGTCACTGCTAGTGAAATAATTTGACTTTGATTACAATGGGGGCCGTGATTTCCTGCTTCACAGACTGTTACATATGTTTCATCAGTCCATGTGGGACTTTACGCAGCTCCTTCCCATTACTAGTCTGAGGCTGTATACCATGTCCACAGTGGCGTACTTTGAAGCTGATGGGCCCCATTGCAAAGTTTGTGCCAGGGCCCGCCTATAATTTACAAAAAGAAAAACTGGTTCATATTCCTATCTTCTCATATGGGAAGTTAGAACCTCATGGGCCCCCAAAGCCACTTGGGCCCATTTGCAACCGCACCCCCCCCCTCAAAGCCTCTATAGTGCGCGGTCACTCTCTGCAGGCAGCTGATTGCTGGTGTGTTTTGGGACTTCAATTTTGTATTGATGGAACATTCATCAAAAGGTTTTATACATAAAAAGTTGTGACAGTCGATTTGTCTCACACATACTGACCACTGGAAAGTTTGAAATGCAAATGACAGAGTCTGTTCCGCTCATCATGTATAGTTGGGAACACCCAAAAATAAAGATTGTTGGTGTATACATAAATCTAATGTTCCTAAGGCCACGGGTCAGAACTACACAAAATATAGTCCTAGTCATGCAACTATCATAACAGGTACATCCATTTTCATCATTTCTCTAGGGCAGATTAATTTATCTGAGATGAAGAGATGACACATATAGAACTAGACACTCATTTCTCTCCTCAATCAAATAGCAGATCGAAATCATCAATTAAAACAATCATGTTTTTTGCCCTTAAATGATCCATTAATATCTCCTACTAACCTTGGTTGGTATCCAGTTAATAATTTCAATTTCTCCTTGACGCCGATTTAATCAATAATACAACCTGCTTCGCACTCCTAAATTCGCAACATGACCACTGCAGCCACCACAGGGAGATAGGAAAAGCTCTGTGGTACTGTTTTTGGAAAAGATGAGTAGATGTACGCATAATTCTTGCTTTGTCCGCCTGTGGGGTTTTGTTGGTTTTGCTAACCAGTAGATGTATGAGTTTTTTCTCATTGATACATGTGCCTCTAGTCTATAAAAATCGGCAATCAGCTCTAAGCTAATTTCTATATGCCTTGTGCAAGCAAACAAATTTGTGATTTTGTTTGCACATTTTTGAATAAATCTCAAATTTCATCACCTGTGGTTTCAGTTGATACTGAGGGAACACTGCAGAAAACTAGACAATGGAAACAATAGAACTTGGAAGCGAGTCGCAAAATGAGCCAAAAATCCCTAAATGAGCACAAGCACCAATAAAAGTCACAAAAAGTAAAGAAAATGCTCAACCAAACATGTGCTAAATGTTTTCCATGATCAATAGGCACAAATCTGGATATGTCCATAAATATGATATCCCTCGGTAAATAAGGTTAGGCTTCAGAACATACACTAGAGCCCCAGGGATCCTCACGGACTCATCTGCAAAACCAAATTGGTCCTAAGGGCCTACTGGATCATCCTATTTAGATCTTATTATTTTTGAGGCTAATCACTTACTCTAGGGTCTATCTCTCAAGGTTGGATCATTTATGTATGTCCTGTGTAGCAATGATACCTCATACAGTACATTTATCCCAACAATTCCACCAGCTGGATTAGTACTTTTCTTCTATCGGTTTCTCTATAGTCCACTAATGCCAACTCTGAAAAGTCATAAGGAAGTGAAGTGGTCTTATCTCATGTGCACACAAACATATGCTTGTCCGCCATAGCCCAGTGAGCATACAGTGGAGCAGAAAAGAAGGGGGTTAGCACTCTTCACCCCTCCCCTCTCAAATTGGAAATCAGAGTGGCCGCTGCCGTAATATCGCATAATACAGGCAATAGATGCCCTATATTATGCATGACAGCCTCCTGTGGTGACAGCCGTGGTGTGGATACCATTTAGCTATTGCTTATGAAGATAATGATTTAGCTGCAAATTGTACGGTAGATCACGGTCCCCCTATGTTTCATGTAAATGGGGCTTAGATAGGGGCAAGAACCCTTAAAGGGGGGGAGGGGGCTATAAATATCATAAACCTATTAATACTCACCTCTTCCCTGGCGCTCCCATTCAGTTGCTGTGCAATACTTCTCTGTTTGTATACAGAGGGTTTTTTATCTTCTCTCTGAGTTTAGAAAAGAATCAGAATAATCGAATTTTTTCCAGTCATCAAACTCCGTGATGGGCACATCACACCTCGACTGGTGTTATGACTCACTGTATGAGACACGATTTTTTTGCCTTCCTCTGTCTTTATACGTTTTATATTTTCAGTAGTATCGCTATTCAACGTGACAAGGGCTTATGTTTAAGCTGAAACGCGGCTGTATATTGATGTACATATGGCTTTGTGCTACTAACTCTCGTTTCATCCAAACGATCCTGTTGTGTGCCAGTGCCCTCTTCCTTTGGATTATTCATTCAGCGTTCAAATCCTGGTCCCATCACCACACCATCGAATTGCCATCCCCTATTGCCTTGTATACAGACAAATGCTGGCAGTGCTGTCCCACCACTGCTGAGAACCTCCTTACCACTGTAGAAAATATTACTTTTCCTGGACACCCCTCTAAAGTAATCTAACATGTTTAACTATTTAAATACAACTGGAATGACAAATGAAACCCGCATCTTTAAGTGGCCTATAAGAAAGCACCGACTGACATAGAAACTTATTTTCTTGTGCCTGCAGCAAGCATCTATCTCGGAAGCAAGCAGAGAGTATCCACAGCCAGGGAGTGGGAACAAATCTCAAGTCACTTAATGCAGCATTCACAACAATGCGGTTAATGCAGTTTACTTATCAAGCAAAGGATAAAGCTGGAGGCTGGCGAGAAATGTCTGCCAAATGAGAGCTGCGGAAAAAAATGAATAAAATCTTTTTTATGTCGCCGGTTTTCATAAGCCACTTGACCCACCTGTCCTAAATCAGTTACATGATTTTCTCATGATCTAACTTGCAGTGCCTTCTTTTTCCTGTGGAAATAATATTTTTGGCAGCTGAGTGATCATATGAAATATGTAGATGGCGTTACCATCAGCAGAGTTAAATTCATTTTCTATATATGAATTGGCTTCATCCCTAAAATAAGAAATAACCTATATGATTTGTACTCTCAAACAATGAATAGCTGGATAAGGTCATTGCTATATCCAGTTTGCAAAAGTTTACAAACTTGTCCTGTGTTGATGTAGATGGTACTAGAATTGCCCAAACAAAAGCACATGGCAATAAAAATGTGGCCTAGCTATGGCCAATTAAGTGCCATTTGGCAAGAAGAGTTGGCAGCTTAATGCCACATAAAACCTCCTTTATACTGTATGCAAAGGAGTAGGAAAGCTCCCATACAGAGGCTGCTACTGAAATTGCTGCACAGTATCCATTTCTTCCAAACACTCATTGAGCATTTTTTACTGAGTGTTTACTTATGTTCACTGTCTTAAAAGTTGAAAAAGAGCAAACAATGTCTCATGGCACAACAATAGAATATAGATAAATTAGAATTCTTCTTGTTTTTCCATAAGCCTAACAAATAAGCCTCCTGTGTTACTACTGCGCGAACAAACGCATACCTAACTTTCAAGAAGGAATCGAATGGTATATTGTAGTATAAACACACTGTTGTAGCTTTATATGACTGTATTTATATTATTTCGGCAGTTTCCCTCTAGATTCCCCTAAGGTCGGCTGTTTAGTTCGGTCTGATCTACTAGGAGTAAAAAGGTAGCTGCTGTGACTTCTCATAATCCCTCCTCTCCATAGAGCCTCCAATGACCTCTGACACCGTCAAGTGAGAACTGAGAATTTATAAAGAGGGAGCATAAGAGGAGCCTGAAAGTACATTAAGAAGCTGAGAAGTAGGGGACTGATACACAACAAAAAAGGGGGAGAATCTACTTGAAAGAACCAATCGATGAGACCAAATAAATCTACAATCATATCAGCATGATATACCGGACTCAGAAGTGGTCATTGCCACAAGTGCAGGAAGCAGGGGAGGATGAGGTCATGCCATCCCATTACATGGCCCATATTGCCCACCATTCCGTACCATATACCGTAAGCAGCCGTATAAAAATATAGAGTATCCATATTTTCACCTTATCCCGCTTCCATCCGGCCCAGAAAAGTCAATTGGAACGTATCAATAATGGGATCATACGGGCTGCATCTAACACTCCCGGCCCACTTTATTAGGTACACCCTGTCCACTGCTCGTTAACACTTAATTTCTATTCAGCCATCACAAGATGGCGGCAACTCAGTGCATTTAGACTGTAGACAGGTCAAGACATCTTCTGTAGTTCAAACCGAGCATCAGTTGGGGAAGAAAGATGATTTGAGTGCCTTTGAACGTGGCAATGTTGTTGGTGCCATTAAGGGCCGGGTCTGAGTATTTCAGAAACTGCTGAATCTACTGGGATTTTCACGCACAACCCTCTCTAGGGTTTACAGAGAATGGTCCGAAAAAAGAAAAAAACATCATGAGCGCATGTTCTGTGGGCGGGAAATGCTTGGTGATGCCGAGGTCAGAGGAAATGGGCAGACTGTTTCGCTGATGAAAGGAACATTGACCTCAAATCGCCACCTTTACAACCAAGGTAGGCATAAGAAGCATCTCTGAATTCACAGTAAACGTCGAACTTTCAGGCAGATGCTCACACATAAGATCACACCGTTGCCATCATTTCAGCTAAGAACCAGAAACCGTGAGGCAACAATTTTGGCACAAGCTCATCGAAATTGGACCGTAGAGATTGGAAAAACGTGCCTGGTTCTGATGTCTCGATTAGAGAGAGCGAGTATCCTCGTCCGAGCTTGCCTGCTCGTTGAGTATTAAGGTACCGAAACGGCTCGTTTCTTCGACGAGTAATTTCCCCTGCTCAGATCGAGCATTTAATAATTAAAAAATCACAGTAAGAACATGAAGAATAAATAAAAACGTGAAACACTGTGACCAGGATCATTTAAGTAAAAAAACACAGTAAAGAAACACAGTGAATAATAGTTACAGATGTTCGTACACCTCTCTTATTTGTCGGAAGATCGCGCGAAACGGTGGCAAACAACATAGTATGTGAATAACCTATATATGGGTGAAAGAGCACATTGAAGAACGCGGTGACAGGACGAGACACCGGGAGCAAGCACGAGACACCGGAGTGAGCACACAGAGAACACCGGGGAGCGGCACGGAGACCTCGTTCAGTGGCCAGAGCCATCGGCAGCGGAGACATAGGCACGGAGACATAGGGGCACGGAGACATTCGGGCACGGAGACATAGGGTCACGGTGACTCGGGCACGGTGACATCGGGCACGTGACCTCGGGCACGGTGACATAGGCACGGAGACATCGTGGACTGAGACAAAATCGTGCACGGAACATCGGGTCCGGATACCTCTGGGGAGTAGACATAGGGGCACGGAGACCATCGGGGCACGGTAACATCGGGGCAACGGAGACATCGGGGCACGAGACATATAGGTCAAGGAGACATAGGGGCACGGAGACATCGGGGCAACGAGACCATCGGGCACGGAGACATCGGGGCACGGAGACATCAGGCACGGAGACATGGGGCGACGGAGACATAGGGGCACGGGACATATGGGCATACACGGAGACCTAGGGGCACGGATACAGGGTCAACTGATACAAGGGTCACGGAGACATAGGGGGCACGGAGACATCGGGGCACGGAGACATCGGGGCACGGTTACATCGGGGCATCGAGACATCGGGGCACGGTGACATCGGGGCACGTTGGACAGCGGGGCACGGAGACATGCGTTTGCACGTGACATCGGGGCCCGTGCATCGGGGCACGGTGACATAGGGGCACTGTGACATAGGGTCCGTAGACATCCGGGGCACGAGACCTCGGGGCCGTAACTCGGGGGCACGGAGACATAGGGGCCGGATACATAGGTCACGGAGACATAGGTGCACGGAGACCCGTGGGCACGGAGACATAGGCACGGAGACATGGGGCACGGAGATCAGTCGGGTCAGCGGCACGAGACATCGTGCCGCGGGCACGGAGACTCGTGGGAGCTCTCAGGGAAGAAGGCAGCGGATCCCGGGACAGCGATCTCCCGACAAGTAGCAGATGGTGCGAACATCTGCAATCTCTTCTTCACTGGTGTTTTTCACGTGTTTTTCACTTACATATTCCTGTGTTCACTGTGGTTCACTGTTTTTATTCTATTCTTCACTGTTTCTTCAGAAAAAAAAAAAAAAAAAAAAACATCTGCTAACTTGTCGTGAGATATATAACGCGCGACAGTGAAAGCAATAGAGTGAGATGTTGCATACATCTCTACTTCTCAGAAGACCTTCTTTTTCAATTAATTAACACATTTATTTCCCGAACCATGTCCCTGGAACATGCTCGAGTTCTCCTCATTGACTGTCAATGGGCTCGTTATTCTAGACGAGCACACTCGAGCATCAGGAAAAGTTTGTCTCGAATAACGAGCACTCGAGCATTTTAGTGCTTGCTCATCTCTGTCGCGATTTCTCTGCGACTCGGATGGTATGGTCAGAATTTTGTGCATCAACCAACATGAAGCATGATAGATCCTGCCTTGTTTTATCAACGGTTCTCTTGTGGTGGTTGTGTCAGGTGTGGGAAATTTCATTGGGCACTCTTTGGCCCCTTGTTACCAATTGATCATCGTTTGCAACCCACGCCTACCTGATTATTGTTGCTGACAATGTCCATCCCTTTATACCACAATGTAACCTCTGATGGCTTACTTTCAGCAGATAAGCTCCATGTCAATAAAGCTGGAATCATCTCATACTTTTCTGAACATGACAACTGCGTCCTGTACTCATGGCCTCCACTTCACCAATCTCAATCCATAGAGCATCTTTGGGATTTGGTGGAACAGAGATTCGCATCATGGATGTGCAGCCGACAAATCTGTCTGCGGCAACTGTGTGATGCCATCATGTCAATATGGACCAAAATCTCTGAGAGATATGCTTCGCAGCCCTTGTTGAATCTATGCCACGAAGAATTGAGCAGGTCTGAAGGCAAAAGGGGTTCCAACCCGTTTACTAGCATGGTGTCTATAAAGTGGCCGGTGAGTGGAGATATGTATAAAAATTTCTTCTTGTTTTTCCACATCAGAACTACAAAGAAGCATCTGCGATAACAAACACATACCTAACCTTTTCAATACAAACCTTATACAATTAGAGGATTTATAATGTGTGATCCAAGAGCAGGATTTTAATATATATTGGCTGTAAATTCAAGAAGTTTTTCACTCATAATTATTACAATAATAATTCTTTATTTATATAGCGCACACAGATTATGCAGCACTGCACAAAGCATGACAAATTGGTCCCTGTCCCTATGGGGCTCACAATCTAAACAAACTACCAGGATGATTTTTTTTTAAAGTGTGGGAGGAAACCGGAGGACCCGGAGGAAACCTACACGGAGAGAACATACAAACTATTTGCAGATGTTGACCCTGCGTGGGACTCGAACCCAGGACTCCAGTGCTGCAAGGCAGAAGTGCTACCCTACTCAAATATGAAATATCCAACGAAGGTTACATACACAAGTCATTTCTAAATGTTCAAAAAAGTTTTTATTAATTCATCACATAAAAAGATCATTATTACAAAAAATGGACAGGTAGCAACATAATGGAAACCAGATATTAAAAACAGTGTATTACCAAAGTAATTAGGAAAAGTATCCAAAACAAACACTTAGTATCGGTATGAGAAGTATGATAGACGGAACTGACATGGAGCAAATAAATACAGATGTAAACCCATAAGAAAAAAGTCCTAAGAACAACCAGAGTCTAATTACCATAATGTGGAGAGAGGAATACACTGGGGGTCATTTACTAAGGGCCCGATTCGCGTTTTCCCGACGTGTTACCCGAATATTTCCGATTTGTGCCGATTTTCCCTGTATTGCCCCGGGATTTTGGCACACGCGATCGGATTGTGGCACATCGGCGCTGGCATGCACGCAACGGAAATCGGGGGGCGTGGCCGAACGAAAACCCGACGGATTCGGAAAAACCGCTGCATTTAAAAACGGAAAATGTGTCGCTTGGGACGGGCTTACTTTCACTTGGTCCGGGTCGGTGAATTTCAGGGCATCCGGATGCTTTTCAGCGCAGCTGAACTGCCTTGACGAATCCCGGCGGGACCCGAAACCACCGCAGAGAACGCGCCGCTGGATCGCGAACGGACCGGGTAAGTAAATCTGCCCCACTGTGTCACCCCTTTGAGGTAAGTGTATAAATAATATACATAATATATATATTATATATAAAAATCCAGCTCTTGGATCACACATTATAAATCCTCTAATTGTATAAGGTTTGTATCCATTTATTTTCACCGAGAGGTAGAAGTGATAAAGAGACCTTTATTTTGGGGTGACACAGTGTATTCCTCTCTCCACGGTATGGTAATTAGACTCTGGTTGTTCTTTGGACTTTTTTCTTATGTGTTTATATCTGTATTTATTTGCTCCATGTCAGTTCCGTCTATCATACTTCTCATATCGATACTAAGTGTCTGTTTCTGATACTTTTCCTAATTACTTTGGTAATACACTGTTTTTAATATCTGGTTTCCATTATGTTGCTACCTGTCCATTTTTTGTAATAATGATCTTTTTATGTGATGAATTAATAAAAACTTTTTTGAACATTTATAAATGACTTGTGTATGTAACCTTCGTTGGATATTTAATATTTTGAGCATTGGATTATACAGTGATGCCTGCATTGGTGCCCTTATCCTTAGCTCCCCCCTGTTTGACTTGCCTACTCAAATATGAGCACATATGGCACCATATCCTTACCATATCCATATAAAATACAGTGGGCTGGAAAATGATGGCTGCATGACTATTGGCTGGCTGGCAGAATGCACCTCCCATTAGTTCTGGTCTCCCTGGATACTGCGCGTATATCCAACAGCATACTGTGTACAACCATATGCAGTACATATGCAACCCGTATTTTATACGTTCCTATGGGACATATGGAATGAAAATGAGAAAGGTCATGCTTTCTATCTTTTACGTCCTAAAAATGGTATAGTATGGTGCACAATACGGCCATTGAAATGGATGGCCATATTGCCCATTGAGATATACGGGGCCGGATGCTACACGTATATGCTGTCATTTTCATAAGTTTGTGAGCATGAAGCCTTAAGAACACCTGACTTACAGACCCCACTGTGACCTCGGGTGAAGCTCTGTGGCAGTGGCGTAACTACAGCAGCCGTAGCGACTGCTACGGGGCCCATGAGATTCAGGAGCCCGGGGATCCACGCTCCCTGCAGGGCATTGACGTGGCCTGTCGTAAGTGGTCCGGGGAAAACCCCTTTGAAACCTCAATCACATACAATAGTGACTAATAGTCTCCTGTTATGCGCATTGATACCTGGTGAGCTGTCAATCAGTGTTTTTGGGTGTGTGTAAGAAGGGGGGATTGTGGTGGTTATCAGATCTCGGTCTCTCCTAAGAGGTCAATGGTCCTCTTTGAAGGTAAAGAGTAGTCCAGGGTATTAGGCACTCTTTCATCTAGAATTCTTTTAGACTTCCCAAAACTAGATGATGATGTCTCCACAATAGTAAAAAATGTGTATCCTTGGTGCCATAGTGCATTATACTTTGTACCTGATGCATCATAACAGAAGAGAGGAAATAACAAGCTCGTATAATGTATTCTCCGGAGAACAGACTGAAGAAACAATCCTATAGTAACAGATGGCTGACATAAAATGCAGAAGACAAACCTAGATCCTGCAAAGTTATTGTCCTCAGCTCAAAAATTCAAGGTGTGGAATAGAGAGAGACAATGGGTGATGGGTTGAGGGCACAAGATAAGAGGGTCTGCATTAGTTATAGCTGCCAAGTGTTACGAACCAGATTACAAGCATGATTGCACCCATATACAGTCACAGTCAGCGGCTGGCACCTCACCAATCGCAGCTAAACAGAACAATCGACAGCATCAACACAGAGGCCAAATAGTATTCAGCAGCACACATTACAATGGATCGCAGTTTGACATCATAGCCTATAATTTATCTCACCTGGACCAATAATAATGTCATCTACTACAAGAGTGTTTTTATTACTTTTGTCAGATCTAAGCAAATACATGACAGTGTGGAGGAAATCGTGATGGTAGATACATGTTAAATAATCGATATATGTTATATAATTCATATATTATTAAAGCCTAACCAAATACTCCAAATCATGTATTTTTGTATAGAGCTGATTTTTACCATTTTCTTAAAAGTGGGAGTGGAAGGGGCAAGACATCCCAGAAGTTGCCATGTCCTCCTGTGACCTGGCAAATTATCTATAATTTACAGAAATTGCCTTCAATTATAACTGAAATCTATTCCAGGTGCAGTACACATAAACCTTTGGTGATGAGGAGATCAAGGCTGTCATACTGTAAGATACCAGTCTAGATAAGTCTCCCCCACTGACATAGTGAAGCTTTACGTGTTCAATTATTTACCTCACATTTCACAAGAATTTGAGGGGAAAAACTGTGTCATATTTAGAGTCATTCTCCACTGGTGTTTATGACAAGATAAACTCACTAATACATGGCTGACAAACAAACTGGGGGACATGTAGGAGAAGACATGTGAAGGGCTATATGCAGGAGAGGACACAAAACCCATGTGAGGGGGTTATATACAGGAGAGAGGACACAAGCCCATGGAAGGGGTATATACAGCGTGGAGGGACCAAGCATGTAAGGGGGTATACAGGAGAGGACACAAGCCAGTGAGGGGGTAGGGGGGTTATATACATGAGGAATAAGCCATGTGAGGGGTTATATGCAGGAGTGACACAAGCCATGTGAGCGGGTTATATAGGAGGAGGACACAAGCATGTGAGAGGGTTATATAAGGAGAGTATACAAGCCCATGTGAGGGGGTTATATACAGGAGCGGATACAAGAAATGTGAGGGGGTATATACAGGAGTGGAGTACAAGCCATGTGAGAGGGGGTTATATA
The DNA here is from genome assembly GCA_019512145.1 of Engystomops pustulosus. Classification (NCBI taxonomy): domain Eukaryota; kingdom Metazoa; phylum Chordata; class Amphibia; order Anura; family Leptodactylidae; genus Engystomops; species Engystomops pustulosus. The sequence continues at coordinate 33,772,863 of CM033642.1, forward strand.
CAGGAGTGGACACAAGCCATGTGAGGGGGTTATATACAGAGAGGACACAAGCCATGGGAGGGGTTATATACGGGGGAGAGACACAAGCCATGTACAGGGGGTTATATACAGGAGAGGACACAAGCATGTGAGGGGGGTATATAAAGGAAGTGGACACAAGCCAGTGAGGGGGGTTATATACAGGTGATACAAACACTGTGAGGGTTATACAGAGTGGACACAAGCCGTAGGGGGTTGTCTACAGGAGAGGACACAAGCCATGTGAGGGGGTTATAGCAGAAGTGACACAGCATGTGAGGTTTTATACAGGAGTGATACCAGCCACGTGAGTGGTTATTACAGGAGTGGACACAAGCCATGTGGAGGGGTTAATACAGGAGAGGATACCAAGCCATGTGAGGGGTTATATACAGGAGAGGACACAGCCATGTGAGGGTTATAGCAAGGGAGTGGACACAAGCATGTGAGGGGGTTATAGGACACAAGCCATGTGAGAGGGTTATATACAGGAGAGGAATACAAGCACTGTGAGGGGGTTATATACAGGAGGGAGGACACAGCCAGTGAGGGGGTTAAACAGGAGTGGGCACAAGCCATGTGAGGGGTTAATACAGGAGTGGATACAAGCCATGTGAGGGGTTATATTACAGGCGAGGATACAAGCCATGTGAGGGGTTTTATCTACAGGAGAGGACACAAGCATGGAGGGAAGTTTACGCAGGAGAGGACACAAGCCATGTGAGGGGGTTAAATACCGGAGATGATACAAGCCATGTGAGGGGTTATATACCGGATAGGACACAAGCCATGTGAGGGGGTTATATACCGGATAGGACACAAGCCATGTGAGGGGTTATATACAGGAGTGGAACACAGCCATGTGAGGGGTTATATGCAGGAGAGGGCACAAGCCAGTGAGGGGGTTATATGAGGAGTGGATAAGCCATGTGAGGGGTTATATACAGGAAAGGATACAAGCATGTGAGAGGGGGTTTATACAGGAGTGGACCCCAAGCCATGTGAGGGGTTCGGGGTTATATAAGGAGAGGACCCGCCATGTAAGGGGGTTGTTATCAGGAGGAGGACACCAGTTGTGAGGGGGTTATATACAGGAGAGGACACAAGCCAGTGAGAGGGTTATATACAGGAGTGGACAAAGCCATGTGAGGGGTTTATAAGGAGAGGACACAAGCCATGTGAGGGGTTATATACAGGAGGAGTAAACAAGCCATGTGAGGGGTATATACAGAGAGGATACAAGCCATGTGAGGGGGTTTATCGTACAGGAGAGGGACCAAGCCTGTGGAGGGGGCGGGTATATACAGGAGAGGACAACACACGTGGAAGGGATATACAGGTGAGTGGAAACAAGCCATTGGTGAGGGGTTATATGCAGGAGGGACACAAGCCACGTGTAAGGGGTATATACAGGCGAGGACACAAGCCCTGTGGGGTATATACAGGAGAGTACACAAGCCATGTGAAGGGGTTATATACAGGATGAGGATAAAGCCATGTGGGGGTTATATACGGAGAGGACCACAAGCCATGTGAGGGGGTTATAACAGGGAGGACACAAGCCACATGAAGGGTTTATAAGGATGGACACAAGCCATGTGAGGGGGTTATATAAGGAGAGGAACAAGCCACGTGAGGATATATACAGGAGGACAAGCCATGTGAGGGGTTATATGCCGGACGAGGCCACAAGACATGTGAGGTTGGGTATATGCAGGAGTGGATACAAGCCATGTGAGGGTTAATAAGGAAGGATACAAGCATGTGAGGGGGTTATATACAGGAGAGGACACAAGCCATGTAAGGGGGTTATATACAGGAGAGGACACAAGTTTGTGAGGGGTTATATACAGGAAGGGGACACAAGCCAGGATGGAGGGTTATAAAGGAGTGGACACAAGCCATGTGAGGGGTTTATACAGGAGAGGACACAAGCCCATGGAGGGGATATATACAGGAGAGACAAACTAAGCCACTGTGAAGGGTTATATGACAGGAGAGGATACAAGCCCATGTGAGGGGTTATATACAGGAGAGGACACAAGCATGTGAGGGGTGGTTATAACAGGAGAGGGACACACGGCCACGTGAAGGTTAGATACAGAGTGGCCACAGCCATGTGGAGGGGGTATATGCAGGAGGGACACAAGCCACGTGAGGGTTATATACAGGAGAGGACACAGCCATGTGAGGGTTTATGACAGGATAGTACACAAGCCATGTGAAGGGTTATATACAGGGAGGATAAGCAATCTGTGAGGGTTATATACAGAGAGGACACAAGCCAGTGAGGGGGGTTATATCACAGAGATGACACAAGCCACATAGGTTATATACAGGAGTGGACAAAAGCACAGGTGAGGGGGTTATATACAGGAGTGAATACAAGCCATGTGAGGGGGTTATATACAGGAGAGGACGCAAGCCATGTGAGGGGGTTATATACAGGAGAGGACGCAAGCCATGTGAGGGGTTATATACAGGAGAGGACACAAGCCATGTGAGGGGGTTATATACAGGAGAGGACACAAGCCATGTGAGGGGGTTATATACAGGAGTGAATACAAGCCATGTGAGGGGGTTATATACAGGAGAGGATACAAGGCATGTGAGGGGTTATATACAGGAGTGGACACAAGCCACGTGAGGGGTTATATACAGGAGAGTACACAAGCCATGTGAGTGGGTTATGTGCAGCAGTGGACATTGGAGGGGATTATATACCAATTTCTGGGATAATGGGAGTAATATCGGTTCAGACCCAATAGATTAGGACCGCGACCAAATCTTTTTAGAGATTCAGTGAAGGTTCAGTAAAGAAAATCTTGGATGATTGACTCATCTCCTCTTTTATCATACAATTTATAACAATAAATATTAAAATGCTATGTGAAGTTTCAATTGGTACTCATTTTAGTTTTTTATTGGGACACAATGAAAAGCATGAGAAATCCTGTCCCTCATATTTGATGAGTTCTAATAAGCCCTAATAATACTAAATGAGAAGTTGCTACGTAGTTTTGTGATATGTCATCTCATGTCAAGTCAAGTTGTTGTGTAACTTTAGCCAAATAGATTTTTTAGAGAATTCCACATTTGTGTTATTACTTACCTATCTATCCCTCTACTGTAACCATCTGGAAAATTTGTAGCCAACAACTAGCACCTCCTTTGCCCTATGCTATAGCCCCACTTGCATCTTTTACTAAAATAGAAACTATAATACTGAGTGTCTTAGTAGAATCGACATAGAAGCTGGACACTATTACACATGTTTGCATTTAAAACCCTACAGTGATGAAGATTTTCCTACCAAAGAAAAATCCCAGAGCCCTGGGAGTTATTACGTACATTCCATGTACAAGCAGCATCGAGAGAGATAAACAAGTGTCACTGCCAAGCATGTTGAGTGTATTTACTAGGCACGAAGAGACTCCGAACACTTCCTGCGGCATTACTTAAAACACGTTGCATTTCGGGGAGGAGAGCGCTTATACATAAAATGTTCATATTTATACACCGGCCAAAGAAGGGAACAAGACTACTAAAGAATGTACACTCTCCTCCAGGCTGGATACTGTATGAAGAATACACAAAGGAAAACAAACTAAAAATAGAGTCGATAATGTTGATCGGTGGAAAGACCCGAGACTTTGTAACCCGTTCATTACTTGTACGGTCCCGGGACGAAATACTGTAAATGAATGATAGTGGTCTGTTTTATGCATACGAAGACTAAAGAGTAAAATAGAGAGAGATAGTATGGTCCTCGTATATGATTGTGAGGGAAGAAAAAGTAAACTAAGCTCAAAGTTAGGTTTTCTTCCTAACAATGAAGACATAGATATCTACAGTATCACACTTCGTATCTAAAGTATTTTCATACCTGAAGACAGGGATCTGCAGATGCTTCCTTCGAACTTGGATGCACTTTTCGTCAGTGATTTGGCTATTCTCCTCTCCCTCTAGACAAGACTCAAACTGTTTTGATAATTTATTGTCCTCCGACCGCAAACTACTCGGAAACATCTCTCAAGGGATCCTGCTATCTAGCCATGTTGCACATCAGGGATATAGGGGGTATAAGAAGCTACAGGAGTTAGGCTGTTGTTTGGATGGGGTGGGAGGAGAATAGGCGGGGGGAAATATACACTCTAGAAATAACTTCTGGGAAAGTTTTTCATTGTTTCAGTGACTAGAAAAAGGAAAACGATTCACAATTATTTGTTATATAAAGATAACTCTAACTAGAGGCATCCTCAAAGGATAATATCAAAGAAACTCACACAACATATGAAGGCTAACCTAAGCAAAGTATTTATTAAATGAAATCTACAGCAGTTTTCACCTTTAATGCAGCTCCTTGAAAGATTCCAGTTCCTTGCTCTATCGGCGTTCCCACCCTCTTCAAACTCACGGAATCAAAGAGTATGTCCTACCTGTGCTGTCATGAAATTTTGGCAGACAGAGGGCAGGGAAGAGAGCAAGAAAGCAAAGAGCTGACAGAGAGGTGCTCCAGGGGTGTGTGTAATGGAAACCCTATGCCTGGATGGGCTCTGGTGACGCCCCTGGAGCACTTGCACTTAATTTACATAAAGATTCAGATTAATTTTTAGCCAGGAACGAAGGCTCCTTATAAACCTATAGCTGTATTCACACTGCTGGGAGAAACCCAGTAGTTTTACAGTTGAATACAGTTATTTACCAGTGGAAGATTTCCTTTAAACTAATATAAACTTATGTCATAGATATATATAAGAGGTCACTGCTATTGATATGAATTGACTTTTGATTACAATGGGGGCGTGATTTCTGCTTCACAGACCTGTTACATCATGTTCATCAGTCATGTGGATTTTACGCAGCTCATTCCCATGAAGAGTGCTGAGCTGTAATACCATGTACACAGTGGCGTAACTTGAAGCTGATGGGCCCCATTGCAAAGTTTGTGCCAGGGCCCCGACTGTAATGTATGGTTTATAGTATTAATCTTGTTATATGGGAAAGTGAGACCTCATGGGCCCCCAAAGCCACTTGGGCCCAGTTGCAACCGCACCCTCTGCACCCCACCTCAAAGCCTCTATAGTGCGCTGCACTCTCTGCAGGCAGCTGATTGCTGGTGTGTTGGACTTCAACCAATTTTGTATTGATGGAACATTCATCAAAAGGTTTTATACATAATAAGAAGTTGTGACAGTCGATTTGCCTCACAACATACTGACCACTGGAAAAGTTGAAATGCAACATGAACAAGTCTTGTTCCGCTCATCATGTATAGTAGGGAAGCACCCCAAAAAAATAAAGATTGTTGGTGTTCTAATGTTCCTAGAGGCCACTGGGCAGAAACTTCACAAAAAGTTCAGTGGTGTGACAAGTTCAATATCAACTGACCATGATAGTCATAGTCATGCAACTATCAGTAACAGGTACATCCCATTTCATCATTTCTCTAGGGAGCAGAATTTAATTTATCTGAAGATGAAGAAGATGACACATATAGAACTATACTTCATTTCTCTTCTCAACGAAATAGCAGATCAAAATCAAAATCAATCAATTAAAAACAATCATTTTTTGCCCTTAAATTGATACATTAATATCTCCTACTATTACCTTGATTGGTATCCAGTTAATAATTTCAATTTCTCTTGAAGCCGATTTAATACAATAATACAACTTGCTTCGAAATCCTAAATTCACAACATGACCACCGTGAGGACACCACAGGGAAATAGGACATAGCTTTGTGGTACAATTTTTGGAAACAATGGAGTAGGTGTACCATAATTCTGGCTTTGTCAGTCTGTTGGGGTTTGTTGGTTTTTCTGCCAGTCAGATGTATGTGGTTTTTCCTCATTGATACATGTGGCATCTAGTCTATAAAAATCGCAATCAGCTCTAAGCTAATTTCTATGCCTTTTGCACCAAAAATTGTGATTTGTTTGCAAATTTTTGAATAAAAGTCTCAAATTTCACCTGTGGTTTCAGGTGAATACTGAGGGAACACTGCAGAAAACTAGACAATGGAACAATAGAACTTTGAAGCGAGTCGCAAATGAGCCAAAAAAGTCGTAAATGAGCACAAGCACCAAGAAAAGCCACAAAAAGTAAAGAAAAAGCCAAGCCAAACATGTGCCTAAATGTTTTCATGATCATATCACGACACAAATCTGGATATGTCCATAAAATTATGAAGATCCCATCCATAAATAAGGTTATGCTTCAGAAACAATACTAGAGCACCAGGTAATCCTCAACTGGACTCCATCTGCAAAACCATAATTGGTCCCTAAGGGCCTACTGGATCATCCCTATTTAGATCTTATTTTGAGGCTAATCACTTACCACTAGGGTCTATCTCTCAGGGTTGATCATTTATTGTATGTCCTGTGTGCAATGATAACCTCATACAGTACATTATCCCAACAATTCCAACTGGATTAGTAGCTGTTCTCTATAGATGTCTCTATAAGTCCACTAATGCCAAACTCTGAAAAAGTCATAAAGAAGTGAATGGTCTTAGGCCTCATGCACACAAACATATGCTTGTCAAAGCCATAGCCCAGGTGAGCATACAGTCGGGAGCAGAAGAGAGGAGGGTTGAGCACTCTTCACCCCTCCCCTCTCAATTGAAATCAGAGTGGCCGCTGCCGTAATATAGATGTCGTAATATAGATCTATACAGGGCATAGATGCCATATATTATGCATGACAGCCGCCTGGCTTGACCGTGGTGTGATAACATGTAGCTATGGCTTATGAGGATAATGATTTGGCTGCAAATTGTCCGGTTAGATCAGGTTCCCCCATATGTTCATGTAAATGGGGCCTTATATAAGGCCAAGAACACTTAAAAGGGGGGGGCTATAAATATAATAAGCCTATTATACTCACCTCTCCCTGGCGCTCCCATTCAGTTGCTGTGCAATCCGTCTCTGTTTGTATACAGAGGCTTTTTATCTTCTCTCTGATTTTAGAAAAGAAGTCAGAAATAATCAATTTTTTGCAGTCATCAAATTCCGTGATGGCATCACACCTCGACTGGTGGTGTGACGTCAATAGTAGGAGACACGATTTTTTGCCTTCCTCTGTCTTTATAAGTTTATATTTTCAGTAGTATCGCTATTCAGTTGACAAAGGCTTACGTTTAAGCCGAAACGAGTCCTGTTATATTGATGTACTATATGGCTTTGTGCTAATAAACTTCAGTTTCAACGATCCTGTTGTGTGCCGGGACCCTGTTCTTTTGGATTATTTCAGCGTTCATTCACTGGTCCACGTGCACCACACCATCGGAGTGCCGTCCGCTATTGTCTTGTATACAGAGGCTGGCAGTGCTGTCCCAACCACTGCTGAGAACCGTCTACACACTGTAGAAAAATATTACTTTTCTGGACAACCCCTCTAAAGTAACCAAACAATGTTTAACTATTTAAAGTGCAACTGAAATGACAAAATGAAACCGCATCTTTAAGTGCCATATAAGAAAGCATCGACTGACATAGAAACTTATTTTCCTGTGCCTGCAGCAAGCATCTTCGAGAAGCAAGCAGAGATTATCCAGCCAGGGAGTGGGAGACAATCTCAAGTCACTTAATGCAGAATTCACAACATGACTGTTAATGAAGTTTACTTATCAGCAAAGGGATAAGCTGGAGGCTGGCGAGAAATGTCTGCCAAATGAAGAGCTGCGGAAAAAAAATGAAATAAAATCTTTTTTATTCGCCGCGTTTTCATAAGCCACTTGACCCACACTGTCCTATCAGTTACATGATTTTCTCATGATCTAACTTGGCAGTGCCTTCTTTTTCCTGTGGAAATAATATATTTTGGCAGCTGAAGTGAACATATGAAAGATGGTAGATTGCGTTACCATCAGGCAGAGCTAATTCATATTCTATATAATAATTGGCTTCAGCCCTAAAATAGAGAAATAACCTATATGATTTGTACATAGCAAACAATGAATTAGCTGGATAAGGTCATTGCTATATACAGTTTGCAAAACTTTACAAACTTTCCCTGTGTGTGATGTATATGGTAATATAATTGCTCCAAACAAAAGCACATGCAATATAAAATGTGCCTGAGCTATGCCAATAAGTGCCATTTGGCAAGAAGATTGGGCAGCTTATGCCACAATAACTCCTTTATACTGTATGGAAAAGAGTAGGAAGGCTCCCATACAGATGGCTGCTACTGAAATATGCTGCACATTATCCATTTCTTCCAAAACAACTCATTGAGCAATGTGTTACTGATGTTTTACTTATGTTCAATGTGATTAAAAAGTTGTAAAAAGAGCAAACAATGGTCTCATGGCACAAAATATAGAATATAGATAAGTATAGAATTTCTTTTTGTTTTCCATAAGACTACAAATAAGCCTCCTGTGTTACTGCGCTAAACAAACGCATACCTAACTTTTCAAGAAAGGATTGAATGGTATAATGTAGTATAACACACTGTTTGTAGGCTTTATGTGACTTGTATTGTATATTATTTCGCAGTTTCCCTCTATATGCACTATAGGTCGGATGTTTAGTTCTGTCTGATCTGCTAGGAGGGAAAAACGTAGCTGCTGTGACTCTCAATAATCCCTCCTCTCCATAGAGCCTCAATGTACTCTGACACCTCAGAGTGAGACTGAGAATTTATAAGAGAGGGAGCATAAGAGGAGCCTGAGAAGTACATTAAGAAGCTGATAAGTAGGGACTGATTTACACAAAAAAGGGAGAATCTAATTAAAAGAACCAGAGAGAATGAGGACCAAATAAATCTACAATCAATATCAAGCATGATATACCAAGGACCAGGAAGTGGTCATTGCACAAGTGCCGAGGAAGCAGGGGGAGGATGAGTCAGTGCCATCCATGTACATGGCCATATTGCCCACCATTCCGTACCATACCGTAAGCGAGCCGTATAAAAATATAGAGTATGCCATATTTTCCACCTTATCTCCGTTCCATCCAGCCCATAAAAGTCAATGGGAACGTATAAAATATGGGATAAATACGGGCTGCATATACACTCAACGGCCACTTTATTAGGTACACCTGTCCAACTGCTCGTTAACACTTAATTTCTAATCAGCCAATCACATGGCGGCAACTCAGTGCATTTAGGCATGTAGACATGGTCAAGAAAATCTCCTGTAGTTCAAACCGAACATCAGTATGGGGAAGAAAGGTGATCTGAGTGCCTTTGAACGTGGCATGGTTGTTGGTGCCAGAAGGGCTGGTCTGAGTATTTCAGAAACTGCTGATCTACTGGGATTTTCACGCACAACCATCTCTAGGGTTTACAGACTATGGTCCGAAAAAGAAAAAAACATCCAGTGAGCGGCAGTTCTGTGGGCGGAAATGCCTTGTTGATGCCAGAGGTCAAAGGAGAATGGGCAGACTGGTTCGAGCTGATAGAAAGGCAACAGTGACATTTCAGCAATTCTGTGTTTGCACAGTCGCTCTTAGTAAATCTCCTCCAAATCGCTTGGAATAGTGCTCAGCATTTGACCAGGTCTCTTCTGAGATCTTTATAGAGCTGGACCGTCTACTGGAAAACATCATGAAGAGTATAAACTTATCAGGGAGAGGGATGCTTTGTAGTTATTAGACGTGTTGTTGTAATTGTTATTATCATCATTATTATTTGTTAGATGATTATATTCATGTTTATATACAAAGGTTACCTCTCGGCTGAGAGGAAAAAAGGATTGACTAAAAAGATGCATATAAACAATAAATCTTTATTAATAACATATAATGCTCAGAATTAAAAATGCATAAGATTACAAGTGATGAAACACAACAAGGAAGAAAGACGGGCCCGACCCGGACAGGGCAAAGTTATGAAAAATACCTGATGATATGGTAAGAGGCTGGACCAGTGAAGGCTGAACACCTTTACTATTGATCTGCAGTAATTAAGGTTTTTGTCCACAGAGTAGTGATGGTATTAACCTCTGTGGTACATGTGAGCTATAATAGATACGCTGCCCTATGCCCAAGTGTAATAACCTGTGGCTATTAGGGAAGGGGGTGTAAGCTCTTACCCAAGGGTGGAGTTGTAAAATTTTGCTGCTGTCCGGGAGGGTCCGCGTCCCCAGACAGCAGCATGTTTATAGTACATTGTATAAAGGACTAAAACAATTCCTACATTATTTTTATGCCTTAAGTGACTATTTTAACTACCGATATATAAAGGTTCCAGTTAGACCATCAACTCCTAAACAAAAACTCCTTTAACTTCAAGTCCAGTTGATAGACAGGTCAGCAGGATGTAAAAGGACAGTGGGTCTAAGAGGTGATGTATAATTTTATAATGTGTATTGGTATTACTACAGAGTATTACTACAGAGTCTGCACATCATGAATCTTTGCTACATTAGTGAATGAAGACGGCTTCTTACTAGGGAGAAGAAAACTAAGCCAGGACTGATTAGAAAAAAAAACAAAATCATTAAACCAGCAAGATTCTCAGAGGTGGGAGAGCAAGGAGCTCAGATGGGATCATCGATTTTGAAGGGGATTAGCACAATTGAAATTGATGATTTTTTTGAGGTGAAAAGAGGAGAATTAAATTGAGGTTTATTTGCTATACGGACATAGCTGAAGATTTGATCCGACCCCCTCTGCTTGGTTTAGCTTTTCATTCGCCCTAGCAATTGAAAAACAGCATATTAAATATAATAGGTCTGTACTGAGAATGACAGGGTAATTATTCCAGCCCAAGAGGCGAAATTAATGAAAATACTTTCACTTTGAGATTTAGTAGGTTCATGGTCAATATAACCAGTACCCTATATCTATGGTATCTTAAAACAAGTAGAGTTATATGGAGCAGAGTTAAGACAAGGCAATTTAATTGATAAGAAGAAGACAACCCTTGAAGGTAAGATGACCTGCATCCCATAAACTTTTAGCTGCCCTTTTACCTGATGGCTCCTTCAATCATACAGTAGGTTGAATAGGGACCAACAACATTTATTTCCAGAGGCATTTAGTTGGGACTGTCACATCTTGTGGATGCCGATGGTGAACATAATTTTTTGGGCAAAAAAGAAGAATCATTAACTTTTGCAGGTAATATTACTAGGTTTGGAATATTGGGTTATGTACACAAACAAGCGGAACTGATTATGTGGTTCATTATACTGTAGGCAGGAGAAGACTTTAACTGTGAAAATTGTGGACAAACATTCCAGGGTCCAAAATACACTTTAAGGGGACATTTATAAGGACTTGTTTGCCAGCATGTCCTTTCTGGCGTACAAGCCCTGGAATAATCACAATTACTGGCAAACTACAAATAATTATGATTTCCCCCTTCATGCATTTTCACACCAAATGAACATGGAGGGGTGTAAAGGGGGGCGCGGCCAGCTGCACAGTGGTCCAGCGTGGAGAGATAATGCCCTGCACCTGCTATAGCCTGCAAACATGAAGGCCTAAAAGTTTGCAGGTAGAATTGCACGCCAGAGCTGCCACCAGCTGGATGCATCGGGAGGCAGAGCCGCCTGTTGTTTCCGGTGGCACCTAAGGGTAGGGGACTTCATCATAGACCAACAAAGGCGCAACAGCATATGAAAAATGGCGTCCTAAGAGTGTAAAATAGTATAACAAGTAATTCCCTATTTATGCATTACGAGTCATCTATATTTTTTTTACTAATATGTATTAGAAAGGAGTAGCAAACTTTTCAACTTTTTTTTAACATCTATCCATCAAAATAAAAGACGTGTCTTTCCTGACCTTTTAAATTGGTTTCAATAAAATCAGAAGTTTTTAACCAAATTCAAGCAAAAGTAAAAGTGGACACATCTATTTTTTTCAAACTGCTTAGGTTTCCCCATAAAACCTCCCAGGAAAACAGTATTTACAAAGAAATAATCCAATATACAAGTATACTTGAAGAGAGTACATGTCTTTGTGAGAGATGACATATCAGAAAGGTAAATCAAATAACAATTTACGAGTTCAGAGATAAGCGACTGATCTGAAATATTGTTTAATAACTTAATACTTCAGGGGCAGAGAGGAAAAATACAGAACAATCGCTACTGTACTCAACGTGTATCAGGAAGAAGAGGCCCAAGAAGTGAGGATGGTAAGCGGAGGTACATTCATCATTTCAGAATGTTGGATTGTTGCAGCTTAAACTCAACCCAGAGTAACATTTTATCTTGTGCAGGGAAGCAAAGCACTACATTGTTATAATGACACATAGTCTACAGTGTATATCAAGTGGAAAGGAGCGTAACAGTGACGAATCGGGGAACATCAGTCATATCTATAAAATGTGTTTTCCGTTGAAAGACTCTTATGACATGCTGATAAAACATTCCACTAAAGTCAGATTGTTGTGACTCAACTCCCATTAATTTTATCATAAAGAGGACCTATCTATATATGGAAGGCCATCTCTGTATTCTAAAAAAAGTAGAAAATACTTGTTGGTTTCAAAAATGGGAAGAGTAGCAAGGTAACATGTAAAACATTTGACACAGCTTTATCTACCCCAACTGATACATAAATAGAGCTGTTAATGTCTGTAGTTGAATAAGTCCCTTATTAAAAAAAAAAAAAGTACTTGTTCCATACAGCAGCATGTCCTAGCAGTGAGACCTGTCAATCAGAAACAAGGAAGTAAATACAATGGGATGTATGTAAAATTTGATATGCAGGACCCCATTAATATCATTGGACTCTTCTCACCTTTAAGGGTAGATTAACCTATGATTTTTTCCACTTAGAGAGGAACTATTTTACTTTGTTGGGCAGATTTGCCATTAACCAACAGCAGGATGTCCGGTTTTATTTCATAGGATGCATAAATGTGGTGTGAACCTTACATATCTATAAATGAGAACCTCCTGCATACATTTGCCTGACATGCAACATATGCTCATGGTTGAGAAGGAGGTATATTAACATTTGTTTTTAAGGTTAGTCCCCCAGCTATGTAGGCACCACACTGGGATTGTCATGTACTGATTCAGCCAGAGAATAGACACTCAAGGGCGGCAGGGTTATAAAACAATGAGCGGCAGTCTGCACCCTTTTGAGTTTTGCTCCACTGGGCAATGTTTTCCTGACCTTTATGTCAAATCTGATTAAATGAAAACATAGCAAATCATTATACATTATCCTTCTGGCATTTTCTGCTGCGCACAAAGCTTACACGCATCAGTCTTTGCACCAGAGCACAAAATAGAGGATAGTGACACAGGTCCCAGGGGGCAAGGCAGATAGCTTACTCATGGTACCAATGTCATGACTAAGAATGGAGAACTACAGCAATATTTTACTGAGTACTTGCGAAACTACGTGTCCATAACTTTATTTTATGTCTGATGTAAGGAAGTTGGGATGGGAAAATGGCCAATAGACAACTATTTAATTCAAGACCCCCCCAAAAGTGCCCCAATGAATGACTCTCCAGTATGCATGCTTTACCTGTGATCAATTCACATATGTGAGTTTTGTGCCACCTACCTCCATTTATTACTATAAAGTATTTTTTTCTTACTCGCATTGTAACCTTATACATTTTAAAATAATTTTACAGTAACAGGTATGCATTATAACTTAAAGGGAACCAGTATGTTGTCAAGCAGATTACCATGAATCATTTGGAATTGGATTGAAAACTGGCTAAAGCATTGTCAATGATTCCTACTCGGAATATTCACCAGTTATCAGTGGTGTACCCCAGGGTTCTATGCTCAGCCCTCTAATATTTTATGTATTTTTTAATGATCTAGAGGTAGGAATTATTAGCACTATGTTTATTTGTGCAGATGACACCAAACTGTGTAGTGTAATACAGTCTATGGAGGATGTTCATAGGCTACAGGGTGACTTGGACAGACTGAGTGTTTGGTCGTCCACAAATGAGGTTCAATGTGGATAAATGTAATGTTATGCACCTGGGGGCTAATAATCCACAGGCAACATATGTTCTTGGGGAGAGTAAATCTGGGAGAGTCCCTTGTTGAGAAGGACCTGGTTGTACTAGTAGATCATACATTGAATAACAGCATGCAATGTCAATCAGCTGCCTCTAAAGCCAGTAAGATCTACATCAGTCATGTATCAAAAGTGGTATGGACTCTCGTGATAGGGATGTAATATTACCACTGTACAGGCATTAGTTCGGCCTCACCTGAATTATGATATCCAGTTCTGGGCACCGGTCCATAAAAAGGATGCCCTGGAGCTGGAGAGGGTACAATAAAGAGCCACAAAAATGATAAGGGGTTTGGAGGGTCTCAGTTGTAAGAAAACAACAAGATTTATTTAGTCTCAAAAAGATGAAAGAGAAAGTATCTGAAAGGTGTTTATCTACTTTACAACATACTAGTAGTAGTTTATTAGTTCCGTTTCTGTGGAAAGTTGTTCAATGTTTTATTAGATTACATTAAAAGTGTAACTACAAACATGCAGACAAGCTGACGCATTTCGGGTGAAAAAACGCCCTTAGTCATCTCATACTCTATACTCCCTGATTTCTGCACTTTATTGGTTAGTTAATAAGTTCCTATGGTGTAAATTTACCCTTTATAAGTTGCAGCACTAATGCACAACAGAAATATGTTGTAACTGCAGATTGACAGTTTTGCCCGTGTCATTTACCCAACGATAATTCCTCAGCCATTTATGCTTTTTATGCTGCAGCCATTTATACTGTTATTTTCCGATGGCAGGGATCTGCTGCAGATATATGAAATGCTGCAGGTTATAAATTGTATTCCACAGTGTATGAGTTTGTATGTTCTCTCCATGTTTGCATGGGTTTCCTCCAGTTACTCCGGTTTCCTCCCACCCTCCAAAACATACTGGTAGATTGATTAGACTGTGAGCCCCACTGGGGTCAGGGACCGATTTGGCAATCTCTGTGCAGTGCTGCGTAACCTGTGTGCGCTATATAAATAAAGGAATTATTATTACTGTACAAATATACTGCAGGAAATTCCGTACATAATATGCATCATGTGTGGGCGCCTTAAGGGTCAAAAACCATAAGAAGAATACTCTATACCAGTGGTGGCGAACCTATGGCATGGGTGCCAGAGGTGGCACTCGGAGTACTCTCTGTGGTCACCCAAGCCATAACCCCAGCACAGAGTTTCCAGACAAGACTCTGGAAACATCTTCCTGCAGTCCCTGGCCACCCAGGATGTGCTGTGATCAGTGCTCTTTTAAAGCTACACATCCTCAGCTTCCTGGGACTACAGGAGAAGCATGGAGAAAAGGCTGCGTTATTATTGGAGCTCCTGCTCTGGGCCCCACAATTCTTCCTGTTCAGGGGACCCTTGAAGGAAGCTACAATGATAATCTGAATGTTTACTCTTTCTTTAAACTTTATTGGTGTCCCCAGGACACAGATGCAATTAAAAGCCATGACAAAACAGGTAGCAACAGTTACTGTTTAAATTGCCATGTCGGCACTTTGCATTTAAAGTGGGATTGGTCATACTTTGGGCACTCGGTCTCTAAAAGGTTCGCCATCACTGCTCTATACTAACTATTGGCCCCTATTTAATTTCTAGCACTCTAAATCAGAATGTGGATTTAGAACCTTAAAATTGTATACTCATTCTATAATGAGGAGACTTCACAAATAGAGGACACATAGACTTCTGGCTGGGGTAATGTTGTGTTACTCCACAAGACTGGAAATATACAGTTCTACCAAGCAGCACAATCATTTTCAAGAAGGGGCCAATAATTATAAAGTACTTGGTAATCATGATTGGATGAAAGGCTCGATATGAATCCAAATTATTATAATTACAGACCGCAGAGGCAGCGTGAAGACATGCCAAATTGAATCCATTGTGTTCACATCAAATGAAAGGATTTCTGATTCAATGTCTTATCAAGTGTAATTGCAGTTGTTCTGTGCCTTTTACTTTACTTTAACCCATTAAGTGCCAAACATAATGGCAATTCATTCACACTGAATGGTAACATATATCATGAATGTGATCTTTTCAAGGGGCATAATCGAGCAAATGTAAGACTAACTGTAATTCAAATGGATGTCTAACTAAATAAGACGTGAATAACACACGGCTAGGTTAACTAATAACAGAGCCTTTCATGTGTTGAAGCCCAGACAATTCCTAGGCTATAGTTAAGATGTAGATTGTATTAATTTCAGTACTATTCATTAAAATTTACAAAAATGAGGCTAAAGAGGAACTGACACATTTTTCTGACATCTACATGTAACTAAATTACTGTATTTCCCATATTATACATATTCTATAGCATTCTTTTTTTAAAACTTTGCACTGGACCATTGCACTTCTGATCTCCAAGAAATTTTGATACAATTACGTAAATCGATACTGTATGATGCAGAGCTCCAGTGCTTTGTCTTCTTTGCTCTGCATTAGATCTATGTACAAGTGGTATCACTAATTCTGTGTCCTGATTTGCTGGGTTTGTGCATGTTCACGTGCATGATCTGAGTGATATTGGCATCAACGCTCATAGCTGATGTCACAACCAGGAAGTCCAATTCTGGAAAAGCTGAGATGATTTTACAGATAACCCCCTATATATATTAGGCTTATATCTCAGGACAGGAAGAAGCCAGAAGAATAATAAAGGTATCATTGTAATTGTTGTCCAAATACACTGCATTAAAGCTATTTTTTCAACAAAACTTTACAGTTACGCTTTAAGTGTTCAGATAAATGGACACAATATTAACCAGTGACAATAGAACTACATAAATGATGGAATATAAGGAATAAAAACAGATGCGGTAGAGATCAAATAAGAACAAACAAGGGAGAAAAAATAAAGCGGGTAAAGCAATAAGCTAGGGAGCAGCTTCCTCTCCTCTTCTTATCTCCCGTCTGTTCCTCTGCAGTATGTTTATCCCTCATGTTCATTAGTAAACCTGGCATCATTCTAATAAGTGCAGAGTCTCATGTAGACAGCCTACCCTTGCGATCTGTCCCCAAGGATGCAGGTGTTTGTATAATAAAGTCACTAAGTATAACCAGAAGGATTTGTTTGGAAAATCAAGAAAACAAGAATGTACAAATTTATAATAGAACTATTCCCTCTATTAGACATAGATGCAATGATGTATGTGAAGTGAAATTAAACCTTGTGTATACGAGAATGTCTTAGATACAAAGCAAATGTCTACTTTACCGAATTTACTATTTGTGGAGATATTTCGAGGATGATTTAAAGGAAATTTGACATGCTTTGTACAGTGCTGCGTAATCTGTGTGCGCTATATAAATAAAGAATTATTATTATTATTTAATAATGATGGATGGCAAAGGAGTACAGGATGAGAACTGAGCTTTGACTTAAATTATATTGACAAAAAATTAAGGTTCTACACAGATGTTCCAAGCTCTCCATGGGTTGTATTAGGTATTTCAGTTATGTTCCTTTGAAAAGAACCAGTCTAAGTGACAAAACCTATAACATGTGGAGAAATAGGGCACTGGAAGAAAGATTCCATGTAAACCCTGACAGATAGACATGTCTTCTCTATGTACATATTATTAAACTCAGCTATTCATTTTGAAGTATACAGTAGTGTATTCATAGGTTACTTTCACCCCAGCCCCTAGACTACGGGTGTCAAACATAAGACCCATGGGGGGTGTGCTGTGCAGGTGACTGGCTAGTCACTATGCTCAGCACAGAATCACAGCAGGAGCTGCCACCACCAACCCCACTGCAGCTCTCCTACTTGTAGATCGGACACACCAGGAACAATGGCAATATCCAAACCCCACAGGCACCTCCAATGCACTTACCGGAATTGCAATGAATTCCAACACTGTTGGTTGGTGTACCAAACACTCCCACTGCTTCCTAAGCAATGCTTAGCAACCTTCCTGTCCACACTTTAGGATATGGCTACTGGTGAGCAGGCGCTGTGTCTGGGCTACTGGGGAGCAGGCACTGGGACTTGGCTACTGGGGAGCAGGTACTGTGTCTGGGGTACTGGGGAGCAGGCACTTTGACTTGGCTACCGGGTAGCAGGCGCTGTGTCTGGGCTACTGGGAAGCAGTTGCTGTGAGGTGGCTACTGGGGAGCAGGCACTGTCACAGGTCTACTGGGAAGCAGGCACTAACAGGGCTAGTGGGAAGCAGTTGCTGTGAGGTAACTACTGGGGAGCAGGCACTGTGATTAGGATACTGCAGTGCAGGCACTGTGACTGGGCTACTGGGGACCATGCGCTGTGATTCAAGCTTGCTGGTTACCCTCAAAGGGTTATTTGTAACTATTAAGGAGTAGATACATTTAGACAGTGCTAAAATAACATTTTGCCCTTTAAAGGTAACCCATGAGTCTGTGGTCCCAGGTAATGATGTCCCTATCCTAAACCCACCACCTACTTCACATGCTTTTACTGATATCCCTATTCCCCAATATAGGGGTAAAGTTATTATACGGCTCTTATACATTCAGTTGGGCAAATTAATCAAAAGACAGTATAACGTTAGATGGAAAGTCTTCTTCTTTGTGTGGTGCTGGATGATACATTCTGGTCTAGTGTAATACTGTCTTGTACAACTGTACAACTCCTATTAGTATATCTAGTTTACCCAGAATAATGTGCCAAGTTTTGTATGCATTGCATAGTGCATGCTCTTTCCACAATTTGCCATCCCCCATATTCAGATACCAAACCCTTTTGTGAAAGTGTCTAAAACACTTTATAAATGGGGTGTAAGGGATTTTAGACACAGTAAAGAGTGAGTAGTGGTCTGATAAATATTATGTCAATGTCCTCTATTCATAGATCATGGTGCCAGTGAGGACAGATGAAAGGAATATGACTTCAAAGTGTATCATTTCCCTACTGCCAACGTCATTTCTGCCTTTTAAAGGTATAAAATGGGCACTGGAAACACATACGGGAGCGGATAATTGAAAGGCATGAAAGAGAGCCACTTAGATCACATTCACACATCAGTGATTTGGTCAGTGTTTTGCATCATTGACTGTGATCCCAAACCAGATGTGAAGACTACACAGGGATAGAATATAATGGAAAAATGTGCACCTGTGCTTTTGACCTGCTCTTGGTTTTGGCTCATAGAAACTGATGTGTGAATGGCACTCTGAATATAGTTGAATTAACCGCAGTGAGTGCATTCACAGCCATAACATCCTTGGTGGGTACATCACTGCGCTGATATAGGGATTGCAAATGACCACATGGTAAAGCATTGTTTGGATGCATATCCACACATTGTTTCCCTTCATACCCACACGTTGGTTGTCCAACATTGGAACTAATAATCTCATGGGAGCTTTGCTCCTTATTGTAATCTCTATCAATGTATTACTGGTTGTTATATTCACAAACCAAGCTGCAGTATTACTTTATTCTTTTCTTTATAGTAAATGAATTACAGCTGTTTTCTGTCCTTTTCAAGTAAAATGACAGGGTCGTATTTTCTACTATGAGTAACATCACAGATCGTATCGTTCCATATTGACCTGTAGTGTTCCTCGGTGATACACACCGACACTTGGGTAATTGTTCGGCACAGGCACAGCAGGTGCATTAATAGCTGTCATGTCATTAGCAGGCGGAAAAAAATCCATACAAATATTGTGCAAACATTCTCTCTCATTATTACAATTTGTGGAGAAGATAATTTTGAGATTCAGACTGCAGGAGCATAACAATGCACCCCGCAGCTGCCATTATCTTCATATCTCATTCTGTACGACTAAAGAGTCTGGGAGAAGTACAAAAGAGTTTCTAAACTTCAAGTCACAAGATGCAGAAGACAGGAAAGGGGACATTTTAGGGCATATTAAATGCTTAAAAATAGACATCTTAGATTTAGTTTAGAAAACTGGAAATGTCTAAAGTTTTCATGTTGACAAAGTGCCTAGAGAAACGTTACTTAGTCAGCTGTCCATAATTATCCATATCAGTGTACCGAGCTGGGGGCAACGCGAAAATATGTATGTAATGCTCTTGACAGATCATTACAAGTAATATGGGGGAGATTTATGAGAAAACTGGAGTGGAAGCACTAAAAAAATTACAATTTCTTACAACTTCGCCACTTCCTTGGTAGCTGGGTTGAAGGGGCGCGAGTGGGCTGCACGAGGCGTGTCTGCCCCATGTCTACGCACTTTCTAAAAACCTGTGAACATTCGGGCAGAGCCTGGTGTAGTCTTGTGCGCAGTTTAAGCCTCTTGACATATCCATTGCATGTATCCTTACATCATAATTATGTGCTGTCACACAAGCGCCAGCATGTAATAAATCCCCCCCCCTATTTGTTAAAAGTGGTTGTTCAACGATAATAATGTTTGCCATTTTAAGCATTGTCTACAGGAACAGGAAACTTCTCTCAGTGGACAGGCAGCTACAACAGAAAATTTCTCTCAGCTAGCAGGTAGCGTCTCTCTGACACCAAGAAGCTTTTCTCAGACAATGGGAAGCTTCTCCGAGACATCAGGCAGCTACTCTCAGAAAACAATAAACTTCTGTCAGACAACAGTAAGCTTCACCCAGACATCAGGCAGCTACTCTCAGATAGCAGGACATTTCTCTCTGCCCACAGGTAGCTTCTCTCAGATATCAGGAAGCTTCTCTCAGACAACTGGAAACTTCTCCATAAAACAGGCAGCTACTTTAACGCAAACAGGATGCTTTTTTCACACAACAGGAAACTTCTCTCAGAGAACCAGATATATCTCTCCAAAAACAGGCAGCCTCTATCAGACAACAAGAAACTTCCCTCCAAAAACAGGCAGCTTCCCTCAGACAACAGGAAGCTTCTCTCCAAAAACAGAAAACCTCTCTCAGACAACAGGTTGCTTCTTTCAGACATCAGGAAGCTACTCAGAAATCAGAAAAACTTATCTGAGGTAACATAAAGATCCTCTCAAACATCAAAAAGCTACTCTGAGAAAACAAGGAAGCTTCTCTCAAACAGGAAGAAGAAAGCTTCCATAAAACTGGCAACTTTGTTCTATCACACAACAGAAAACTTCTCTCAGACAACAGACAGCTTCTCTCAGACAAAAGGAAGCTTCTCTCAGACAACAATAAACATTTATGAGAAAACAGGCAGCTTTTCTCCGACAAAAGCAAGTTTCTTTCTGGAAATGGCACTACTTCTTTCTGCATGAGGAGACTCCACTAAGCTGTCCTGTATTTATTTTAAACCATTTTTATAATATGATGAAATTGTTTGAGGGAAGATAGAGTTACAGAAAAATGTAGCCATATGGCTAAAAACAAGGTTTGTAGACTTTCACTTATAATATACAGTGGTCCCCTACTTAAGAACACCCAACTTACAGACAACCTCTAGTTACAAACGGACCTCAGGATGTTGGTTATTTACTGTACTTTAGCCCCAGACTACAATAAACAGCTATAACAGTTATTAAAGATGTCTGCAATTAAGCTTTATTGTTAATCCTGGTTCTTGTAACAATCCAACATTTTTAAAATCCAATTGTCACAGATACCAAAAAAAATTAGTCTGGAGCTATAATGATAAAATATACAGTTTTGACTTACATACAAATTCAACAAACCTACCGAACCTATCTTGTAGGTAACCCGGGGACCGCCTGCATGTCATTGAAAAAACCCTTTAAGTATGAAGACACAAATATTATTACTATATACTTCCCAGCAATACCATTTTTTGAAGTAATGTTCTTCAAATAGGCCTGCAACACATGTTTACGATAGTTTACGTAGCCGGTAGATATAGCTGTACTACAGAAGATCATTGAGTGTGTGCAATAGAATGGAAGTAACAATAAGGTATAGAACAAAGACTACACAGTTCTTCTAAACTCAATAGCAATACCAATTTACTACAAAGGTGCACATACTAAAAAGGAGCCCTTTAGCTGCAAACCAAGCCAAATCTCTCTGCAGTAAGTGTCATAATCTGATAATCACCCACTAGGAATAAATGAGCAAAGATCGAAAATGTCTGTTTTCGATATAAGGATTATCCTCAAATAGAGATGGATTAGGACAAGAGTTGTGTAGTCCTCTGCCAAGCTGTTTCACTTCTACCCCTTTACTGCCATCTTCTAATAACCTGCATACAGTACAGAACAGTCACCTTGGGTGTGTCTGCTGGTGTATATGTTTTAATTCCATAAGAAAAACATGTTTTTGTTAACATCCATTACAATTGTTTTCTTTTTAATCTAATGAAATACCCCTGATGCACAGCTACTAGTACCCCCCGAATGCAGAGCTCCACTCCTGATGACAAAGTAAAGCGTCTACTGCTCCCTTCTTTGACGCAGCTTTAAGTGGGCCCCCATGATCTCTGGAGCCCCAAGTAATTGCATGGGTTGCTTTATAGATAAACCCACCCTATATGTAGTTTAAAGGTTTTTCCTAGAATGTACTATTTACTTTTTGTGGTTTTATGAATAACAGGACCACCTATTTATAGTAGACTGTGTAGTATGACCATGTAATTTTGGTGGTATTGTCAGGTTTTATAGAGAACGTTGTAAGGTTTTAAATAAATTAGCGTCAATTTTACCATTTTTACTGTTATTTATAAGGATATTTGTGAGAAAACATGAATCGCTGAGGTGTTGGTTAAGTTAATGTTATACTTTCTATTACACTCACTGTTGTAACTTTTGACATATGATGGAGCAATAATGAACATACTACTGATCAGCTCTACTACATGTTTTATTATTTTGGATTCTACGTTTCATACAGGGAACTGGAACTGAAAAGATAGAATTAATGTCACCAAAATATTCCTTCAAAGTGAAGTTGTAAGCAATAACTGAACAACTACAGGTTTTCTATCCCAACACCTCCAGGGCACCAGGCAGCAGATGGCGAGGAGATAGAAGTCTTGTTGTTATAACCGTCTGCAACATGAAAAACGCCTGCTCCATACTGTGAATAGCAAGTATTCTTCTTGTCACAGACTACCATAGTGGGTCTATATTTTTATATTTCTCCATGTTTTACACTATTGTGCATGTTAATTTCACAGCTGTGGGTTTTGAAGTGCACGGTGGGATACTTCCATTAATCTTCGGAGCACTATCATTACACGGAGGTCTTTAGCAGTCCTGTACTTGTACAAGATGTCCATTTGCTACTATCATTATAAAATTATTTACGTTGTAATAACAGTAATGATGATATTTACTGCAACTGGTGCATTAATTACAGTTAAAACTTCACTTTTAGTAGTTATGCCGCTTATGTTTTCTATAGGAATCCCGTGCCACTGCTAGGTTATCCCTTGGGATTGTAAGACCACTGTTGTCTTGCATTATGCAACTTTACTGTACTAATAAGACATAGTAGCCACCCTACAGTGATAGTATTAGATCTGCTTTTGTGAGGGTGGGAACTATTAGAGCAGAGCATTTTAAGCTACGGGGAATAATAGGATATTCATCCCGATACAAGAAGATCCCATGTCTGACAAGACTCCTCCCCCTGGTCCTCCACACTAAATTTTCTGTTCTCCTGACTTACTCCAATGAACATCTATTAAATGTTAAGTGTTAACTGTAATTACCATTCGTTGTATATCTTCATCTGGTTGGTGTTTCTCATCCCTACGTCCCTAGTGCCACCACACGGGACTGGGAGTTTTTCAGATCTACTCCCCTATTTATTGAGTTACATTATATGAAAAAAGGCTAATTAGTCATTTAAAAAGTTTTAACAGGTTATGTTCTCCGGATTCCTAAAAGGGCTATCTCCATGTCATGTGAACCATCACTTTATGATAAGTAGAAATTTCACGATGGTGAGAAATATGTCATCCCTTTTTCTCAAAAAACAAACAAAAGTAAAGAAAACCTGCAGCACAAAGCGATCTGTGTTGTAGTTTTCTACAATTCCCTAGTACAACTTAAGAAATCTTCCTCCCTTATTGCTTTCTTATCTGCTCCAGAACACAGGCTTTTAATCCGGACATGGGCTACTCAAGGTTTCAACAACTAGCACACATAGCCAGTGGTACAGCTATAATTTCTTCCGAACTGCGGCATGTGAAATACATAGTATCCCCTTGTTTATGACATCAGGACTGTGTCCCACCACAGAACTGGAAATATTCAATACTAAAGTTGCAGCTAAAAAGCTATTTTTATATTAAGCTCCCAAGCCAGACCTCTCACTCACATCTCCAGGATTTCTCCTGAGCTGCACCAAT
The DNA here is from genome assembly GCA_019512145.1 of Engystomops pustulosus. Taxonomy (NCBI): domain Eukaryota; kingdom Metazoa; phylum Chordata; class Amphibia; order Anura; family Leptodactylidae; genus Engystomops; species Engystomops pustulosus. The sequence continues at coordinate 33,797,080 of CM033642.1, forward strand.
TCTGTAGAATGGCCTTCCCCGAATTATCAGATTAATAGCCAACCTCCAAAGTTTCAAACCTGCTCTTAAAATCCATCTCTTTAAACAAGACTTTCACACTCATGCATGAAATTTCAACTCTCTTTACAAACCCATCCCGTGTCCTCCTCCCGTCTGTTATTTGGCAAACACCAATTATATACCAAGCTCTCGGCTTCTCTGCAGTCAAATTTACATTGGTCTTTATTTATTATATTATTTTGTTCTGTCCCCTTATAAAGAATGGCTGATCCATCATACAAGCTTTTTACCTCTCGTCTCACCCCCTTCATCTTTATAGATTGTTAGCTATTGCGAGCAGAGAACTCACTCTTTTATTCCATATGACTATTTGTGCTCTGTCGTGTTTTATTTTATTTATTTATGCCCCCTATAATATGTAAGGGTGACCCTGGGAAGGGTTATACATTAACAATGTACATATTTTTAACATGTTTAAGTACAGTTTTATTAAAATTTACTACTTTCATGGGAAAAAAATCACAAAATTTGTCATTTGTCTGCTAATTCTGGAAAGAAAAAAACATCTAATTAATAAAACTATTCTATCAAGTTAAAATTTCACAAGTCATGAAGAAAACCTACCGTATTTTCCGGGTCATAAGGCGCACCGGACTATAAGGCGCATTACTAAAAAAGGCCTTATATATGGAATAATTCCATATATAAGGCGCACCGGACTATAAGGCGCAGGGTCCGGGGGCGTGGAGGAGGTCCGGGGGCGTGGAGGAGGTCCGGAGGCGTGGTGTGAAAACCAGCGGTGAGCGGTCTCCCCAGGGAGATGGGGAAGGGGGTCCGTTCAGGTGGAGGAGGGCAGCGGACCCTACTTACATAGGTCCCCGCTACTGGAGATAGCAGAACTCCAGCGGGAACTGCAGACCACGCGGCAGAAGTTAGTTCGCGCTATGGCGCCTGTTGTTCGTGCCGCGTGGTCTGCAGTTCCCGCTGAAGATCTGCTGTCTCTGGTAGCGGGGACCTATGTAAGTAGGGTCCGCTGCCCTCCTCCATACATAAGGCGCACCGGACTACAAGGCGCACTTTGTATTTCTAGGGAAATCTTAGGTTTTTATGTGCGCCTTATAGTCCGGAAAATACGGTAAGCTAAAAGTGTTATGATTTGTAAAGCGGTTCCAACTATATTGTGATTATAAGAAGAGCAGAACGGAACAGCAAAATAGGTAAACCAGATCAAGCGCCGCGAGCGCCAACCAGCCTTTCTTTTTCTTGTTATCATGTGATGCTCTGCATTTTTTCCACCCTACCACACAAGATTATGATTTAAAATCATATTGCAAGTATTTATCAATAAACTGAACTATAGAAGACCAATTGGTGAATGCTGTTCTATTATTATATTTCTTTGATATGATAGAACTGGAAAATATGACCTGGACTTTCCGATACTATTGACTCTTGGTCATGAAATAGTTCATTTTATTTTACCATTCACTGCTGATGTTATTGCCAAAGATTTTCTATTTTGTTCCTTTCCTATTTCCTATGTAAAAGTAAAGTGGTGACAAAACATTACGATTTACTTGCATAAAATACAACACAATGCTAAAAAAAAACTGGCTTATAAGGAGTCGGCAAATCCCCCGGGAAGAAGTAATATGTAATGTCACTGCCTGTTCTTCCATCATCTTTCTCCACCCCTAGGGTCAGGTATGATTCTTTCTTATGACTGCCAATAGCTGAACTGCAGGCATAGACTGACAAGTGGAATGAATGATTTTGTTGAGAAAGTGACTGCATTTTTACATCCGGATGTCTCCGGTGATTGATGCGACTTCCATCGCCCAGGTAAAATACAAAACAAAAAGCAGTGGTGCTCTCTCCTTGAGATCCGGCATTATTCTGCTCATAAATTGGCACTTGTGGCACTTACAATCTTTGCAGAAGGTCTATTCATTGGTAATTGAGGAAGTTCTGTTCTACAACAGACGGCTATAAAGCCATTAAATGAATAGCTTGTGTCTTAGAGAAATATATTCTAACAGTCGGCAATCTACATTTCCACAGGAGATGGATCAGAGATGAACAAACTGTGCAGCAAGAATGAATAAACAGAACAAGTAATATAATAAGGCTGGTGATAACCTCCCTTTACCCCCATCTATCCTCATCATGTATCTGTGCAGAATATATTCCCCAACTGTGCACTTAGCTGTAAGCTTCAGAATCAGCTCCGCAGCCATTCAGGGGGTGACAACAGCAAGGGAGATAGTACCTAGCAGATAATAGGGTTAGCTAGATAGTGCTCTGCTTGATGCAGGTATAAGCTGACGAAAGGTGCCTTTGCTGTTTATGCAACTCCCCCTAGCAGGTTTTTCTATCACACAATACTTGAATTAAACTAGTATAGTTATACTGAAAAACTAACACTATTTATTCTTATTAATATATAGAGAAGTTGTCACCAGCAATTCTCCCGACAAACCACACAGAGTACCTTTTAGATGTATATATGCATGTCCCACTAATACCTTTAACCATGGGATTTGAGTCACCATTTTTCTAAAACATTATTTTATTGTTGCCCTCAGTTACAGTTATTTAGGCGGATGAGCAGCAGTAAACAGTCAAGCTACCCCACTCTTCTCACTGACACTGTTAATGACTGAAGAGAATTCCTGAGGGAGGGGTAAATGATAAAGCAGAGCCGAGTCACACACAACCACTGTCTCTCTTGCCACTCATTCAGGAATTCTTTTCAGCCTCACAGAGATCTCTCTCAAGGTTCCAGCAAAGCATTGTGTAGCATTTCCTATTTATGGGAACAGCCCCTGCAGGGGAAAGTACAGAGATCTATATTGGTCTGTAGCTCAACATTGGAAGAAGGTTCCTTAGGAAGAAAGGACTTAGTTACTGTGATTAGACTCACTTCAGGTTATGAGATATATATATATATATATATATATATATATATATATATATATATATATATATAAATATATATGCAACCTATTTATTTTTTTAAATCTTGGAGTGCTGCCATTTTTTTTATTATACATATATATAGCCTTAGCTCCCTACAACCTACAAATTAATCTACCTTCTTAGTTAGATCCATGATGGTAGGTTTCCTTTAAGGGCTAACCTACAACACTTCAAAACATCAATTCCTATAGTAAGAAATATACAGACCAAAGTTGGACTTAATGAATCTTAATTCATAGTGAAAAATATAGCACTACTGTATATATCCATGATGGCGAACCTTTAAAAGGCTGAATTTACAAACTGCAACCCAAAACCCACGTACTTTTAACAAAATGTCAACATGGCAATTTAAGCTGTAACTTGTTGCTGACTTATTGGTCCCTGCTCTGTTCAGAGGTCACCAATATCAATAAAACAAGGAGGGGAATTTGATATCCATGGTCTATTCACTCTGGGCTCACCCCCGACAGAAAGAATTGCAGGGCCCAGGGCAGGAGCTCCAACAGCTCCAAGGATCCAGCCTGCACTTTCTTACTCTTCTTGTAATCAATGGTGAAGTATCTGTTTGAAAACACTTGGTAATGGGAGGCACTGTACTGGACAAAGTAGCTGCACTTGAGTTTCCAGACAATACCAATATACACTGCACAGAACCATCTGCTTCCGCCTCTGTACAGTGTATAGATTCCAGACCAGGCGATTGGTGGTGGTTTCAGGTGTTTATATTCACTGAATAGGTCATCAGTATCACAACTGATCAAAAGCCAGAAAATCCCTTTCAACATTCTTTTAAAATTGAATGATTAAAAAAAACTGTGTTTCCTTATACTAATATTGCCTTGGTTAGGATCCGTCAGTTCCTATGCAACAGGTTGCAGCATTTTGGAACAAAACTTGTTGTTAACAAATGAAAACCATTTATTTTCTGACAATATCATCCAATATAATTGAATACTGGTATAATTGTCTTATCTTCCACTAATAACTACTGAGAAGTGTTCTTATTTCGAAAGCGTCCTGCTGCCAGAAAGCGGGATCCCAACCACTAGGGGGCATTAATAATATATTGGCTTATTAAAGATGCATAAAGAGGTTAATTAGAAGCAATAGATTATGAATTTCAGTCAGGACCCCTATTAAGTAACTTTTACACATTAATTGCAGTTATACGATTTTTTTCTAGCCTATGCCTGGTTCACTAAAACAACCGCTTAAGACCCTACAGTCTCTAAGAGAGCAGCTATTAATATATACACAGTTGTGCAGAAGGAATCTGATGTTCTACACGCATCATAAATACAATATATCATACCAGTTACGGGCATAAATATTTATAAAACATGTATAGACATTTTCACTGCCACATTCCAGAAAACCGACACAATCCAGGGATGTCTTGGGGTCTAAGCAGCTGCCAAAATAAAAGGTAACTGAACCAGACACATTACCATGCTTATAGTCATATGATCCATTGCTATTTCAAATGATACATGTAAGGAAGGAGACAACAGAGGAAACTGAGGGATTTAGTGGACTAAAGCTACTGATTCTCTTGGTCCAATGCTTGTACCCACATGTCATCGGCATGTATCCACTCAGGCACCAATGAGAGTAAAAAACTATATTATGCCCTGTCATAGGCAACAACCAGCTCCTTAGACTATAATAGGCTTTTAAGGAAGGAGTCTTAAAGGGGTTGTCCACTTTCAGAAAGTTGCTTGGGTATTGAAGAGTTATACAACTCTCCCATATACTTTATGTATCAATTTCTCATGGTTTTTCCATAGGAAGCTTAATTGTTAACTTCTTACGTATAAAATCCGGTCCATGGCCATGTGATGTCACACATCTCTACGGCTCATAGTATACAAGAGAAAAAGCAATGCAGAAACTGATCAAAGAAGAGTATGTAAGACAAGCAATACAAAGCTTTATTAAATATTACAATAACACAAAAAACACCAAATATAAAAACACTTAAAAGGATGCAGTGTCAATTTGCACTCTGAAAGGGGCAAAGATGAGTAAAATGCAGTGCCCTAGCTGGAACCTCCCCTGAATCCTGCCAATGCTAGGCCTACATGAAATAACAGTAGAAAACTAGATAAATTGACCACCTATCCACTAGATAGAGACTGAGTGCCTTGTCAGCATGTAGCAAATAAGACTGCAAGTGTATCTTACAATAACAGTGTCAAGTTGGTTGTCAGGGCTCGGGGTCAGTGAACCCCGGGACCACTGCAGATGATGACACTAGCCGATACCTGGGACCGGAATCTAAATGGCATCCGGTCTTCACCACAGCCTGCCGCAAAGCAGGACGGTCTTGCTGCGGCGTGTTGCCACCAGGTCATTCCACAGGTAAGACCAGCCCGTGGTTGCAGCCAAGGTCAAGGTACACGAACCTATGTGGTCAGTAGCAGGCTGATATTCAAGGCAGGGGGCAGAGGTGCAGAATCAGGGTCAGGCCCAGGGTCACAACAGGAGGTCAGAGCAGGAACTCTAGGAACACTGGGAAATCGCAGTGAGAGCTTTCTCTGAGGCATATGAGTGCAAAGATCCGGCCGGGGTTGATGGGAGCCGCCAGGTTTAAGTGGGAAACCCAGAAGTGGCCAGCGGCAATAAGCGGTGCGCTGGCCCTTTAAATCTCAGAGGGAGTGGGAATGCGCCCACTGACCGGCTGGAATGGAAGCAGGAGCACGGAGAGGTAAGTGAGGGCCGGGAACGGCACAGCCACGGAGATGGGCACAAGTGTGCCTGCGATCCAAGACGTTGATCGCAGGGACAACCGTGACACTGGTGAACAAGGACGTGGATGGTGGACGACGAGTGGAGGAACACAGGAGTAGGGGAGGCAGAGCCCACATGTTTCATCATTAACTGTGACTTCCTCAGGGGTAAGTTTCCTTATATCATACAACTCTGATTACTATAACGAGCCATGCACCTTTGTGACATCACATGACCAGGGGAGGTTTACTTTCCATAGGAAGTAAACAATAAAGCTTTCTATAGAATGACATCAAGCAGAGATCTAGAAAACTATACACATTACCAGCCAACAAGGTAATGATGGAGCTTCATCGCCCTTGGATGAAGATCATAAATGTACCTTTAATTTAACATCTCTTTGACACCTAAACTGAGTATAACAATAGAAACAGTCGAAATGAGTCAATTCTGGTGTTAAAGAATAGAGTAGCTATGGAATGATCACTTATCTGAAAAATGCTTTCCTGGGCTATCCTCACCAACATCACTCTACAGTAAAATGGGCGGAGCAAAGCTTCCTGCCCCAGCCCAGGAACACCCATCTGACAGTAGAGAAGATTTAGGATTGTATCTGTTTAGGGCAGGCATACCCAACATGATGAAGGGCTTTTTATCTAGAACTGAGCATAAGTAACAGGTATTGGACCTTAATATTTTTAGGCCTTCATATAAGAGACTGTCTGTTCTGTAGATACAAAAGAGAGGAAACATCAGGTCACTATAAAAGAAGAACCACAGCTTGTAATAAACATTTCATTACAGCAAGTCATCACACATAAACATAAAGTAGAATAGCATAGCACAGCATATTTCATCCCAAATTTTAATCCTTAGCCCCGTAAAGGCAGACGCACTAAACTGTCTGGATTGATCTGACAACTGGATATTCAATGCTCTGGCAGAGGAACTTTAAGGCGGCCATATAATCAATATACTGTGTTTCAAGGCTGTTTATTTTTGCTGAGAACTAAATCTTCCAGGATTTATACTCAAGTATGTGTCTGCCCTTTATGGCACAGAAAAAAAAAAAACTAAATAGACACTTAGAAGTGCAGGGATATTTTTAGAGCCTTCAACATGGGACTTGCCCTATCTTATACTCAAACAGGTGTATGTTCAGTTCCTAGAAGATATATCCACCTTTAAAACCAAATTATTGATTCCTCCTATGTATCTAAGGCCTCATGCAGATGAATATGAAACAAGGACATGTATCTATTACTAAAGGCTCATTTCCACGACTGTGGAGTCCAAGGCCCGGTAGATACCGGGCCTGCAAAGCATGAAGCAGGTCCTATTCCTGACTAAGTTTAAAGCTCAGACAGCCTTTTCCTATTGCTGTAGATGCATGAGTGGAGATAACCCTCCAATGACATCTGCTGGGCCACAAACACCGTCCTCAGGACCGTTTGCTTGCGGCCTAAGAAACTGTACACATGCGGGAAACCTAAAAACATACAACACAAAAAATCCCATCGTTGTATGTTCACAGATAGTATATCTGTTAACTTGGTAACAGACTACAAACAAATCATAACGTTAAATACCTATAAACAGTGGTACCCTATAAATTGTAAGTCCCAGTACCTCAATAAAATTATATATCCCTGCTAAACGGTATCTCTAGTGCCCTATATTTACACAAAAAAAATGACAAATGTCACAATAATAATATTATCAAACTTTATTCATCATAAAACTTTATTATAACCAAATTGCTCATAAAGACCTAAAAACAATGAAGGAAGTTTGAAAAAGCTGATGCTTGTCGGGGAGCTGTTGTGGTGATCTGGTCCGTTCAGCTTGTTTGCTGCTGGTCTACATAGGTTTGTACACAGGTCTACTGTTGATGCAATGTGGTATGTTATCATGGAGTCACTGTGCTTGGATATACTATATATAGTACAGTGGATGTGCACCTTGATTATCATTGTTTTGGTAGTGATATGTCTATTTATGTTATGTGTGACACTTGTACCATGACCGCCACCACTGCTTGTGCATTTCATTGTCTTTTTTAGGTCTTGATGATCAATTTGGTTATAATAAAGTGATGAATAAAGTCTCTATCAGTATTAAATTATATTAAAGGGGTTTTCCCACAAAACCTATCCTGTGGAGAGGGTCTAACTTGCTGATCGGTGGGGGTCTCAGTGATGAGACCCCCACAGACCATGAGAATGATGGGCCCGAGGGGTCCCAGGTACCTCAGTCGGACCATTCCTCGCTCCCGGAGATTAATGGAGCAGATGGCAGATCTCTATGGAGCTGACGGAGATCGCCGAGCGCGGCACTTGTAGCAATTTCTAGCATTTGTGATTTTTTTGCGTGCAAATAAATGGTCCAAAATATACCATTGTATAGGGATATATAAACAGATATTGTTTCTCCTAATGTAGGCATATTCCTGTCAGAACAGACCAGATAGAAGAAGATTGCTACATCTTTATAGTCTGACAACAAAGGGTTTACCTTCTAATACCAAACATGACTTGGTACTACAAAAGTTTGCACACTGCCACCATACTGCCATAAATTTCACACTGGTTAAATGTATATAGTTGGCAATATACAATGTATACACAAAACGTTATAGTTAAGCAGATTTATATACTTTAAAAAAAAGCAACAAATCATAATGCAGCTTCATATTTTTCTTTTAGTCAGTTTTATTATTCTCCTCCAGTACTGTTCATAGTCTGATAAATAGGCAGAGCATCTGACAAATGCTTCACTACAGGACTGGTTATACTACACAGTATACATCTGCACCTTTTCACAAGACAGATAACACATACATATAATTACTTATAAAGACAAGATCACGTAGAAAAACTATACAGGCTATCGAGTAGACTAATGTAGGTATTAATAAAAATGTTATATTTAGTATGGCACTGTTTAAGTTGCTCTCCTTCAAAGATGGTCTTTTCCTTTAAATATTGTCCTAACCCATAGAGGGACAATTATCTTTGTTGCTTCCTGGCATGAAATGTCATATCTGGGTATTATCTGAAGATATCATCTATGATGTGTAATGTAATCACAAGTTGGCAGAGATAGAAGAGATTTCACAGCTGTTTAGCTATGTTTTCATCACTTTGGTATTATATAGAAATAATATCTACATATTTCAACTAGAAAGCCCTAAAAATATTCCAAGCAATTATGTAATATTACTGACTAATCGAAATGGAACCTTCTTTAAGTTTTTTAGGGCATAATTTGCCTTGTTGACTTATGATCCCGCAGATATTTCTTACTGCTCCAGAATAGCCTGACTCTTATTACAGAGCAAATTCTATTATTCTATTTCCTTTTAGGCCGGCAAAGTGAAATCATAAAAAATTACTAATTATACAGATAGATTAACTTCACAACAAGAGTGATCCATTATTTTCAATGACTAAAATGTATTTGATGTATTTACAACTTCAAGTCAAACCCTTCACTATGGCAACAGACTACAGATAAACATGATGTAGTCTGATCCCACAGTCATGAACTTTCATATTTCTATCAATATAACAAATGAAATATTAGAAAAATGTAGGAGGAAGAAGGGAGTAGGAGTTCAGGATGAAGATTTATAAAGTGTGTTGAAGTCTGGTACAATGAAGACAATAACAAAATGGAGATACAATGGAGAAACAAAACAACAGGAAATTTTGACTTGTTATTATTTTTTTCTATGGAAAAATTTAAAAAACTAGTTGTAACAACAGGCAATCTGTTATTGCATTTGTAATCCCTAAATTGCCCCTATAGTGTCATACACAGTGTTTACTAAAGATGCCTAGTGCCACAGTACTACTAACAGTGCACTACATTAGGAGGGACTGTTATAGATACTGCGCTGGGGACCAGGACTTCTAAATGCTTCCTTTTCCACTTGATTATCAGTCATCCTTCTTCCTGCTTCCTTCCTAATCTGTGGCAACTCGTAAATGTCTCCTCAATTCCATCTTGCTAACAAGACGGACAGAAGTTGACGTAGATGTCAGATTACATAGAAGACCTATGGAGAAGGGAGGACGGAGTAACATTCGTAAAATCTCAACCCACCGACTAAAAGTGCACTGCAAACTCACTAACAGACTATAGGGAGAAGAGCATCTGAAAAGCAAGAAGAAAAGTCCCATAATATTTAGAAACGTGGTTATTTCTCATGTAAACACATGCCCTAATGATTTCTGCAAAGTGTGTTGAAAGGCGAAAGGAATCGAGAGAACTACATTACTACTGGATTTGATTGGGTAATAATTTATGAATAGACTGTCAACCATTTCATGTCATAAGTGCAGTTAGACAGAAATGTCACATTTATCCAAGGTCTCCTTCAACAACTAATGATCTGGCAGAGCTCATCACTGCCAGACTTTGTCTCACATTTGACAACCAAATTGAAAATATAGAGGGGATCACGTCAATTCCCAAATATCCCAACTGTAATTGGACAGGGAGGGGACTTATGCGTCTATTCAGCTCCCATAATCTCTGAGTATAAATGTCAACTAGTAGAAGATGACATTCCAGTTGTATTTCCCAAGCTGAGAAATCCAAATTTCACCAAATCCTTAGGAAGTTATATTATTTCTTTGCCAAGTTGCCCACTACATTAACATCTTTCTCGTATGAAACTTATTTGACTTTCTACGCTGGCTCCATCTACTTTCATGCTGTTATTACATCTCCATGGGGTTCCTTACAAAATCAGAGAATGAAGAATTTGCATGAATGCACAAAACATTAATTATTTTTTTCATTAATGGAACATTCATATGGAAATAAGACAAAAGTGACAGGCATAACAAACCATCAGAGCTCAGATAGTGACTTTGGAGCAAGGGCATTAGATCTGTAGATAAAAAGACTCCCATGAGTTTCGAAAACGGTATCAGAGAAAACTCTAGACAACAATAGAGTTGGATAAGTCCCAATAGTTTACTGCTGCTGCTCGCAATCATAAATTCCCTGGATGTCTCCATGTACAGGTGCACACAAGCTATTCCAAAAACAGAAAAAAAACAACTCAAAATGAGTGTCTATTTTAGCAGTACCACAGTTATCTAAATCTGCCAAAAATGTTCTAAATCAACATGATCCTAGCAAACCCATACATTTATACAAATATTATCTAGCCATGCGACTACCATTATTGCAATACATTACACAGAAGACTCACAGATGTGACAAGAGATATCTATGACTCTAGCGCTAAACTTCTTTTAGGACTAGGACATCTAGAGTTTTGCATTATATTAGATAGAATCCCCCCTAGTAATAACAGAAAGCTTAAATTTCTCATGTACTGCACTTACCAAACTATAATCTAGGCCTAGTGTAGAATTGCTGGTAATGGCACAGACAATAGAGTGTCTCCCACCTGGCACAGCCTTTTCACGCCACTGCACTTGGCAAGGAGGTGGCATACGGAAGAAATGAATCACGATTCCTGGCATTGTGTGAGGAATCATGATTATTTCAAGACTATCCTCAAGTATATCCTCTAGAGGGGATTCACTATATTAGCCTAAGAGAAATCCTACTAAAAAAATAACCCTCCCACACCTTTGATAATCATATTTTTGCCATGGTCTCTAATTTATTTGAATGCGACCATCTCCATAGTAGATAGAGAACAAACAATGTCAGGGATATTTCAGAAGAAACCAGGACCACAGTGATTAACTGGTTGACCATTTTGGTTTAATTTACTAAATTGTACAGAAATTCCTATTTTTTGGCACTTTTTGAAAAATTATATTGCTAGCCATAACAGAAGTTCCAGTAGTCTTGCTGACTGAAAACCTGACTTGCCATGGATGGTACAGTAGTCTCATACCCTATGTGGCCGGTTATTCAGAACTTTACTAAGGCTTCGAAAGTTGTATGCATTTCTATGGCCGCCATTAATGAGGGTCCAATTGGTTGGGTCCACTAGAGTGACTGCATAAGAATGTGGTGAGCAGATGTTAGGCACTGGGAGCACCAGATATGAGTATGAAGGGGCTCATCAGTAGCTACAATAAGTGTTTTTTTGGCTTTTTTTTTAACATGGACTGGACAGCACCATTACAGGGGAAATTGGAAAAACTAAAACAAAGATTCAAAATGACCCATATGTGATTTAGTGACAGCTTGTCACATAGAACCAGGTGAGAGTAATCCAGCTGAGAGTCGGGTTTAAGGCGACTGCGAAACGCCAGAGCAATTTCAGTGGCTTCTAATGGGGATCTGAACCTTTAACACTACTAAAAATGTTGCATTAATTGGCAATAATATATTAACTCTTGACTGAACATTAATTACTGGATATTAGTGAATTTTGATTTTATTAAATGAAAGATCATAGTAATATCAAGTGATTTGGCTCCATTTTGACAGCATGCAATGTAATTATATGCTTTCCTGCCGTCATACAGATTGAAGTTATTGTATGTGATAGAAAGGTGCAGAGGCCAATCTAATAAACAGTGCACTACTAGAAATGAAGTGATATCTGCTCATCTGCATGTGACAATGCTGTCTACCTGTTGTCGAATAAAGAAGGCTTGAAGCTAAAAAGAGTGAAAGAGTCAGAGGCCAAGGAACTCCAACGATGGGCTATGTACCTGGGGGTTGTCAAAATGTGGTTAAACTGTACAAAAGGAGGAAGTAGAGGAAATATGGAGGTGATTGATCATTGATAGAATATCATTTTTTGATCCTTGATCCAATCACTGGTTGCTGCAATGTTAACCCCTCTTACTGCTTTTAGGGGGGGCGGCAGGACAACATATCCCACTGTATGAGCATACAATGAAATACGTCCTAGCCCTCCACTGTAAGAATACTCCCTGATGCATCCAAACAACAGAGGGCTAAAACATTCTGTGAATACAACCTGGCACAAAAATGGCTTAAATCTATCCTACAATAATTTGCTACATACAGTTATTGTCCTGTCTTTTCTGTTGAATGGAAATGAGTGTCACAAGATGCAGAGCTCTTTCACACTGGACTCTCATATCTGGGCAGATTTACTGATAAGGTATGCACGATAAGTAAGACATAACTGTAATAAAAATCATGTATAAAAAATAAGCAAAAGTAAAGTACACCATATTTATTTTAGTATCTAAGGCCAAATAAAAAATCTGGGCAAGTTTAAGATCTTCGTGGCTTACTCTATATCTCTTTTTTGTTTACAACGAAAAAAGGCCAATATTTTAGCAAATTGGGATCATTTTGTGACTCAGTCCACTTCAAATACTCCATGAAGTCACGTCCTTCAGTCATTTGTAAAATTGTCTCTGTTTCATCTTAAGAATTGGCATTGGGTATTTAAGACAATTATTTGACAGATGTATATGTGTGGAAAATCAGCAAATCATTGTACTCTATTCAAGTAGTTTTTATTGATTTGTATGAGAAATTGGAGTCTTCAACGTAATTCAAGGTACTTACTTTTCAAAAAAACCTTTTATGTGTCCAATGATGTAGTGGTCCCATTACTAGATTGAATTGAGAGCAGCTAATGAGATTTACATGTAAAGGCACATACTTGGTATAGAATTTCAGATAGTAGTTGCTTGCGGCTGGATCATTCAGCATTATTAATTCATTATACAAGAACTGTCACCTCATGTGCCCCCCCCCCCTCCCATTGTCTAATGTTGCTTATATATGCCCCCATGGTTTGTAAAGCGCTGTGGAATATGATGGTGCTATATGAATAAAGACTTATGAGTAATAATAATGATGTAAGGCCTTTAAGTGAGAGCTGGGGGATGCAATTACTATATCTAAGCTTTGCAGAAATTCGATATTCTATCCAGGTTTATTAATTTTGTTGTTTTAGTTGACTATTTAATACATTCATTGCAAGACAAGTGTGCCAGAGTTATTGGACCACATTTATCAAAAACAGTGCAAACTGCACTATGTGCAGTTTTTCTGTGTAGTGTGCAGGGTGTGCCAGATTTGGGAATTGTGGCACACGATCTTCATGAATCTGGCGCCCCCTGCTCTGCTCAACTTTTTTTAGAGCACTTTTAACATATGGGGGCACATTTACTTAACCGGTCCTTGCACGATCCCCGAGGTGCGTTGTCCAACGAGGATGAAGTCTGCCACGATTCAACAAGAGATCCTGCATGTGTCGCTTCCCCGCTCAGGTCCGCCAGAGTTCACCTTCTTCTTCCCGGTGTATGTGAGTGCATGTTTTGCGACCCAATTTGAATTTTAAATCCTGTGCTTTGTCGAATCTGTTGGGTTGTCCGACAGCCCGCCCCCCCATTTGTGTCGCATGAAAGTCGGCGCAATTGCACCAAATCTGATCGCGTGTACCAAAAACCCCAGTTAAATGTGCCGCAAAACGGAAATAGTCGGGAAACCCAACGGAAATGCGGTCTGCGGACCCTTAGTAAATGTGCCCAAATTGTGCAACACAGTTCTGTTGGACACTTCTTGAAAAATACGCAGCATGTGCACCAGAATGCCCCTTTCAGTGGCAAATTTTGTGTTGCATTGGGTATAACGCATGTGCGGACATTTTATAAATACAGTATGCAGTATGTACTAAAAAGAATGTGCAAAAAACTGGCTCAGGGGCTTTAATAAATGTGAGCTATTGTGTGCCTATGCAGTTTATGCTACCATAAGATGCCTCACTGTATTCTGTAAAGTTGCTGTACGTCTACTTGACAATATTTCTGAAATATGTTATGAAATGCTACATGACATATTTTTTCAAATTCATACAGAATCCATGTGTATGTTTAGTAACTGAAGACACAACATGGTACAACATACTCATATAGTTATCTATGGATGCTAAATCGCAGAGCTATGATTAATAATATGACCATGTTCTTGTGGCCTTATACATGGAGCGAGTAGTGGCCTATTGATGAAATAGCTGCAAAATATACACAAAGAGATCAAGAACAGTAGAAAGTGTTATTGCTTGGGACATCCTGAAAATATTATTCACTCAACCTTGGAATTCCCCTCTATATTCTCCAGTGCAATGTCCTAAATTACTACGGTATACACGGTTGTGCCTAATTTAATATATCTCCCTAAAGTGTTGTTAGAGCTAGACTTGAATTTGCAATATTTAGACACAGCTAAACTCCTATTTCAAGCCGCTTCCATACTAATCTTCCACTTGATTTTTTAAGTGAAGAACCCAGGAGACTCATTCCTTCCTTGAAGTGATGGCATCAGTGGAACCTTTTGCCTTGCAGAGGCGTGGGCTGCATTGCAATGAAACATCTGTCACAAGCTGCAATCGTTCTTTATTTTATCTTGACTTTAGTTCCCAGACTCGTCAAAGGTTGCTTTTCTTTCTTCAAATCCTTTGCCAATTTTTTCCTGCACCTCCATCTGCGCTGGTGTCTTTTATGTGGTTATCATGTTATTCACATATACACGTATATGCCCAACACGTGGTTGATGCGAGCAGTACTGACCTACTTTACATTTCACAGCTATGCTGTTGGAAATAGCACTGATTGGTTGTATACTACAGGGTGACGGACCACTTCATTTAAAAATTTTGGATGACCATAGTACTATGGACTCAAAATGCTGGGGCAGATTTACTTACCCGGTCCATCCGCGATCCAGCGGCGTGTTCTCTGTGGAGGATTCGGGTCTTCCGGCGATTCACTAAGGTAGTTCCTCCGACACCCACCAGGTGTCGCTGCTGCACTGAAGTCCGCCGAGGCCCGCCGGAGTGCACGATCCTATACTTGGCGAAGGTAAGTGCGTGTCCCATGACACTTTTTTTTTAAATGCGGCGGTTTTTCCGAATCCGTCGGGTTTTCATTCGGCCATGCCCCAATTTCCGTCGTGTGCATGCCAGCGCCGATGCGCCACAATCCGATCAAATGCACCAAAATCCCGGGGCAATTCAGGGAAAATCGCATAACACGCCGGTAAAACGCGATTCGGGCCCTTAGTAAAGGACCCAAACAGTGTTATCGTGGAGTTGTAGAGAAAAAACTTATATGCTGCACCATCACTGGATTCACAGTCAATAAAAATGGCCTTTTAGGGCACTGTCACACATGTTCTTTTATGTGACTTTGCTAGAGATGAAAGTGCATAATTCAAGATGTTTTTCACATAAGGGTCAAATCTCCTGAGTCTACGAGAAGAGACAGAATACCTTTCTGGAACTGAGAGGAAAATAAATAATACAAGTGGACAAAATGGACCGTAGTGTGCCTGATATCTAGATAAACCCCTTTGAAGCTGCTGAAGACCCGGGAGAGTCTGCACTTTCAACCTTTGTTACAAAGATAAGTCTGCATTATATTCCTTCTCTGATTCACGTCAGACAGTCCATGGCTCCAATTTTTACTCTAAGAAGCTATTGTTTCAAAGACAAAGCATAGTTTTACCTGGCACAGTTGCCCACATTTTTAAAAATAGTGCAATGTGTAGCATTAGACAGATTCATGAAATGTGTTGCACGTTCTTCATGGATCTGGTGCCCCCTGCAATGCTCCCAGAGAATGCACCAACTTTTTTTGGTGCATCTTTAACATAGAGAAAAACAATTCTATCGGACACTGCATGATAAATGTGGCGCACAATTCGATTGTGCACCGAAATGCCCCCTTCAGCCGCGGACACGTTATAAACACATGTGCAAGCAGTTTGCACTGAAAAGAATGTGCAAAGTCAGACAGAAAACTGGCGCAGTGGCTTTAGTAAATCTGAGCCAATATGTACTTTATCATAAAGTCATTCTACACTCAAACAGCAACATTGGACTGCAGATTAGGCATCAATAGTCAACATAACTGGTGCCCTTCTTTCGACCCCAGTTGTCATCATTGCTTGATTCAATTCCCCTGTTGGGTCTCTCCTAGAATGGGCTGCTTATAAGTCACAGATACCCTCTCCACTACTCTGCAATTAATAATTGGAGGGGTGTCTGTGTCATTTTGGGCCAAATACAAAGTAGGAGACAAACAGATCAAAGGATGCAGCAGGAAGATAATATAAGAAATCAGGTATTTTAAAGCGTTTGGCCACTTTTCAATAAATCGCTTCTATTAGGCATGTATCTGCATTTATATGCTTCTATGTCTTTGTCCTTTAAAGCGGTTTGCCCATGACAGAAGCTCTCAAATTTTACTCCTCTAGTGACGTTTGCACAATAAAGATCAATTTTAACTCCTTACTTTGAAATTTTAACTCAGTTTTATTATCTGTTTTAGCTCCTAACCCTCAGATATGGTTAGTGTAAAATTCCAGAGTGTGGGCGGGAACTCTCTTAGCAGAGACTTTATGATCCTTCTAGTGCTATGAGATGCTGTGTGATGACCGTGTGGTTAGATTATCATGAGATTATTATAAATTAGCTACACTTACATTTAGCTACTGAAGATTCCACTAATATTTGACACAGAAAGAGAGATGAGACAGATCAGAGTTATGATGTGGCTATAAGACACAATGGGGGTCATTTACTAAGGGTCCGATTCGCATTTTATCCGAATATTTCCAAGTTGCGCCGATTTTCCATGTATTGCCCCAGGATTTTGGCACACGCGATCAGATTGTGGCGCATCGGCGCTGGCATGCACGTGACGGAAATCGGGGGGCGTGGCCGAACGAAAACCCGATGGATTCGGAAAAACCGCCGCATTTTAAAAAAAATTTTTCACTCAGCCCAGCTCGGTGTATCCCAGTGCGTTCTGGGGAACTTCAGCACAGCAGCGCCACCTGGTGGATGTCGGAGGAACTGCCTTAATAAATCCCGTCCGGACCCGAATCCAGCGCAGAGAACGCACCGCTGGATCGCGAATGGACCGGGTAAGTAAATCTGCCCCACTGACACCCTTACCTAATCAATAAAACACACACTTAGTACTGCTATGCCTCCTCCCTTCAGATCAAGACCTTATAGACACAGGTTGGAATTACATGTCTAAAATCTGTATTTTTGTTAATAATATTGAATTAGGGAATGTGTGAATGTTTGTTATTCTGAGTTTATTTTAGAATCTTCCTGGAAATACACCCTTCAAAATCTGCAGCCTTTCCTTGTTCTAAGCATGTTTCATTCTGTATACATACACAGTTCACTTCCCTGTCTTTGCTCAAGGTCATCTGTGTGACATCACCCTCACTCTCACTCTCCTCACAGTCCATCCACAATGACAGAGACAGAGAGAGTGGAGAAGGAGGAGTCAGCATGAGTTATACTGTGCTGCTGCAGCTCCTCCTATTCAGCAAAGCTCACATAGGTAGAAAAGGAAGCAAAGGGGGTTTCCAAACAGTACAAAAGTTAGCAGCAGGACTGCTGAATCGCTTGATGAACATTCAGGAATTATGTACCAGGCTATAAAGGCACATTGGCAACTTATGTAAAACAGTAGCCAAACCCCTTTAGCTATGGATGCCTAATGTGTACTTCATAAAAATAGAGATGGAACCCGTAATGGGAGGATTAAAAGAAGTGAACAGAACAGAGAGGCTGCAGATTGTGCATCAGGTTTTACGTTAATATAGCACATTGGTGTAGAAACAGTGAGAGGATCCCTGGCTGTAAGAGTGGAGCGTGTAATCAGTGTCATTATAAGAGTCCCAGGTGCTGCTTCACACAGAACAGAAGACAATCAGGGAATTATAGGGTTTTGTTCCAATAGGAAGCCATAAATTCTGTAACATTGAGTCATCATTTTTAAACCTCATTCATATGTTAAAGTGTATAAGGTGCATATAGAACAAATGTTATATAAAAATTCTGGCCATGTCTATACATTAGTGATGCACTCTAATGATGCCCTTTCTCTAAAACCATAGAATGAAAAAAATCTTTGATTAAGAATTTCTTTTTAGACAAACATTAAATAATTCTACTTTGTTTTTTACCAACACAGAAAATACAAAATACAAATAAGATGGAAATCAAACTAAGTAATTGTTTAGTAAAAGCAAAGCTGAGCTTTTTTATTTGCAGGAAGTGAATCCAGTGAACCTTATCCCGCTCATTCAGTGGTGGGACCAGTAGTCAAAACATACTTCCTTCCCGCAATCATTGTGCCCCCTACTTCCATTAAGTTACTTTCTGGTAAGCCGTGATGTTTTCTTCTGTGTGTGATCAGGCCATCCACTGCTACAACCAACCAACTGCAGTCATCACCCAGTACTTGGCGGGTCAAGCCCAGCCGAGATATCTGCAGGGGTCGGGGAGTTGACAGGTATGTATATTTAGTGTATATTACTACCATACAAGTGGCAGATTTCCTTAACTAAACAGGCTACAACCCACCTGTGAAAGTCCACTGTATCTGAGGTTGAGACTCATCCTAAATACCTCATGAATACTGAAAAAGTTTTCATTATTCTTCTTACTCGTAATGGAGCCTGGAGCCCCTCAGGCTGATTTGCATAATTTTTAAAGCCCTTTTTCTTAAAAACTAGGGCATAGGAAGCTCAAAGAAGAGCAAATATTGCCAGAGGGGGCACACACCAGTATGTCAGTGTGCTTGGTTTACAATTCTTAATCCTGGTGGTAGATGTCCTTTAAAGAACAAGGTCATCACACAGCCAAATGAACATTGTTGTGTCCAAAAGCGAAAGGGAGTTCGCACTTCAAATATTCCATGAGTACTGTTACGACAGCACAGCAAAACCCCTCAAAGATGATTATACAAGAAGAAAGAGTCAATGTGCTTTTTAAGACTTACAATTCAGGGTTTCGGCTTGAAGGGTAAACGCCAACCTCAGCTGTCTCATCATTCTCAATAAACATCACATTTACACATGGACAGACTGAGTGCACACATGCAGAATCAATACTACAGAGCAACCCACAATTCAGGCTTTTAAAGCTGCATTTCATGTGCGAGTCGTCTCCATTGTTCGCGGCGGTAAACATACATTTACATAAATCTATAACAATCTCTTTCCAGTTAACAGGGAAGGGTCTCTACTGCTTTAACTACAAACTAGGAAATAGTGTACACAGGTCTATTCTGCTTCTATTTGATATCTCACGGTGAATATATGCCTGTGAACCTTGAACATGTTTTCCTATCGGTAGGCAGGTTGTTACGGAACAGGAGGAGCTTAGCAGAAGACGGCATGTTATACGGCAGGAACTGAGCACATGTTGCAAATTTTGCACTGGTGCTGGGCATCGTTCACCAGCACTGGCTCACTATGTGCCCTAGCTCAGCCTACTCCGTTGCACGGCATGCCCCCCACACCCCTACCTGCCCATTTGGGGTGGACATTGCGTAAGGTGAAGAAGGTCACAATTCACAATTTTTTTAGGCTTGTACACTATGATTGCACATTCTTCCACAATGTTGGCGGTCTGCAGGCCACGTGTTGAAAAGCAGGAGGAACTGAGCAGATTGTACACAGTACCCTATCTCCAGCCAGAATGTTATAGAGCAGGGAGAGCTAAACAAATTGTTATATGTAATGTTCTATCTGATGGAAAAGTGTGTTAGTGTTCTCATCCATATACTATGCCAAGTAAGTGCTATATTTTCCATGTTTCCAATGTTTTTAGCGTAGAATGGCTCCATAGTATTAAGCATTTTTAAAGCAGCAGACAAAAGTAGAGGCATGCAAATTTAGAAACTGAGTCTGAAAATTTTACCACACTGATCTGTGATATGGCGGTGTGTGAAGCAGTCACCGGGAATGTGATTTTTAGCTGGTTTAAAAATACCTTATATATATATATATATATATATATACACATATTTATATAAAGTTAAATTGACATTACCTGGTTCCTTGCCAGCACCATATGGTCAGTCCATGGGTGGGGGCAGCTGCAGTCTGTGTCAGTCTTCTCTCCTTAACACTCATCCATTCCCTTCCCCACTTCCTGTCATGAGCATTGGAAAGACAGGGGAGGAGGATGTGAGCAGTAGAAAATGGATGAGGAGACACAGGCACACACAGGCTGCAGGTGCATTTACCCAGGGACTCACCACATGCTGCTAGCAGGAAGCCAAGTAATGTAAATGAAACTTATATAAAGTATGAAATGATTCAGATTGCATAGGTTATTGGAACCTGACACCAGCTAAAAATGACATTCCTGGTGACAGGTTCGCTTTAAGTCATTCATGTCAGGTGGAAAACTTTATTGAAAAATGAAAGCTTTTAATTAATCAAGTTTTTTAAATAAATGCCCATTACCAAAAATAAACAAATGTACATAATTTGCCCTCTCACACATGCAGTTTAGTCATAGAAATTTTCAGCACGTCCACTGGAAGCCTTATGTGACATAACCTGCAAACTTTTATATTCAATATATTTTATTTTATAGATTGAACATTCCAATATGCCTTCTATTTGCTTAATCTTAACGTATCCTTAAACTAATGCCTGGATATAGTAACACATGAGCTAATAGTAATATTATAAAACTAATATCTGAATGTCTCTGGGACCCATGACTGCCTGAATGTATATGAAAAGCTGGTCTATTTCTCCAGGAGCATCAAAGAGGACCCTCATCAATATGCACTGTAGAGATTCCCTGACAAAACGGAGGATATCAGCGTGTCATTGCCTTGGACAGCTCAGATTCCTATTCCACATGTGTGGGCACAAGCAATGTGTCGTCGGAAACCTTCACCTCTGATTCCCTCCAAGATGAAGATGAATCATGTTTTCCTTTTTAATTTTTTATAACTTTTTATTTATCTTACATAAAGGTAATAGGAGAAAACATCTGCAGATAATCTGATTCCTCAACTCATTGTTTCCATATTATCTAAATCAATTTTTTTCATAACTGGAGAAATGTACACAATGATAGTTTATTAAAGAAAAAAATTATCCTTCTCACATAAACAGGAGACCTCAGCGTTATTTGCAGTCTGTTGCAGAATCAAATAGCCCCAAAGATTAAAGGAGTTGTCTGTTGTGCTGGAGAGAGGCGAGTACATTTTTATTCTGTTAGTGATTATGTTACTGATCTGTTATATTTTGTGCGTTACCTCAAACAGAATAGGAGGAGAGGCTGCTGCCACTTCCAGTTGTGTTACAACCAAATGCAGGATATGGTTGTGGATGGTCTGATGCTTTATTACTATAAATAGGACTAGAGCAGAAGCTCATGCTGCAGATGGTTGTCTTACAACCAGATGGAGGAAAGTTGACAGTAGAAAGGCCATGGCTGGTCTGAGGCTTCATTAGTATAAACAGAACAAAAGAAGAGACTCCACCTGCCACCAGTTGTCTTACAACCAGATGCAGGACAGTGGAGAGAAGAAACATGGTTGTGGGTGCTCTGAGGCTGTATTACTACAAACAGAACAAAAGGAGAGGCTATTGCTGCTACCAGTTGTCTTACAGGACAGAAACACGACTGTGGCTGCTCTGTGGCTGTATTACTACAAAGAGAACAAGAAGAGAGGCTCCTGCTGCCACCAGTTGTCTTACAGGACAGAAACACGACTGTGGCTGCTCTGTGGCTGTATTACTACAAAAGACAAAAAGAGGCTCCTGCTGCCACCAGTTGTCTTACAGGACAGAAACAGGACTGTGGCTGCTCTGTGGCTGTATTACTACAAAAAGAACAAGAAGAGAGGCTCCTGCTGCTACCAGTTGTCTTACAGGACAGAAACACGGCTGTGGCTGGTCAGTGGCTGTATTACTACAAAGAGAACAAGAAGAGAGGCTCCTGCTGCCACCAGTTGTCTTACAGGACGGAAACATGGTTGTGGATGCTCTGTGG
Organism: Engystomops pustulosus; assembly: GCA_019512145.1. Taxonomy (NCBI): domain Eukaryota; kingdom Metazoa; phylum Chordata; class Amphibia; order Anura; family Leptodactylidae; genus Engystomops; species Engystomops pustulosus. The sequence continues at coordinate 33,819,554 of CM033642.1, forward strand.
CTGTATTACTACAAACAGAACAAAAGGAGAGGCTCTTGCTGCCACCAGTTGTCTTACAGGACAGAAACACAGCTGTGGCTGGTCTGTGGCTGTATTAGTACAAACAGAACAAAAAGAGAGGCTCCTGCTGCCACCAGTTGTCTTACAGGACAGAAACAATACGCAATATCCAATTTATTCTTTGAAACTTTTTTCAATGCTTTTTCAAAAATGATATCTATCTGATATTTTGGATGCTGGATCTCTTGCTTTTGTCTTATATACTCCCTTCTGTATTCTATTAGAGATTCCGTGGCTGGAGAAGCCTGAAGGCGGGTATGACACTGCCATTTATTTCATGTGAGTGCTAGGTTATGTTGCCATGCAACATAAATTGGTCAAGAAATGGCATTTGTGTGACTCCGTGTGTCTACTGGTGGGATCCTGCATCTGTAAAGTGATGCGCTGTAGGCGATTTGACAAGGGTTTCACACGGTACATTTTTCAGTCTGCTTTGCTTTGTGCAGTAGCTCATGACATGGTGCATAGGGGGTTTGTCTTAGCATCCTGCCGGGAGATTCGGCTATGAAGCTTACTGTTTGATTTGATCATGCTGGCTAGAAGCTGCTCCATGCTGATTTCAGACATTTTAGCTTAAGGTGAAAATCTGACAGGGTCATTCTAACAAAATGCATGAATTAAGCAATTCTAATATACAAAGCCAACATTAACCTGATGGATATCCTTATGGGACAAACTTCTTGTAGGTTTAATTTTTAGTAGAAATTTCTATTGTCATTGCCTATCGGCATCGTTCATTTTATTTCTGGCAAGATACGATACTGTACAGAATTTTTAGACTTTCATTGTTAACACTAAACTTGCAATTTTTTTAATGTACATGATGGGATTTGTAGGTGACCAGAAGCAAATTTCCAAATGTGTTGCGTAAACAAGATATAGAAATGATGGATCGCTATACTACACAAACGTTACACATGTAAATAACTGCTGCCAATGGCATACAGCATAAAAACACCTATAAAACATTTTGTCGTACCAATAAACCTGCACAGTGAGGACAAAAATCAATTTTCAATTTGTCCACTTCCACTGCCAAGATGAAGCTTTCGACCAGGATGTATTAAATGGGTTCTGCTTGTGACAATTTTGATCAAATTGGTGGGTTTCATTAAAGGAAACCTACCACTACGGATCTACATATTAAGGTAGATCCGGTGGTAGGTGCATCTAACGAAATCTAAATCTAATCTAAAAATGGTAATCCTTACATGTGCTACATGCACCTACCACCGGATCTACCTCAATGGGTAGATCCATAGTGGTAGGTTTCCTTTAAAGTAGAAGTTGAGATAACCTAAACAGACCCGACTCTTCTTACCATCCCTTCATAGTTCCTATTAGCATGAACATAGGAGAAAATCACTGGCCATATATAGATACTCACAATATCTACAGATATGGCCTCCCTAACCTTTCTGGGCTGGATACATAAAGTGGGGAAAATAAGAATTTGATTTTCTCCAGGGATTTCAGGCTTTGGAGCTGTCTCTCATCTCCCACTGAAGATATGTCATTGGTTTCAGATTGGGAGACTGGTAAGGCCACTCCAAGGCCTTGAAATGCTTCTCACTGAGCCACTTCTTAGGTGCCCTGGCTCTGTGTTTTGGGTCATCGTCAGTGATTTTCTGGAATTTTTTTAGGTTCCATCACTCACAGTTGAGGTATACCTATGATAATAATGACAAACCTCTTCATTCCTTAATTTTGTGTATCAAATACATATTTTCCTTACTGTATGTTTGTCGTGAGATGAGTAGCTTTTCATGACCAAAATGTTGTTGGTACAAAGTGGTTGTGCTGTGAACTGCAGCTTTTCCAAGGGTTTCTTTAGCATGTCACAATATTGAATCAAATTGGTTTCATGAGAAATTGGAGTCCTTAACCAAATTAGCCCTAAGCTAAGGATGGATGTTTCTATATAGGCAGCTATTGAAAAGTGTGTAGTCAGCATAAAAATTTGGAACAAAGCCAAACTTATTGTAGTGATATACTAGGCAATGCAAAATTGGAACGAAAGAAGCATTAACCCATTACAGAAAGCAGGCAAAAACAGTAACATATAATCTCAGTATTGACATGAATGAACTTGTAGCCAAATATAACCCGGGCTGAGGACTGGAAAATCATGCAGTGTTCCAAGAAACACATCTTCTGATGTACTTAATAATGCATTTTATTTTTAGGCTTGCTGAACACAGATGGGTAATGTACCAAAAACTAAAAAAGCTGTATGAGCACTTGTTACTGTACGGCTAGTACCGAGCCAAGAACCCTTTCCCCTCCTCTACAATTCAGTCTATGTTCTCTAGAAACACTTTGGCAGATAATATTACACTAAAACATTAGACGCTTCCAACACGTTTTAATTTCTAAAAGTTTAACAAGTAAATGAATAATGGATCAAGGAATTAAAAGGTTTGACCACTTACAGAAAAAGTTACATTTTGGATACAAGCTTTGCTTCCCGTCCCATAATGGAGACAAAGCACAATTTCCCTGTAACGGTATAATGTCTTGTCTGCCAATGATAGAGGGTTCTGGCTGGGTGGAGCTAAGAGAAGAGTAATAGTAAGATGGACATGAGATCCCACCTCTCCCACTTCCCACTCGGTCTTTGTATAGAGACATGCATTATACAGCAGGCAGCCAATCAATGGCCGTATTACTGGCATCAAAAAAAACTTTGTACCATTTGTTAATTTTATCTGTGTAATCCCTTTAAGACATTACTGGTATTCTTACACCCCTATTTACTTAGATCCATGGCCTTTGGTGCAAGGACATATGACATCTATATCCTGCAGTAAAGTGATGACGGCTGTAATTATATCTAAGCTAGGTAATTCTTATGTTTTACTGAACACACTCACAATATATGGGTCCTCATTGGTCCAATAACATGTCACCTATGTCCTCTGGTAAAGAGCTGATGACTATAATTTTTATCCCTGAAGAACTAGGCACAAACTGTATTCATGGAAACACTTCGTTCAGCAACCTTTTTATAGCCGTGTATTCAGATTAATAGTACGTCTGGTGATTGGGGTGTAGCAATGTTCTCCCTGCAATGCTACAGACGCTGAATTTAGGAGCAGGGAGGATTTCCAGAGCTTTGTATCTGAGACAGAGGTACATTTTTCTATGTTTTATTTTTATTACATTGGATAAGTTTGCATTTGAAATGTCTTTTTGTCACAAAGTCTTAAATTGAAAAATTCTGGGAAGTTGTAAAAAAATTCAGTTTTGCTGTTTGTTGTTATATCTGAGAGCTGGATTCCACCAGTATAGTTGTAATAAAACTTACTCGGCCCTGTCGCGATCCCCGATCCAGACGGTCCGACAAAGATGAAGTCCGGCGCGATTCACGTAGCACGTGGCCCCGATTTTCTGCATCTATCGCTTCCCCGCTGAGGTCCGCTGGAGTTCACCTTCTTCTTCCCGATGCTTGTAAGTGCGTGTCTTGCGACACAATTTGAATTTTAAATCCCACATGTAGTCCCAATCCGTCGGGTTATCCGACTGCCACGCCCCCCAATTTGCTTTGCATGAAATTCGTGTGCGCCAAAAACCCCTGTTAAATGTGGCGCAAAACTGAAATTGCCGTGTAACCCGACGAAATGCGGTCCGCTGACCCTTAGTAAATGTGCCCCGGATTGCCAGATTACTGCATCCTGTGGTAATCTACCCGGCTGCTCAAATTTTATTCTTTACATATAGCTTTATACTGCGTATCCAAAAATAAGTAAGTGAAGTTAAAGGACCAGATTGGAACATCTCTAAAACACCAAATATAGAACGGTTTTCCCAGAATGTGATGGTTAGTACTGAAAAAATAAATTAATCAACTGAGTACCTGAGGATCGGTTATGTGTGTGGGGGAGTGAAGGTTAGCCAATATCACTGCTCCCATAGAATTCTGGATATAATAGAAAAGCACATATAGCCCCATATCCACACATTTGCCAGGTGCCCTTTCTTCAATAGTGTTGGAGATGAGCGAATCCATTTTTCAAATTTTCAGGCACCAAATTGAATCTGAAATACTTTCTGATTTGTTTCAGACGAATTCCGTCTAAACTATAGTGGAAGTGTAACAGATCCATTAAAAAAGTTTGTTTAATTGATTGATTAATTGATTGGATGATTGATTTTAGTGAAACCTGAAAATGAAAAAAATTTGTAAAAAAAAATTAAAGAAGCAAGATAAAATACCTTGTTAGAAAAAAAAAACCCAGTGGGTGTTTTACACATTAGTCGGTTTGCCACCTGGATCTAGCAAGAGCCCTGGTGGAGATATATATATATATATACGCTTAGTCTGGCAGAGACTATGGAAAATCCTGTAGGTGCGGTGTGTGCACGCCCCCACCCCTCTCTCACTGCACTTCCCAAAAAACCCAAAGTGGCGTGCGTGGTAGAAAAGGGTCTGAACTTTTAGGGGTGGGACATTTACATGACAGAAAACTGTATAAGACATAGTAAATCCTCCCACCCCAGTGTATTTGGAGTGTGCAGAGTATGCGGGCGCCCGTTCTTCATTTGTACACCTTTAGGTGATAAATGCGGCGCACGGTCCACCGGAGCGCCCCTTTATGTGGAGAAATACGTATCATGGTGGGCATAATGCTGCCACTACACAAATATGTTGCAGACACTTTATAAGCAGTCTGTAAGTTCTTTCCAGTGCCACAGTCAGACAGAAAACTGTTGCGAAGGCGGAAATAAATGTGGCCCAATGACTCAGCTATAACAAAGAGTAACAAAGAAAAACATTCAGTGCTGATACCTCAGTTCTTCTGTGACATTATTTGGCCGGATGTATGTGCAATGCTTCATTGTGGAAGATGTGCACTAGGGAAAAGATTCAACCCAGTGGAGGTAGAATTATGATCTGGAAAATGTTCTTATGGGAATTCATACCAGTTTAAGTCTCGTGCAAACCTAATACAATTCTTCATTACAACGTTATTTAGTAATGACAATGGTCTCCTTCAACAAAATAAGGGGCAATACCACAAAACAAAAATACTAAAAAAATGACACACTTAGACTACAGCAGTAGAAAAAATGTATAGAAAATGCCAGCTCGCCCTACCTTAAGGCCGTTATTTACACATACAGGCCTTCTAGACACCTTCTGGTGCACGGACGATAATCCTTCCTTAGCCGTCTGGAACTTGCATACAAAAAGAGTTGGATCCGGCACAACATGGTTATCATAACCATATGATAACCATATGATTAAGATGCTGTTGCGTTGAAACGTGTAAACCAGACTGTCTACTCATATTTTAAGATGTCTTTCATGAAATAAAGGAAGTTAGTTTTTGACAAAGAACACCCGTGGATGCTCTTTCATGTTGTGCCGGATCCAACTCTTTTTGTATACAAAACAAAAATGTTCAGCAAAAAAATTTGAGGAATTAAATTGGCCTTCAAATTTCTGAGATCTTATCCCAAACAAGTATCTATGGGAACTTAACGGGATCTAATACTAATATCATGGTGACAGATACTAGTACATCCTTCATGGATCTAACCTGCTTTGGTGGCACAAGATGGGCCAGGACAAAATATGTCCCTTGATTTAATGTAACATTTAGATTCTAAATCTATGCTGTTTCACACTGGATTAAAATCGTTATTATTACAAAGATTATTAATATTATCATTATTAAACCAATTAACACATTTGTCACAGTGCAATAAACATAACACAGCCCTGTCATGTCCAGAGATCCACACGACTGGAGTCAATACTAATTAGTTCACATCTTATTATGTGAGGGTCTTCATAAAGCTAATTATATTATCTGGTGCTCCTGTTTCCCACAGCAAGCAACCTATCCAGCAATGCAACCATTAACTCTATAAATGCTGCTCATAACTGAGAGGGAGCAACTAACAGACTAGAGATTTAATATAATATGGTAGAATATGAATGGATAACACCACAAGGATAAGGTCAATCCTCATGTGAATGATCCTATATAGAAGCTTAGCCGGTAATATAACCACTGGTGTAACCGCTCTGACGTAAGTGAAGGGCTCATCTGTCTGGATCTCACTGATTGAGAACTGAGATGAGTTCCCAAATGAATATTACAGAAGCTCGAGAAGTCGAGCTTTGGGAATATCCCATAAAATCATAACACTCTGCACCCATCCACCCATTCCTTCTATCCCCCTCATATAGAGATGTTCATCTTCTTTCCCCAATAGCTTAGTAGTCACAAGTTGGGAGAGGTGAGAAATAAAAATCTCCTTTCTTCCCTGTAAATGGAGAAAATTCCCAGAAATGGAACTCCGGACCTGCCTTGAATAGTGAGAAGACGGAGAATAGCCCAGAGGAGCGGCAGTCCCTGTCTGCTCAGTCTTCAAGAAAAACTCAATTATGAATGCTGACAGCATTATAGATACAAATGTATATTTATATAAAGCGCACTGCATTGCCTAGCAGAATAAACCGCCATGAAAAATGCATGCACCACAGAGCATTCAATCTTTTTATACTGGATGAGGATCAGACGGTAAAATGACCTTGTGCAAGGTTATATGGATTACGGAGCTGTTCCCAAATAAATCGAGCATTGTTTTTCCCGACGCAAGGTGACACATTACTGGAGACAATGCGGCGTGAACTGAGTATTCAGCACAAATTAGCATACATAAGAAATAAGTGATTTGCCTTGTAATGACAACAGGGACAATGTAACAGTCAACAGTCCTGTTCTGAACCAGTCACATGGAACATGCAGTATAATATAGAGCATAGGGGTCCAGCTCACCGCTATACAGTTTGGAGGGAAATTTATGAGTATATACTGAAATATCAATCTATGGATACTCACTAAATGTTCAGGTATTTTGTGTATCACGAAATCTACCATGAAAATCAAGCATGATAAAACACTTACTCATAGATCCAGGCACCATGACTTTGGTAATCTTCTTATATTTGTTATCCATGGCCCTCTTTCTAAATTAAGCTAAGGTATCCTAAGGGCTGGGTGTTTTATCAGTGCCCCTCCATGCTGAAGCTTCATAGGTTGTAGCACTGCCCCACACATTCCCCAGCATTTCACCCTCCCTTTGCCCAATGTAACCTCACTGCAACAGAGTAAATTACAGCACACACTAGGAAAGGCAAGTGCCCCTGTGCAGTGTGACAGCACAGAAATGCTCTGGTAATGCCCTCCCAGAGCCCTTCATGCTTATTATCATTATTATAAAAGTTGAAGGAAGGATAACAAATATAAGAACATTACCACAGTGCTTGGATCTATGACTAAGTGCCCCGGGTTTATCATAATGGATTTTAATGGTAGATTTCCTTTCAGTTCAAATAAAATAAATCTACCCTATGGTAGTTTATGGTTTTATGTTGGAGTATAGCAACAGCTGTAGTTTAATGCTGGAGGAACTATCTTGAACAGTAGATGGCACTGTACTTTTTGTTCCATGGGTATACTATATGTATACACTCACCGGCCACTTTATTAGGTACACCATGCTAGTAACGGGTTGGACCCCCTTTTGCCTTCAGAACTGCCTCAATTCTTTGTGGCATAGATTCAACAAGGTGCTGGAAGCATTCCTCAGAGATTTTGGTCCATATTGACATGATGGCATCACACAGTTGCCGCAGATTTGTCAGCTGCACATCCATGATGGACCTAGACTATGATTTGTGTGAAGGCCTAGGCTATGATATGTGTGAAGGCCTAGCCTATGATTTGTGTGAAGACCTAGACTATGATTTGTGTGAAGACCTAGACTATAATTTGTGTGAAGACCTAGACTATAATTTGTGTGAAGACCTAGACTATGATTTGTGTGAAGACCTAGACTATGATTTGTGTGAAGGCCTAGCCTATGATTTGTGTGAAGACCTAGACTATGATTTGTGTGAAGACCTAGACTATGATTTGTGTGAAGACCTAGACTATGATTTTGATTACCTGTTTTTGCAAACACAACCAGTAGATCAGCCAGCCAAGACCAACCTACCATGTTGGCTCAAGGTTAAGGAACAAGGTTCCCTAAAACTCAAGTTACAAACGTTTTAGTTTCCAAAATTCTCACATTAAAGATTTGTAGGTGTGGGACCATAATCAACCAAACATTATGTATTTTATGGTCAGGGCAACAATATTTAAACATATTGACAGAAGTTGAAAAAGGTTTGTGATCAGCCATATTTTCCATGTGTTCATGTTCTTTAGACACTAGAACAAGGTTCACATTTGCCCTGTAAACATTTTGCACATAATTTTATATATCCCCTATGTATCTCACTGGTATGTTCACTTTGCCTTTATCTCAGCCTTATGTCAGCTTCATTGCTTTAAAGTTATAGAACATCAATGAATCTTCACTAAAGGGCATATTCATTAAAATTCAATTTATTACATAAAATATCATATTCTATAGAATGCTCTGGAGGGTTATCCATATTCCTTCCAGCTTTTAAATGTTTTTTCCATCAATGAAATATTTTATTAGATAATAAATCATTTGGTGTCATTGAAGAATTCCCACATCTATATAAAAGTATGTAGTAGAAGGCTCCCTAGAAGATGTCAAAGTTTTGTTTCATTTGTTGGTCAAAGAGGAACCTTTAAGTGAAGGGATCTTCCCAGCGAAATGAAACACAAAGTAGTTCAAGAAATGACACCAGAAAAATTACAAAAGTTACAAAAGTAATCACTGGAGATGAGCGAGCACTAAAATGATCGAGTGCTCATTATTAGAGACAAACTTTTCCCGATGCTCGAGTGCTCGTCTGGAATAACGAGCCCTATTGAAGTCAATGGGAGACTCGAGCATTTTTCACTGAAAGAACACATTGCAAGAAGAACACTGAAGAACACATTGCAGATGTTTGCAGATGTTTTCACTGAAAGAACACATTGAAAAAACACTGAAGAACACATTGCAGATGTTTCCGTACATCTAACTTATCCGAAGACACGCGTGCAGAACAGTGTTCTTCACAATAGTATGTGAAGAATAATATGCGTGAAGAACACATTGCAGATGTTTCCATACATTTGAGACAATTTGCATTTTCATTCTGCTCAATCAATCAAGCTGATAATTTCAAAGTCTAAAAGAATCACAAAAATAGTTCTGCAGAGAAAGACACAAGTTTTTAACTGATGATGTACCAAAGTTCTTGAACATTTTGGGACTTTTGATAATATAGGTCCCAAAATCATCAGGGCTGAAAATACTGTCCATTCTTCATCTACAGAAGGCGTTCCATCTCTTAGGATTACCTTATATATTAGATATAGTAGATTTGGAATTTGATATTTGCTTTACATTCAATCCTTTCAACAAAAGGCTTTCATGTGGACTTCTTAGCTGATTTATTCCTTTATTGTTTTTGGATATTTGACATATAACATGATCTTAAAACATGATTTTATCAATGTTTTCTCTAAGTTAAAGTTTGTACATGTGATTTATTACTTTGATTTGATTATAAAAATGTCAAATAAAACCTAAAGAACCTGAAGAGTACCATTAAAGGACTTATACGACCAGGATCAAGGATTATAAACTAAGCACACTTACATACTGGTGTGTGCCCCCTCTGGCAGGATCGTCTCTTCTTTAGCTTATGCGAATGAGACTGTTAGGTGTTATTGGGGCCTGGAGCCCCTTCAGGCTCCTTTGCATAATTTTTAAAGTCTTTTTGTTCTTAAGCACAAGGGCATAAGAGGTTTAAAGAAGAGCAGAACCAGTCAGAGGGGACACACACCAGTATGTCAGTGTGCTGGTAGATGCCTTTTCATATTTTTATTAATGGCCTCAAAGAGGGTTTACACAGTAGAGTTTCAATATTTGCAGATGATATTAACTCTGTAAAGTAATGAATACAGAATAGGATAGTATAATATTACAGAGGAGTTTGTAAAAACTGGAGGTCTGGGCTGACAAATGTAGTGTCATCAAAATATCAGTGAGGCAAATGACCCAAAAATTGGTCTCTGTGCTGCTTCTCTAATTCTTTTTAATTAATAGTTTAATAGTTTTAATAGTCAATGAATTCATTGAATGTGGTGAATATAAGTGGATAAGGAAACGTTTTCTGTTGTAAAGTAGGCCCAAGTTAAGCTCAAGATTCCACACTATACCCACGTATGCCAAGCGTTCCTAGACATCCCCCAATGTGTATGCCAAAGTCCCAGCCTGAGCCGAAACGTCCACTATAAAACTGTTTGTTATGAATAAAGAACTGCATTATCTACAAGAGGTAGTGCATAGCCTTTTATTCTAAAATTACTTTCGAAGTAGGAACCCAGGCTACGTGTATACTGTACCTACGAAAGAAAGTTAGGCCATATCCACTGAGACCCCCGCAGATCGTGAAAACGAGGGGTTCGTCGCTCCGTCAGATTAATGGAGCAGACAGCCGTGCATTAATTTCTATGGAGGTGACGGAAATCAGTGAGCGCAGAGCTCGCCAATTTACGTCAGATCCCTAAAGATAAGTGGAGCAGAACAGTCATGCGCGGCAGTCTGCTCCATTAATTTGACAAAGCGACAAACCCCTTGTTTTCGCAATCTGCGGGTGTCTCAGCACTGAGACCACCACTGATGAGCAAGTTAGGCCCTATCCACAAAGAAATATTAATGTTTATAAAATGAAAGGTTCTACAATTTTCCATTATCATATAGGAAGCTTCAATGTTTAGCCCCTGTGAATGGTCATTAAGCTGGAAAATTTTGACATTTTATCCCCGCCATTACTTTATCATGCCCCATCTCTGACATAAGTACCACATCTGAATTATGCAAAGTTTTTTTATAGAAATTTGGGACCCCAATTAAACTAAAAATTTTGGTATATGCCGCTATTATACCCTTTAGAAGGCATATCAAATTAACACAGCTTCAGCATCAAATATGGGTAATAAAGATACATCCTGTATAAATTACTTATTGACATACAAAAACTAAAAACTAGATTTAATTTATTTATCTAGGGATATTTGATTCTTCCCATTGCTACCCCCAGGTATATCTTACATGACACATTGCACTTTCTTAACAAGTAATTTTGATGGAAAAAACATATCCATAGATCTGAGGAAATCAGCTTCTTGCTATACATCAAGATAGATGTATCTGCCAGCTGGGGCTAATGCTTATATCACAATGACAGCGTGGTAGCAGCTTTGAATATTGGCCAGCAATACATTGCCTACGCAAGAGGTGTATTATATTATGACCCACTGCCACCGAGTTACGGGAGGTTTAATGATCTGTTTTATGACATCCGAACCGTTACATATTAGATCTCAGCATTATAATGTCTTGAGACTATGACAAGGATGACGTATCATTCTTCCTTACAGCAATTCCCAGATGGAAAAACAATGCCATTAACCATTTCACTCCAGGCTCCCATAGCAGCTGTGCATCCCATTAGATGCAATAGTCGGGAGCATTATAGCGGGACTGATAATGGAAGCTAAGATTGTTGAATTTGTTATGAATACAATCCAGCATGTTAATCTGCAAGATAAAGAGAAACCAGAGTTATTCAGATTAGAAAGGGATTCCAATGTAATGTCAGATTAAAATATCAATTCAATATCGGGCAATTTGTCTGTGAAATGTTCGGAGCATGTAAATCTCTTTTACTTTTGTGCTTCAAGCACTTTCAGCCTTAGGACTCGGATTAATAGAAATTGCATTGCTGCTTTTTATGTCGATTAAAAAATAAGGTCATAACCCTTCAGTGAACTAATGATCCATTGCTCTGAATGTGGAGAGACCATCAATATTAAGCCATGGATAACACCTTTAAGTGAGATGTTGATAATTTGTTAGACAATGGCTAAAAAGCTATCCAGATAATGATGGGTCCTATGTGTTAGGTCTCTTTCATTTAATTTTACTCTATGGTAAATGTTTTCACAGGAATGTCGAAGGTACTCAGAGTGCGAGAAAGCAGCCCCCTCCTGCTCTGAGTAAAAGCTTTAGCAGCCTCCTGGTTAGATACTACAGCAGTAGTAGTGCAGGATCTTGGGTGTACTTATTAGGGTAAGGATTCATGTAAATGGCTGTGTGCTCGACCGGCCCGGATCCCAGCAACCACAAGGCCGAGAGGAGGAGGTGGGAGGATGAGCGCTCATCACCCTTCCCACCTCTGAGCGGCTAAGCAGATGAGCGGCTGCGCCGCAAATCTACCAGGCTGTAGGACATGTCCTATATTTTGTGGCACAATGTGCCACACTATGTGTGGTCACCGCACTGTAACCAGGAGCCGAAAAAGTTGATGGAGGCAGTGATCTGGTCACAAATCATGCAACCAGATCATTGCCCCCAAAATGGCAAGATAAGGAACCACTCCACTTGCCCCATCCTATATACCACAGCAAATATTCTCACCTTGTACAATGCCCCATTACCCCTCCCCTCTTATTGTGGTCTCTTTTTCTTCTCCACCTCTTATTATGAACCAGTCTCTGCATCCCCATCCCCTTTCATTGGTCCCCATTTCTCTGCTCCCCTTTCTTATTATGCCCATTATCTTCTATTTTTATTTTGCCCCCTCTCCGGTTACCTTCCTTATACCCCCCACTCCCCTTCTTGTTATGCTTCCCCTTTTATTGTGACCCCCTTTCACCCCTCCTTCCTTATTATGACCCCTCTCTTATTGTGCCCACCACTCTGCTGTCCTTTTTATTGTGTACCCCCTTTGTGCTCCCCTTCCTTATTATGCTTCCCTCTCTGCTTCACTTTTCATTGTGCCCTTTCTCTGCTCCCATTCTTTTTGTATTCCCCCTCTCTGCCCTAAGCTCCCCTCTTATTGTGCTCCACATTTCTGCTCCCCTTCCTTATTGTAGTACCTCTCAGCTCCCCTTTTTATTGTGCCCCATTTCTGCTCCCCTTCTTACTGTGCCCCCCTATCTGCTCCCCTTCTTATTGTGCCCCCCTATCTGCTCCCCTTCTTATTGTGTCACCCTCTCTGTTCCCCTTCTTATTGTGCTCCCCCTTTCTGCTTCCCTTCCTTATAATGCCTCCCTGTCTGCTCCCCCTCTTATGGCCCCTCTTTGTTTAATAAAAGAGGCCGGCCTACCTCTTCTTCTGTACTACAGCAGTCTGATGACACACTGTGATGGCGTCACTGCGCCTGCCAATCTCTGCCATGTACAGACATGGCAGAGACCCAGCGGTGATACAGAGAGCTAATCACTCTCTTTATCACCACAGCAATTCATCCAACTCTATTGGCGACTGGAGGACGCCGATGTAGTAGATGCCCTGGCCTATACCTCCCGTCGGGCATCACTGTGTGTATAATACCTGTTCTGTGACATCAGTGTGTGTATACTGTAGTTCCTGTGCTGTGAAATCACTGTGTACATTATCTCAGTACTGTGACATCACTTTGTGTAATATCTCAGTACTGTGACATTACTCGTGTATAGATATATATAGCACACAATAATACTATTACCCAGGTGCCAGCCTAGGACCTAGACAGAGAGAATTGAAAGAACACAAAAAAGGCAGCAGTCAAGGATTTAAATGACTGTTCTTTATTCACAATAAGTCACAACGTATCCGCCCCTAGTGGCTGAAGCCTTCCATAGTTCCCTTTTTTGTGCTCTCTATATATAGGAGCTATAGGTGTAGCTATTCTTTCATTATTCATTTTGTGTTATATACATGTATAAAAGATTCCCAATAAGTGGTTTCTGCAATGACCTCTCAAACCATGGCACATCACTGACTAATCCCAGCAAGTACAGTTCATTATCAAATTATAAACTCCAGGGCCACATACTGTATGTACCTTGAAGGTACAGTGACCTGCATTATAAACATGGCTGTCATGAGTAGATCTGTGGCCTCCATTTTTATTCATTTGAAAACACACAAAGAGAAGAAAAAGGTTGAAGGGCCTGAACATTTTTTTTACTTTGGGTCTTGCTTTAGAATTTTGAGAATAGATATTTTTTTCTCTATGGTAAAATAGAGTAAGCCCTTAACTTTTTAACAAACAAGTATAACTAGTACTTCATATAGCCACAGATAGTGGATTCTAATATAGGCGTTTTGAGTGGTAGCCCGAGATCCAAACCTTCCAGGAAGCCCTTGGCCACCCAACACATTTTACAGACCTTCACTAATAAAATCCTTGTACATCTGTTCCTGCTCTCAATACATATCTACACAAGAGGCTTTGAAGCTCCTCCAAAGGTCCTGAAACCACAGATTGGGACCTATCCTCAATCTGCTTCGAGACCTGAGTTGAAATACATTGTGCCAGTTAAAAAGATATGCTTTTTTAACCAACTACCCTTCAAGTTTGCGGCCGCATATGCGTCCCAATAGATGGCTATGGCACCCGGCGGCACTATGGTGCAAACACGTGTGGCACCATATCGTGCACAAGGAAAAGACAGAGCATTATTTTTTTCTAGTGTGTGTTTACGTCTGTTTAATGTTTCATCCTTTTTAATTGTAAGCACTGTCCCTTTTATATTAAACGTTCATTTAATAAGAGCCTTCTTGTGTTCTAACAATTCCATACCTCTGAGGGCACGCTATCTACATTGATTTCTTAATTTGTGACTGTAATCTAATATTGTTGCATAACATATTTTAGGTGTCTTGTCAGCCTATATATGTATCACTCAGGTTCTTGGAGGGCGGAGAGCTGTCAGATTACAGTCCAGTTAGATCCAGTCAGAGAGCAGCAAGGTTCCTGAAAAGCCAAAAAAGTTTTTATTCTCCAGATTTCACCACCCTGTCATAAGATAACAATTAGCCAGTTTTAGGTACAAGGGGAATAATTTATTATGTAAATGTACTCTCTGTATACCATAGGCCTCCTATTGAGATCCTGTGTTGTGCCTTTATAGTGCCATATGATTCTACAGTATTATGGAGGATTTGCAATTTGCGTTTTAATAGGATTTAGATAAAGTTAAAACAAGAAAAGTGTAATGCCACACTATAATTCTCTGTTAATTTATAACCCGCTGTTGTGAAAATTCTTTTGTATGGCTTTTGGGGAAATGGGAACAGACAGGATCCTGTGCATTTATTAAAATTTACCAGCTGTGAGGGTTTCCTTTGCTTCAAAGGGTGTAATATACAGTGAGCGGAACTTTCCATGCGACCATTCAAATAAAATGTTAAAGACAACATCTGACTGATAAAGGAATACAGACGGATATTCCCATTGCCTCTCCATTATAAAATTTGATCACACACGGGCATTTTATTCCAGGAGCTGCGACCACAGAGATATGGTAATAGCTGCACTGCCATCTGTTTTCCACTGTGATCAAAGCTCACCGCTCTAAAAACAATGGAGGCTTTATAATAAAGGAGGACGGACCTAAATCAGTAACTTATTATGAGATTATTTGGCACAATCATAATATGAAGAATGTGTGACAATGCATAGGAAGATACTGGTGTAGAATGATGGATTATCAGGCTCAGGAATCATACCACATTATTCCCAATGACTAAGGGTCATAACAACCATCTAGTTATTCAACCAGATATATTTTGACAAGAGTAGAGAACATCTGCTGCCAGCTACAAAGCAGACTGAGGGCTGTCGGGTGAGATCAGTTTCTTGGCATCGACATACTGTCAGTCAATCGCAGCAGAATGTAGCAGGACCTAATGACTTGTTTCATATCAGTGTCCATATCGTATTGTTATAGATCTAATCCACTGTTTTCTTATTTGTTGTACTTATGCTCTTTGTTCTCAACTACAACTACAGTCATGGCCACATTCGGGTCCGGACGGGATTTATGAAGGTAGTTCCTCCGCCGTCCACCAGGTGGCGCTGCTGCGCTGAAAAGCATCCGAACGCGCCGGAATACACCGAGCTGGACCAGGTGAAGGTAAGCGCTTCCCAAGCGACACATTTTCGGTTATTAAATGCGGCGGTTTTTCCGAATACGTCGGGTTTTCGTTCAGCTACGCCCCCCGATTTCCATCGCGTGCATGCCAGCGCTGATGCGACACAATCCGATCGCGTGCACCAAAATCCCGGGGCAATTCAGGTACAATCGGTGCAAATCGGAAATATTCGGGTAACACGTCGGGAAAACACGAATCGGGCCCTTAGTAAATGACCCCCAATGCCTCCAACACTTTTCAGGGGAAACGTCTTCCTTTGTCAGCGATCAGTTGCAAAATGTCGACGTCGTGAAAAGACTTTAACACTGGGACACATTTACTATTTATGTCTAACAGTTATAAATTCTAAGATGCTTTGTTCTAACATGGAAAACCAATACAGCTCACGCTTTCCATGTATTTTACAACTCCCAGTAATTCCCCTATGCAACAGGGAGATGTATGTTCGGACTACATGGAAGTCAATTTGCTTTGCTACAAAAAAGGTTTCCAATACTCAATAATTTAGTTGGACATAGTTAAAAATGCATATCCACTGGAAAACTGTTTCAGGCAACAAATCTTGTGCCTTTAGTTTTAGTCGAAAGGAACGGATCAATTGCAAGATGTGAGCATAAAAAAAAAATTTCACACAGGGAAATATTCACTATTAGTGTCTAAAGTTAAACTAGTCGTTCTTCAACTGAACAAGTTTTATCACGGCGTCTGATGCCAATTAAAAAAGCTTTTGCATTATTTGACTTATCTTGTCTATGTATATGAGTGTATGAACTTACTGTAGGTTATGACCACTTTCTGCTAAGTCACTTTCCTCACAAGCCACACTTATCAGAAAACTCTCCAAAACTATATCTAAAACACTTTATAAATTAAGGTCAAGTCATGTTTTATGTGTTTTGCTTAGTTCATTTTTCTCAGAGTCTTCATAGCTGGGCTCCATATACGGAGGGGAAGATTTAACCAAACCAATTTTGGCAAGAACAGTCAATTATGTGATGTGTGTCTCTCAGTCGACAGATGATGTTGGGAAAATAGATGGATTGGACATAATAACTTTAACCCCGCAACATCCATTTGCTCTGACTGGAAATTAGGCACCACTAGAGTTGTCTAGCAACAGATTGAGACATGTTGAAGAAAATGAAAACTTGGCTAAGGTGCTAGTGTAAGTTATGGGGCAGCCAGGAGGAATAGCTGGTTGAAGGAATGTTCTGTAGACAGTTTCTGAAGGTGTTGTCTTGGCACCAACGCTAATAAATTCATGTAGTACAGAGAGGTTTACTAAGTGGTCCTCAGTCTTTTTAAAAGAGACTACTCTAGGAATAATGGCCCCTATAAATAGGTCTATAGAGGAAATTTATCTTAGAATTTCCTCTTTTTTTTCTCTATAATTCATGTGACTTTTTTGGTACATTTGATATATTTTTGCCTAGATTTGAGGCTTTTCCACACGACTAGCAAAATTAGCAGTGCAAGAATTTTTCAGTGTTGTGTCTGATATATCTTTAAAGTAATTGTGGTTAAAAAGTTGCAAATAAACTCCAGTCCTGACCAGGTGTATGAAAAACTTAAGAAGGGATTGCAGAAGGGTTTGAGCCCATACACTTAGCTGCATGATATATCAACCTCTAAGATAAATCAAACATGTCCAAACCCCCCCCCCCCCAAAAAAAAAAAAAAAAAAAAACCAAGGAAAGACAGACACAAATGTCCTGACTAAAGAAAAAAATTACCCCTATGTCTCTTTCAGGAAGAAAAACTCACAAACTGACCCTGTAAAAATCAAAACCCCTTGCTCAAAACTGTGTTTGTACGCGTTTCACGTCGACTGCTAGTACATGTACCGTTCCCTTTAATGAAATCTTATTACTTTTATCAGGTGCTGATAAATGACTACTTTCCATTATGAACAGTATTTTTCAATCATATGGGTAAGGATTTGTTCAGGCATTTACAGCTGCAAGTCACATATCTGCTGACAAAGTAATGAGGACACAATTATTTTGGGTCAAGTTCCCTTTAACTATGTAAAGTGTTTGATCTCGTATTCCTTTTAAAGATAGGGGTCAGTTTGGAGTCGCTGATTCTTCTTCATAAGCTGAAGGTGGAAAATCTTTCCTCTTTCCCTGACATTGAAGCGGATCTCGTCCCCATGCTGAGAGCTGTTCTCTTCTAGCAGAGCAAGACAAATGTAGCAGAAAAAAAGACGTCTCCTAAACGTGTCTCTTCAGAGTTACTTTTCTCTAAGTAGTCCTGACATAGTAAATCTTCTCTCATTACTGTGCCCACTTATCATACTGTGCAATAAAATTAGCTGCTTATTCTTATGTACGTTACATTTTACTCAACATGCATCCTGCTTAAGTCGTATTTATTTGTGAATTACTTTTATATTAATGCTGAACAGATGGGCGGCGTACAGGGAAACCCTCGTTTCTCTGTATATTTCCAGTGAGTGGAATACTCTGCTAGCATAAATGTAGAATATGTAGATGGGTGACCTTTAAGATGACATTTAGAATTTTTATGCAGTTTTTGAAGATAAAGCCAAGTGTGAATCTGATCAGTTGGGGTCACCCTGCTTGGACCCCAAACAAGCAGAGGAATGGACCTTCACAATTTACAAGAATATGGGGTCATCTCTTACTAATTAAATTACGCTACAAATAGGGGATGACAACGTTAGTACAACCCCTTTAAAAGAGAGAACATAGAAATATGGATCCCGAACGAGCAGAAGAATTTACAAGCCTCACAATTTACAATAATAGGGGTCATGATTTTACTAATTAAATAAAGCTGCGGATAGGGGATGACAATCAAACTTGGTACAAGTTTAGGAGAGAGCACATAGAAATATGGTTCTTTCTTTCTTTATTCCTTTCTTATTTCTTGTTTTGGTTTTAATAATCGAAGCAACATGAAAGTAGAAACCTAGATCCAACCTTCAGACCAAACAATTAAGATTAAGAGTGATTTTATTTTTTATTTTTTTGTCCTTTTTAACTTTTCACTTGATTCTTGTCATATGTGGAGATAAACAATTTCCTGGAGGTGTGATCAGGAATTATACTAACATTTGGTAGTCCTGCCCCTTGATTTTGAAAAATTGGTTAGAACTTCAAAGTAGGATCCATACTATTTACTCACCAAAATTTACTGTTATTGTTGATCTTTTTAGTTATGACACCTGCGGGCATGTGGTTTTCTGGTTGTAAGCTTGATACCCATCTCTCCACAGCAGCCCTGATACTGCTAAACTGGAAGCAAGCAGTTTCCCTACCAACTCCCCGCCTGGGTGGATAAGATTTCACAAATCTGCCACCTAAAAGAACTATCTAGCTGGTCATCTCATACCCATGAACAATTCATGCATATGTGGTAGACATTGCCTTCCTTGCATGCCTAGTTGACTCTTCTACTTTTAAATGAATAAAAACAGAATTAATGAAATATATCTTAAGATGGGTGGCATAAGAAGCCTTAGAAGCTTAGAAGATAAATATGATTTTGTGGTACTCTGTCAAGAGATGTTTATGTTATATTTGTAGCCTCCGAGTAGTTCTATGTGGATTGCAGCCTGTTGTGTTTTGTTGGTATTTAAATGATATTGAAATTATTTTATTAAATTATTAATCATTTTATAAAATTGTAAAAAATGTATGTGAGAAATTAACTTTGTGGATAGTTAAGGGCGATACATCTATCTATTGATTGCTATTCACAAAGACATAAAGTAGGTAAAGTCTCTGTAATCAACACTGATGGGTCGCATTTACTAAGGGTGACTTGTAAGTAAATGTGCCCCAATGTCCTTTGCTCCCCTTGAAGTTCTACGTGCACTGTTCTACTATTCTTGTCTGAACTCAAGGGAGCATGACATGAAAGATGAACTTTAAATATATAATGTACAGTATTTATGGATAGTAGAAAGGGCATAAAAGTAGTAAACGTAGTACTGTCCCACTGACTCTATGGGGGTCATTTACTAAGGGCCCGATTTGCGTTTTCCCGACGTGTTACCCGAATATTTCCGATTTGCGCCAATTTTCCCTGAATTGCCCCGGGATTTTGCGCATGCGATCGGTTTGTGGCGCATCGGTGCTGGCATGCACGCGACGGAAATGGGGGGTGTGGCCGAACGGTAACCCAACGGATTCGGAAAAACCGCCGCATTAAAAAAAAAAAATTGGTCGCACGGGCCATACTCACATGCACCACGATGAAGACGATGAACTCCGGGGCACCCCGGCGGACTTCGGCGCAGCAGCGCCACCTGGTGGACATCAGGCGCAGGACCTTCATGAATCGCCGAAAGACCCGAACGAAGACAGAGAAGCCGCCGCTGGAACTCGAATGGACCGGGTAAGTAAATGTGCCCCTATGTGTCACCATGGTTACAGACTTCAAACAAAACCTGTGTAGCCTGATGCAGTTATGCTCTTTTCTTTGTTCACTACTTCTTTCTAACCTAACAAATTTATGGCAGCCAGCCTATAAAAGGCAAATATATACTTCTCCTTGTGGCTTTTGTATATTTGCTATGGCATACAAAAGGTCACCGTGGGAATTATTCACTCTTTTGTAGCTTTTCTTTTTTGTTTACAGTTTTCACTGCCGACAGTCAATGACCATCAATCCACTTAATTGATGTAGGAGATTTCCCTAAGTATGACTCCTAATTTAGATAATCTGATGTCATCTATCTTCTTCTCCATAACAGCACTGGGGCTGTTCATTATGAAGAGCTTGGAAAATAATCTTCATTATTCGTCTCTTCTAAATATCATGTGTACTGTTAAAGGAATATTAGGAGTAATTCATCTCCCAACTGGCAGCTCTTAATGACATGATCATGTACTGGAGTAGGTGTATCATTAATAACCTCTGCCTTATGGTTTACTTGTTTTCTTAAAGCTGTTAAAATGGTGTTTAAATCAGTTATATATTGACAAGCAATATTTAACTCCCAAATTAATTTAGACCCCAAATAAGAAATAATAAGTTAATCATTGAGGAAAGGTGGTTTCTCAAGTGAAGCATTTGTGAGCCAAAGCCATAAGTGAAGAAAAGTAATGGAACATATAAAGTAATGATTTATATTCGTACTTTCTGCTGGATCAAAAACTGGATTTGGCTCATAAACTTTTTCAAAAACCTCAATTTCATTAAAAAAAACAAAAAAACAATGGGGAACATTTACTATGGGCTTTGAGCCACTTTGCAGACTGTTCAGGTTCTTCATGGTTAAAACGGCTTGCACAAGTATTTAATAAGTGTGTGCGCTGGGATTGTGGTGTACGTGACCTTTTTGTGGCGAAGCTGCGCTGGTTTCCATGTGACAAAATTCAGGAGGTGTGCTGTTGGACGGTCTAACTAATTCGGACCGAGTTCCGTATTTAACTTTCAAATTGTGTTGCACACCCTATGTTAAAGATGCACTACAAAAAAGATGGTGAACCCTGTCGCGGGGAAGCGACACAGGCGCACGATCTTAGTGAATTGCTGCACGCTGCATTATAGACGGACAATGCACCTTCAGTGAACTGGAGTGGCATTGTAAGTAAATGCAGTCAAACCATCCATACAGATATGTTAATAGAACTATGATAAATACAAAACATAAAAAAATAAATAAAGCACTGTGTTGAATTATCTTCAATGGGTGGCGGCAAATACTGCTAGTTTCAGGTAATAAAAAACCTCTTTTCTATATGCAACATCCCCGGTGGGGGCCTAGCCTTTTTTCTTGGGGCCTGGAGGTAGCCGGGGCTCAGAATAACGGAGTGGCTGGCGGTTGCGGCCTAGGCACGCTTTGATCACGATGCTTGTTATGGGGACCAGAAGGATTGGCAGGTCTCCAGCAGGTGGTGTGTGCAAGAAATATGGAGGGAGAGGCTGATGTACTGGTTCTCCCTGGAGCAATCCCTTAGTGTCAATAAGATATGTCCCTGGGTAATGGATGGGGAGCCTGTGATGGTGATACAGCCGTATCCAGGGAACAGAAAGGGGCAACGTTGTGCAAAATAACTCACGGTTCTTTATTAGAACAACTGCAGGTAACAGGCCAAACGATCTTCTCACAGATTCGGATTACAGGATGATTCCAGGTTACTGGAGTGGTCATGGAGAGGGATCCTCAGGAGTTGGTTCACCAGCCTGGTAGTACATGCAGGCTGTGATGTAGCTGTGTCCAATATTGGATGCTGCATCTTTGTCCTTTGTGGTAATTCTATGTGTAGCACTGAATGCTACACATTGGGGCAGATTTACTTACCCGGTCCGTTCGCTATCCAGCGGCGCGTTCCCTGCGGTGGATTCGGGTCTGGCCGGGATTCATCAAGCTAGTTCCTCCGCCTTCTACCAGGTGGCGCTGCTGCGCTGAAAAGCATCTGAACGCACTCAACTTCACCGAGCCGGACCAAGTGAACGTAAGCGCGTACCAAGCAACACTTTTATTATTTTAAATGCGGCGGTTTTTCCGAATCCGTTGGGTTTTCGTTCGGCCACGCCCCCCCGATTTCTGTCGTGTGCATGCCGGCGCTGATGCGACACAATACAATCGCGTGCGCCAAAATCCCGGGGCAATACAGGGAAAATCTGCGCAAATCGGAAATATTCGGTAACACGTCGGGAAAACGCGAATCAGGCCCTTAGTAAATGACCCCCATTGTCTCTCTGGTCACTGACAGATCTGTGCTCTGTAGGGAGAGCTAGTGGTAAAAACTGCTCCTGTGTCAGCTAGATTCCAAGAGCTTCTCCTATGGTGAGAGCTCAGGCCAAGGAACTGCTCCTCTGTCAGGAGCTGGGGCCTAAGAGAGCTTGCCCCTTCCTGTCCAAGGGTTTTGTTAAACCCTCGTCAGGTGGTGGCTCACTCTCCAATCACACTCCAGTTCACATAAAGGAATATCATTGGATGACAATCTTACAATACTTAACCCTTGCCTGTTCAGGCAGTATCTACAGCTGCGGGTGCCTAACAATGACTGTATTCTCCCAGAGGTGAGTTGCGCAGGCTCACCTGCTGGGGAGATACAGATGGAGGGCCTTATAAGCAACACCCCTCTGCCTATACGTTGGCAGGGGTTCTGCATATAGTTGTAGAAAATCAGTCAGCACTCCAATGTAATAAATCCAAACTGAAGTCTAAATTTTAAGTGCAAAGTTGCGGTGATTGTACTGACCATGACTGGGCGATAGGAGCTAAAACGGCAATAAAACTGAGTAAAATTGTAAAGTAAGGGGTCAAAAATGATCTTTATTGTGTAAACATCACTAGGGGATTCAAATTTGAGAAGTTTCTTTCATTGGCAAACCCCTTTAAGGTATAATTCATTCAACACTTTTCGTTTTTACATAAAAATATTTAACATCGCAGGACAATATTTTCTGTACTACCACACTGAAGAAGAAAGGGAGAACAACCTAGATCTTGACTTAAAGGACGACTACCACCAGCATCAAGGATTGTAAAACAAGTACACTTACATCCTGTGCCCCCTCTGGCAGGATGGGGTCTTGTTTTAGCTTCTTATGCACTTGTTTTTTTGGCTTTGAAAATCATGCAATTGAGTCTGGTGGGCTCAGGGCTCCATAGGTTTTAATGGAGCCTGGAGCCCCTTAGGTTTATTTGCATAACTGTTAAAGCCTTTATTTCTTGAAAACAAGGGCATATGAAGCTTGAAGAATAGCAGATCCTGCCAGAGGGGGCGCACAACAACATTTGATTGTGTTTGGTTTACAATCCTTTATCCTAGTGGTAGATGTCCTTTAAGCGTTTCCATGGTCACACATTTTGCAACACCTTGGCCATCATCGTCTTCACTGTCACCTACAAACCTCTGAGCGATAAATTAAAAACAACTGGGTTGTAAGGAGGCCACATTAGAGAATCAACAAGACAAGTCCATCCAAGCTAAGCCTATAACTCGATTGGAAAATATCTTTATGTTGTGAAGTCAATACCAATGAGTGCAATGATGTTCATCTCAACCAACCACTAAGTCAAATATCTGCTCATTTCAAGACGGCATATACTTCCTGAGCAGATGACAATGTCTTATTTCAGTGTTTCTGTATTCAGAATTGTACACTTATCCACTTCACGTTAGGAGAAAAACAATCTGTTGTATAAGCAGGAAGGAAAGCCGGCAGCAAAATGCATCTGCTTATGCCATTCTTAACCATACCGATGCGGCAAAGCTTGAATCCATAATCCCAGGTTGATCCTGCATGTGATGCCAAAGAAAGTGATGCATTAAAGGCTTTTAACAGGAAAACACCCATTAGAAGGGGGATGTCTGTGTAATCTTCCTATTCATTTCTCTGGAGCAATGAGGTGTGAGAGATACTGTGGAGCGCTGATCCTTCATGCAAACCACAAGTCTATTACTCCGTCAGATGTATTGATAAAACTGTAAAACTTAATCTCCCTAATAAATGACAACAGTCTTCTCTAAGGAACAACCTACGTCCGTCACCAGCTGGATTTAACAACCCATCAGGCGTCTGTAAGACATGACATAACATTTACTAACAGTATCTAACATCGGGAATTGATTTTTTGATATCCTTAAATAAATACATTTAAAGGGCTCTTTCAGTATTAGAATATGCAAACTGTATCCAAGGAAGTTATTATCTAATTGGTGAGGATATAACATTCAGCATCCCCGTCAATTAGATGTTCTCAATAGCTGATACAAAGACATTTGAACATGAAGCATATAGCTCCATCCTCTATCTAGTGGTCAGGATACATTACTGCAGTTCATCTCCTATTTAAATAGCTATACATTATGGGGGTCATTTATCTTATTTCCCCCTTCCCTGAGCTCTTTTTGCGCCTTTTGTGAGTCTATTTTTTGCACCTGATTTGTCTTTGTATTTGATAAATAAAGTTGTTACTTGTTACTGCACAATTATTTGCGCAAATCAGTATTAAATAAAGTGCAAACATCTTCAAGCAGGAGAAATACAAAGACAAATTAGGTGCAAACCAGGATTACTGCTACACAGTGAACTCTGACGAACTTTGCTGGAAAAAGGTGCAAAAAAATTGTGCAAATACCCCAATGCGCTCAAAAAGTCACTAAATTACAACCAACATAGGTGCATCAGACTAAGATAAATGACCCCCTATATCTGTATATGTTGTGCACATACATTTCTTTAAAAGACACGTGCGCCACTCTCATTTATGTGGTCTGTGATTGTAACTGTACACTATTTACTGAAAGGGGATATTCACCAGATTTTAACCCAATGAGGCTCATACCCTTAGGTAGGATATGAGATGAGATTTCTAGATTTCCCGGTTTTATGTGAAAATATTGACTGCTTAAATAAAGGGGCTTCTGAGATTTCACATTAAAGTGGGAGTTCTAGAAAAGACTTTTCATACCCTACCTCTGGGGGCTAGTGGTCTAATGGGGTAAAATCTAGTGACGGGTTCCCTTCGAAGAAGAACTTTCTCAGAGAATATTTGTATTGCTTTGCATCAATTAACCACTGAGGGGTGCACCATCTATGAGGCTAGCTGAGCCTTTCGCCGCAGGCAGAAGTACCTGCAGGAAGATGGTGGTCAGCATGAGGGTGGCCGTCACCAGCTATAAAGCTATACAAATGTTTTTTCTTAAAACCTGCATAGGTCAACATGGGTTTGAAACACTGCATGCAGAACCCATCTACCGAAAAAACTTACCGGATATAGTAATACTGTATGGGGCATAGAGGGATGCCTTCTTCAAGCAGAATGTTTAGGTTCACCCCTGGACCCACTAACTCACTAGCGACCATCTGTTATATCTGTTTTGTGGCCATACATATAAGTCTGGGATCAGGTCTGCAGTTTTTGATTCAGTTATTGAGCCAAAACACAAAAATGAATCCAAATGGAAGGAAAAGATAGCGGAAATACATATACACACGCCTGTACAGATATTTACTTCAACTGTGCCAGGACCTGTGTAGATTCCTGTAGAACAATGCTACTAATGCTTGGTGTGAAAATCTAAATCCTGTGATGCAGATAAAGGTTTCTTCTGAAGGAAGCCGTATCCCTGCTGGAGACAAAGTATCTGTAATAAAGCATAATGCTGGAAGTCTACGAGCTCATACCGTGCCTCTGATTTCATGTGGTCGGGGCAGCTGAGTATTCGGTTTATCCATTTCCATAAGATTTTATGTAAAATGCCTTTTACAAGATATTCACCAGGCACGCATAGGGCGTAATAACCATGGCTGTCCATTCCACATCCATGGCATACTGTGGCTGTCAGCTGCCATTTATCTACGTGCATTGCTTAGGTTAAAATCGGCATGAGGAATCTGCACCAGTAAATGGTTTAAACCTGCAGCAGAAATCCTATTACACTACAGGTTTTTTATGCAGGATGTGGATGGGATTTGTTAATCCCATGGACTATGCCAGGGGTCTGGAAACTTTTTGGTTGTGAGAGCCATGAAAAGCACATATTTGTATATATGTAATTCCGTGAGAGCTATACAATATGCACATACCCCCAGTAGATAGGTAGCCTCAGGGCATGCCCTCCAGTAGATAGGTAGCCAGAGCATGTGCCTTCTAGTAGATATGTAGCCCCAGCACATGCCCTCAGTAGATAGGTAGCTGCAGCACATTCCCTCCAGCAGAAATATATTCAAAACACATGGCCCCAGTAGATAGATAGCCACAGCATATGTCCCCCCAGAAGAAAGGTATCTCTAGCACATGTCCCCAGGAGACAGGTAGTCCCAGCACATGCCCTAGTAGATAGATAGCCACAGAACATGTCGTCCAGTAGATAAGTAGCACTAGCACATGCCCCCAGGAAATAGGTAGCCCCAGAACATGTAGTCACAGAAATCCCCCCCCCTCACAAGACATAGGTAGCCCCAGCATGTGCCCCCAGTAGATAGATAGTCACAGCATAAAAATGTCATACTCACCTACCTGCACTCTGTGCAGCCAGCTCCTCAATTGCTCCCATGTGCTGCTCTATCACCGAGTCGCCATCATTGCTTAGGGGTCCACTTCTCTCTATGACCCAGGCACTTGGGTTGATTAAAGTACACAGGCAGCGCTAATATGGGTGCTTGTGGCCAGTGATCAGTGCTGTGTGTATCTTATAGATTATTTATTAAAGATTTCTCTGCCATCCAGATGCAACCATCAAAAGAGCTACAGCTGGCTCCAGATGACCCAAATTAACAAACGGACCTCTGGTAATTGGTAATTTACTGTATATTAGCCCCAGGGTACAGTAAACAGGTATAACAGTTATTAAATGTGTCTGCAATTAAGCTTTATTGTTAATCCTGGTTCTGATGACAATTCAACATTTTTAAAATCCAAGTATACGGTTCCGACTTACATAGAAATTCAACTTAAGAACAAAGCTACAAAACTTGTCTTGTACATAACCCGGGGACTGTCTGTCTATCTCTGGCCTTCCTATATATAGAACACAAAATTTTATTTTAATGACTATTTGCAGTATTTTCTTGCGTTAAATTCATTCCTGAATCTTTATTGGCTGAATCGTATTCATTTCATGTATTTCGCTAGCGCTGGACCGTCGCCTAATAACTCATATTCAATTAAAATAGGAAAGTCATTTCAATGTAATATTGCTTCTAGCGCTACAGGGTCAAGGATACCTAAAACGAAAATCATAGCAGTAATCCTGGGGAGAAAATACAGTAATTACGGATCTGGTTGTAATAGTAGTACTGTGGTTGAATGTTTCACGTTGCGTTAGGATGGAATCACAAGGAATCTTGTAGGAAACTCTTGGCTGTGTGTTGTTAGATCAATATACTCAGTGGAGCACATTTACTATGCATAATTCTGGAGTAAACTGTACATAATACATGTGCAAACTAGTTGCACATGTATTTATGAAGTGTCTGTGCTAGTATTGTATCCCGGCTTCACTATGCACGTCGCAACACAATCCCGATCTTCATGAATGTGTCACCCACTGCACATTTACTATTAGGGAATGCGGGCCAGTTTGTTCACTTTTTGGTGATATTTTGCAACATTTTGCTATATTTTCTTTTATCCTTGAATGATAGTAGAACACATTGTGAAATTCTAATAAATAAAATGGGGCAGATTTACTTACCCAGTCCAGTCGTGATCCAGCAGCGGGTTCTCTGACGCTGATTCGGATCCAGCTGGGATTCACTAAGGTTTGTGTACCGATATCCACTAGGTGTCGCTGCTGCGCCGAGGTCCGCTGGAGTTCACCTTCTATTTCTTGGTGCAGGTAAGTGCGTGTCAAGCGACCCTTTTAACACTTTTTAAATATCGTGATTTTTCCGAATCCGTCGTGGTTTTCTGACGGCCACGCCCCCGATTTCCGAAGCTCCACAATCCGATCGTGTGCGCCAAAAAACCGGGGCAATTCGGCGCAAATCGGAAAAATTCGGGAAACCCGACGAAAAAAAGGGATTCGGGCCCTTTGTCAATGACCCCCAATGAGTTACTTTTAGTTACTAAGACTGGAAAGAGATTGCGGCAAAATGTTCTAACTTATTGATAAGTCCCACTAGATAAGTCTGTCTCCCATATTTGTATGCACATCATAAATCAGAAGAAAGTTGTCTGAATTGGATCACATTTGCCCCAACTTGGCGAATTTGGAAACATTTTGAAGACCGGAAACTTATATAAGTCCTGACTCTACTTGATATCATGTTGTCCCGTAAACAGACTTTTATTGGTTATGTGTTAGGCACTATGGATAATTCGCAGCTATACGCAGGTGGCACTTGTTCACTATCTCAGGATTGGGTAAGCACAAAAATCCAACCAGGTCAGACATATCCTTGGCCCTCTCCATGACTATAGTCCTCCATGGGCTCTAGTCTCATAATGTCTTTTTCTACATTGTTCTAGGATCTTGTTAGTGTCCAGCAGTGTGACTCATTTCTTATGAATATTAATCTGTTGTGAGCAATTATGAGATGTTTTAGATTACTTATTCATGTTCTTATTCTCTTCTGTGTTTAATGTAGAATATTTTATCTCTGTTTTGCTGTCAATCAATGCTTTATAGTATTTCTGCCCATCTCTAGTTCAGGGTTCAGGATTCAGTTTCCACAGACGACTGGTGAGGCTTTATTAAAAAAAAAACCAGACATATGTTTTGGTTGGAAAAAATGATCTATTAAGTGCTTTCTGCGGACAACAGAAATAAAATTTATTTTTAATCTTTTGTGCGGTTTCATATTGTTTACGCTCCGCTGTGTGAAATGGGCAATTGTTTTAATGCACGTAATGGAGTGTATCGGCCGTGCTTTGACTGCTTGACATCAATTTCCCAATCTTATTCCCTTCATGTTTAACAAGGCAAAATCTGTTTAAATGTAGCCATGACAGCCATTGGCCCTATGTAAGGTTTCTTTTGTTATTCTTAAAAGAATTGAGGAATAAATCCTGAAAATTGTATGTTTCTGATATAATATCAAAGCTCCCACCCTAGGGTAGCTGCATCCGGGTCCTGTTGGCATAGTGTCCTATAACTTCAAGTTCCTACTCTCTTCTATTCAAAATTATGCGGCAAGCTTAATCGCCCCCTGTCTGCCCATCAACACCTACAGAACAGACAAGGAATTAGATTTTACGAAAATGTTGTGTCTAGTTCCAACAAAAAGAGATTGTTTGATTGTATATTATAACATATATGGACGGTCACCAGCTTCTGTTTTATATATATATATATATATATATATATACACCGGCCACTTTATTAGGTACACCATGCTAGTAACGGGTTGGACCCCCTTTTGCCTTAAGAACTGCCTCAATTCTTCGTGGCATAGATTCAACAAGGTGCTGGAAGCATTCCTCAGAGATTTTGGTCCATATTGACGTGATGGCATCACACAGTTGCGGCAGATTTGTCGGCTGCACATCCATTGATGCGATCTCCCGTTCACCACATCCCAAAGATGCTCTATTGGATTGAGATCTGGTGACTGTGGAGGCCATTTGAGTACAGTGACTCATTGTCATGTTCAAGAAACCACTCTGAGATGATTCCGCTTATGACATGGCGCATTATCCTGCTGAAAAGTAGCCATCAGATGTTGGGTACATTGTGGTCATAAAGGGATGGACATGGGCAGCAACAATACTCAGGGAGGCTTGTGACATTGACAACGATGCCTCAATTGGTACCAAGGGGCCAAAGAGTGCCAAGAAAATATTCCCCACACATGAACCACCACCACCAGCCTGAAACCCGTTGATACAAGGCAGGATGGATCCAGCTTTCATGTTGGTTGACGCCAAATTCTCACCCTACCATCGATGTCGCAGCAGAAATCGAGACTCACCAGACCAGGCAACATTTTTTTCCAATCTTCTTACTGTCCAATTCGATGAGCTTGTGCAAATTGTAGCTTCAGTTTCATGTTCTTAGCTGAAAGGAGTGGCACCTGGTGTGGTTTCTTGCTGCTGTGTAGCCCATCTGTCTCAAAGTTCGACGTACTGTGCGTTCAGGATGCTCTTCTGCCTCTGGTTGTAACGGGTGGTGATTTGAGTCACTGTTGCCTTTCTATCAGCTCGAACCAGTCTGCCATTCTCCTCTGACCTCGGCATCAACAAGGCATTTCTGCCCACAGAACTGCGCGCGCTGGATGTTTTTTTCTTTTCGGACCATTCTGTAAACCCTAGAGATGGTTTGTGCGTGAAAATCCCAGTAGATCAGCAGTTTCTGAAATACTCAGACCAGCCCTTCTGGCACCAACAACATGCCACGTTCAAAGGCACTCAAATCACCTTTTTCCCCATACTGATGCTCGGTTTTGAACTGCAGGAGATTGTCTTGACCATGTCTACATGCCTCTAAATGCACTGAGTTGCCGCCATGTGATTGGCTGATTAGAAATTAAGTGTTAACGAGCAGTTGGACAGGTATACCTAATAAAGTGGCTGGTGAGTGTATATATACTAAAGAGGTGAATAGTCCACCAATTACCAGAAGAGGTAATTTTCCTACCTGCTGCCACTCCACAAGCGGTTGATGTCTAAATAATGGTGGCACCAATTCCATCCATTGAAAGTCCATGGCTCTGCCAGCGATCGATATGCCACTAATGAATAGGTTATATATTTTTCAGGTCGGAATACCCCTTTAAATTAAGAGTTTACCTTAAACAACACTTATAAATCTGTAGATTTTAGTTTGAAATACCATAATAAATGTCTTATGCTAAGATGTTCCTGACCACAGGGCTGTCATCATTCCCAGTACAGTATGTGTAGCAACTCTTCTTTATGATTAATCTTCTTAATCTACTATTGTATCTTTTTTTTAACATAACAAGAGATAATTCAGGCAAAAGGGAGAAAAGAAGGTGAGCAGGCAGACATCTGCTGTCATCGGACGCACACAGTATGTAAATGCTCACATCTGTGTGGATCAATACATCAGCTTCTTTATTTAGCTGATTCGGTTTTGTCTTTGCGGAGAAGTTGACATGTACCAGCGATGAAAGGAGATAAACATGAAGTGTTTATGAACCTTCCTTGCCCCCTCGGAGGTGAAGCTTCTGCAAGGAATGACACATAGTCACCGATTTCTTTCAATGACACGTGCCACTGCGGTGAAAACTATCTCTGTATCCAAGCAACATGAAGTCTTCTGCCCATGACTGTGCAGCAGATTCCTACGGCAACTTTCCACTGCGATGATAAATTCACCTGTGGTTATTGCCCTATCTGTCCCGCCACGGCTAAAATGAGGTCTCACATTGCCATCTATAGGGTCACCTACATTTGCATAGCTCTAGATGAACAAGAAATTTTAACCCATTTGCTGCCTGGCAAGCAAATGGTAAACTTACTTGGCAATAAGAAGCTTTCTGCACACTAGACCAAACTCCTTTAACTCCTTTATGTATATAGCACACACAGATTATGCAGCGCTGCACGGAGCTTGATAAATCAGCCCCTCACAATCTAATCACTCTACCAGTATGTTTTGTGTGGGAGGAAACCGGAGGACCCGGAGGAAATCCACATAAACACGGAGAGAACATACAAACTCTTTGCAGATGTTAACCCTGGGACTTGAACCCATGTCTCTAGTGCTCCAATTATGTGCCCTCTTAGTTGTCTCTTTTCGAGACTAAATAAATCTAGTAGTTTTAATATTTTCTCATACCTGAGACTCTCCATACCCCTTATCATTTTTGTGGCTCTACGTTGAACCCTCTCCAGTTCCAGGGCATCCTTTTATGGACTGGTGCCCAGAACTGGACAGCATATTCCAGGTGAGGCCGCACCAATGCCTTGTACAGTGGTAATATTACATCCTTATCCCGAGAGTCCATACCATGTCTGTTACATGACAAGATCTTGCTGGCTTTAGAGGCAGCTGATTGACATTGCATGCTGTTATTCAATTTATGATCTACTAGTACAACCAGGTCCTTCTCAACAAGGGACTCTCCCAGATTTACTCCCCCAAGGACATGTGGATTATTAGCCCTCACATGCTTCCATATAGATAGAAAGATCAACACCTCTAGGATCCAGGTATACAAGCACATATTGCAGCCAGATCACTGCCTTCATAGAGGTCTGTTATACCCTGTCACAGTGCGTTGAGCATAAAATGTTTCAAAGCACCATGACAGAGCAGGGCAGCCCAGCTTCCTAAGGAGAGAAGAGGGTGAGCAGAAGTAGTGGATTATAATAAGGTGGCTTGGGAAGTACCCAGGCACCCAAGCCTTCTAGAGCCCATTTCCATCCAAACCACCCACCAAATTTTATACTGAGAAGGACTTTCACTCATGAAATTCTCATACATCTGTTCATGCTGTCAATACACATTTACACAAGAGCCATTTATGGACTTTTGAAGGTACTGAAACCGCAGATTCATAGCAGACAGAAGTGATGAATCCTCCATTCCCCAAGAAACTGATTCTAGTACCATATGTAGGAAGTCATTCCAGACTTGTACGGACTATAATATTCATACAGCCAAGGGGACTTGGCAGTATTAATCCCTCCCTGGTGAGGTGTGCTCATCTACCTCCCTTCTCCATTCATCCATGAGCTTCAGCTTCAGCCCAGGGTATGGCACAGTGAATCACATGGTCTTGTGCATGGAGTTTTATCCAGTAAGGTAATTCCCAACATCAAGATCTAAGCTATCTTAGTAGCAATTACGTTTTTGATGCATTGTTATTCCACCATTTTGCTGCCAAATCCATTGCTAAGGTTGAACCCCACACTGGGTTTCGCAGATGATAACTGACATTCTGTGGATTGTAATTTTTTCTGCGGGGTGTGTATGGAATTTGGATAAATCAAATACTTTAAACCTCCACTTTCTGCACAGAAAAGCTGCGTGTAATATAGAACATGTGTGAGTGCCCCAAAAGTGGCTATTTACATCACAAGAGACTAGCAACTGCATCAAGACCAGACAGACACCTCATGTGTCCTGGTTTTCCAATTATGGCTAATGTTGGGAGAAAGTAGGATTAGGAATGTTGGCCAGGACAACTTATTCCCCTCCACCTGTAGAGAAAACGTGGCTGCAATGCAAAGCTGAATGTTAATTTGCATAAACAAGGTTGTAAGGAATAGCGATATCTTAGCATGTACTATAAGGGCACTATGTACTATAATGCCATACAATATATAATGATCCAATGATTAAAGAAAGAATGGTCTTAGCTAACAGAAGCTTATAGCAAAGTTTTCTAAGCAATATAACAATCTTTGAGAATTATGTCTTTATATTTACCAATATAGAGTCTGTAATGTCGTTAACCACAGATGGCGGCACATGTGAAATGACGTAATTCTCCAAGACCAATCTGGATTCTATGAAAAACTTGTCTTCCTGATTAAACTGCGGCGCCTGGCATCTGCGGGAAGTTTTATACCAGATGTATTGCATCTAAATGATTGTTGCCTTGTCTGAGTGGGACTCATTTCATTAGTTTATAACAATTGTTTCCCGGCAGGTTTAGACTAAATTCACTTCTTGTCCGTGTCACACTGTCTGCATAAAGTTCTTTCAATATATATCCCCAACTTGCTTACAGACTATAATGGCCAAACCTATACAACCTGACCCAACTGACGAGTATATCTTCAGTGTTGCACAGTGTCTGTTCAACCTTGAATTAGCTCAAAATTGGTTAATGACTTCCAAAAACTGAAACGGGTGGCTGTAAATAGACATATTTAGAATATTATATATTATACAATGCAGAACCATAATTTAGTATTGTCTTGAAATCGTAATTGTATCATATCATATAAATCTGGATGTGCCTGGCAAAGAGCTATGGTAAGAAAAGCCTGTTTGATGTATGCAGCCTTACCTTTGAGGGCATAACATATGCTGGTCAAGGTCACACTTCAAAGAGTCCAAAGGTAGTTGGTAGTAGGGGAGAAGTAGTGTCTGGAAATTGGCATGCCAGCCCATTGATTGCATGAGCCTTGTCCACCCCCCCCCCCTATCTATGAAAGAAGGACACACTACATAGGGTGCCCAGAGAACTTACTCTTACAGACATAGGTTAGAGGAACTCACTCCTACTTTACCCATATGATTTGTAGTGAACTGAATTGAGTCCTGAACTGGACTGGTCTTTACTGGTTTGATATGTTGTTTGATTGCTTGGACCACAAAGTGAGACTATGTCCTGTAAGACAGGTGAGCAATGTCCATTGGTGACCAAGACAGTATTGTGACAACCAGTCTGAGCTTACCACCAGGATGAAGGATTGTAAACCAAGCACACTGACATACTGGTGTGTGCCCCCTCTGCAGGATCTGATCTTATTTTAGCTTCTAATGTCCTGTTTTTTTTTTAAAGGGGTTTAAAATTATGCAAATGAGCCTGAGGGGCTCCAGGTTCCATGGGTGTCAATGGAGCCTGGAGCCCTTAAGGCTCATTTGCATACTTTTAAAGCCTTTTTTGTAAAAACCAGGACATTAGAAGCTAAAAGAAGAATGGATCCTGCCAGAGGGGGCACACACCAGTATGTCAGTGTGCTTGTTTTACATCCTTGATCCAGGTGGTAGATGTCCTTTAAGAGTGATGGACAACATGATGACAACATTGTGGAGTCTAAGGCTGCTGCTAGGATAGTGAGTATAAGCAGTGCCCTTTACCAGAGTGGCAATGTGTTTGTATATGATGTTAAATAATAGAAAGGTAAATGTTAAGTGACGGAGGCTAAGCTAGAGACTGTTGCAGTGTGATTATGAGGATATGTGCATCACTGTTATGCCATATCTGTCCTCTGAACTTACAATGGGCATCTATTTTTCCTGTGCATAACAAGCGTGCCAACATCAGATAGAGTGGAAATGGTACTTTGCTTAATGATCAGAATGGTTGTACGAAGGGACTGTTTAGGGACTGTCTGTTGGTGTAATTTCTTCCATGATTGATAACTCTGAACCTAAAAAGCTTGTTGCCTCACGTAAGACTTTGTAACAGCGGTGCCTATTACCTCATACTACATCTACTTGTACCATTTGTTTATTTAGCACCATCTTGATCATTTATATGGTCGTTTATACCATAAACTGTGTGGAATGAATTTTGCTGCTGGTGCCTCTGTACTGAAAGTCCATAAATGTTCTGGCCAATGACAAAGTGAAATTTCTTTGGGGTTCATCCTTTGGCTGCAATAATATCTCCAAATAAGCAACAACAGATAATCAACACGCAGTATATTTTGCACCATCTTAAAGGGAACCTGTCACCAGGGACTTCATTTTCACTAAAGACAGATTGTAAAAGCCCATGACACCTGCAGTGCAAAAATGCCTCTCTGCCATTTCTAAGCATTTGCATTACAATATAATTGTGTGTTATAACTTACTCTTGCATCCTCACTAAATCCTGGGGTAGTCACAGGGGCTGGACTTTGGTTTGGATCCATTTCAAAAAACAACACGTGACTTGCCTGAGCTGCAGGCTGCCTCCATCTTTGTGCTCCTGTACAGCTTGTCCCTTCCCCATTGATGTCAGGCTGACCAGACTGTGACCTCTGAGAAGGAGCAGGAGCTGTAAGGGAGCACAAAGGTGGGGGCTAAGCTCTGTGGAGTGAGTAACACAGACAAGTCACATGTTGTTTTTTTAAATGCATCCAAACCAAAGTCCAGCCCCTGGGACTACCCTAGGATTATGTCAGGATGCAGGGTGAGTTATAACACACAACTGCCCACTGTCAATCACTAAGTAGTGATATTAAACCTCCCAGATGATTCTCAGCCTGGTCATAGCAATAAGTGAAAAAAGGTGCCAAAAATGCTAAATGCATGGAAGAAGGTCCACAGATCTATGTGTACACAAGGCTGAAAATTTCCCACTCATATAGTAATTCTGGGTAAGCGTGACAAAATATCAGAAAAGCGAATGAGAAGGGAATAACATGTTACCACAGAAGAACCAGCATACAGTGGAGGAGGTTGATCAAGACGAGGAAAGGGCTCTCTGTCTTGAATCAACTCCTCCCCACTGTATGCGGGTTCTTGTGGGTAAAATATTATTCCCTTCTCATCGCTTTTTATGATATTTGTCACGCTTACCATTGGATCAGTACTTCTAGACCCAGAATTACTATATGAGTGGGAAATTTTCAGTCTGTGTACACACAGATTTGTAGCCCTTCTATATGCATTGCATTTTGGCACGCTTTTTCGTCTGCTTATGACCAGGCTGAGAATCATCTGGGAGGTTTAATATCACTACTTAGTGATTGACAGTGGGCAGTTACGGTGTACCAATACCAGGTCACTGTACAATGTTCTGGTCTGTATATTGTGAGTTTTAAATGCTTTTAACTAGTGTTGTGAATTGTCTGTCAAGTACTAATCAAATTTGATATATGGTTTTGCGTTATCCTATGAGCCTTTTTGATGCATTCTTTTTCTCGTGTTTGGTTTTATATCGCTTTTTGTGCATTTGGCTCGCACAAACTTAGGCTGTGCTACACCCCCTGGTTTGGACTTTACAAAATCTGGGATCTTCTGAAATCACCTTTTTGGTTTAGGAGCTCGGACATCAATAGTTATTGTTTCTAGTCAGGCCTGGAGCAGATAAAGACAATGCTAATAAACCAAAAAATCTCTGCTGACTTAATAGATGTTCACTTCACGATGGAAAGGTTCAGAGGAAGATTAACTTTTCTATATGATAAATTCAAAATATGAGAGAAGGAAGACATTGATGTCTGGAATCTGGAGCTTCCTACAATTCATTATCACAGGAATACTACTTAAACTGAAAAATAACATGTATTACTATACCGTCTGCTGAGCTTTTCACACCACATTTATAATGCTGTGTTATACAGATGGTGGCATACAAATAGATCATTATTCTAGTCATCTGATTAATGCCAATTCCTTATTATACAGACCCCTTTAAGAAAGAGCATCTATTACATGACTCCTACACGCCTCCTCCACTTGACAGAACTGTACAAAGATATTAAAATTTAAAAAAAGAAATAAAAACCTTTGTTGTTTGTCCACTTACTGGCCCAATGTGCTTTAGCCTCTTGTGTACGGATAATCAATTCAGCAGTTGTAGATATCCGTAAAAATCTATCCTTTATTTGTCCAAAAATTAAAAGCGTTAACAACACCTGAACGAAAAACCTTGCAACGCGTTTCAGCATATATTGGCTGTAACATTTAGCAACAGTTTGGGATTGGGTGTTGTGTTGGATCTCTGCTGCTGCTAGGTTTATCCTTTTCCTTGAGTAGGACTCATGGACTCGATGAAGATTCATACTATTGAGTCATATAGTCAAGGGGTGAGTGCACTTCAACCGACACTTCTAATGTAGAATAATTTGGTCTTTCTACATTGTTTGGGTCATGAAGTGATCTTTCCGCCAAACAAGTTACGGTACGGCTGCATAGACTCCCATTATTACTCAAAATTTCGATTGCCATGGTCCATGCAGATCTCACTCCTCATAAACTATGCATGAATAAGCTTTATTATCAGGTATAATGGATTTACACATAAGAGATCGGAATCAACATGTTCTAGGCTGTAGTCATTGAGATACATAAGTCTGCCTTGGAGCTGTATACAAAAAATTGTGTCAAATATGTAAAAATTGATCTATTATGTTAAATTGGTTTTCCTTTTTTAACTGAAAGCTTGTAATGGTAAAATATAAACATTACGAATCCCCTACTGCTTTTCTTCATAGCTACGATGTTCTCAATTTATGGATTATGTATATGAGCCTCCAATGACGATGGAGATAGCTACTAGTCACATGCTCAGGTTGTAACATCATCACTGAGGACTCCGTAGAGCATTGGGGATCAGTAAATTGGGTAGTTAGTAGTTTTTTTTTTAAGTAATAAATAATAAATAGATATAGTGCCATCCTAATCAGATTTTTGTATTTTACTAAAAGTGGATCACATAAATCAATGTATAATGCATATGAGTTTCTCTGTGGATCAGTAGTTTCAATTTGTGTAAAAAGAAAAGTTAAGCAGGATTATCTTTTGTAAGAAATCCACCGTGATGTGACTTGAGTTTGTCTGGCACTGCCTACAGGGTGAGAGGAGGTCAGCAGGGTTTTATTATTTTTACAAATTAAATGGCTCATTCATAGCGCTGGAGGCCTAGGAAGAATCTCTTCACAAATGTCTCTTTTAAGACACAATACCATTATGCGTAAACATTTTAAAGCAATTTGTATCCACATAATGTGATTTACTAGTCTCGCATTGACAAGTCATTTAAGCTGAATGCTAGCCGTTACTCAGCTGAAGAGAGGAAAACAGACATAACATACATCTAAGAGATCCAGTATTGATGCTATTAAGTGCCATAATGTGGCCCTGGTATTGTGATTGGCACTTCGATTTACATTATAGCTTTACTTAAACTTTACTTAAACTAGTAGCAAAGTAGACAGGGTTAAAAAAAATCCTATGCGTATACCATGTGCCAACTGGGTGGTGGTCCCAAACCTGAATAAGTGCACAGAAGAGTAAGACAGACAAACAGACATGAAAGACGAAATCAGACAAACCAAGATGGCGGCAAGGTACAAAATCATAAGGCAGAGGTTAAGGCAAAAGATCACAGCCTAACACAGCAGAAACTCAAAATATCACCAAGAAGCCAGAAAGGCAAGTCAATTTAAATAAAAGCCAAGCAGGAATATATGGAGTGAATGGTGCCGATTGGTGCAGTGCTCCAGCCCTCTCACAGAACAGCATACACATTCCATGCTGAGAGAGGCTGCTGATCCAGTGAAAACCAAGAAACAAAGAAGATGCAGAAATAGTCAATTTAGAGAACTTTGATACCTATGTAATTGCGTAGGAGGAGGCTAGCAATAGCGTAGAGGCACTATGGGAAATAACTATATTGCTTTATTGCGGGCATTCTACTTCAGATTTATCCTCTGGTTTACCCCAAGAAAACATGCAGTAAGTGTGAATTCCATAGGCAGATATTCTAGCCAGCTATTCTGGCTTTAATGTTGCAATACAATGAAACGCATTTCAGCTCCGGACTGGAGCTTTCATCAGGCATGATACAAAAATAAAATGACATTCCATGTATACACAATCAGGGCCCGGAGAACCAGAATCCATAGTGACACCACGTATAGAAAAAACCGAGAGGTCAGAATTCATATGCACGGTCTGCTCAAACAAAGTACATATAAAGATAAAAGAACATAAAAGCAGAAGTGATATAAATACAATAAATAATGACAATTCATCTAGACAAAATTGTTGTGAAAAGCACATTATTAAAAAGATAATAACCGGAGGTAATCAATAAAAACATTTTACAATCTAAAAAAGCTCAATCGAACAACATGATTCATCTGCACACGCACAGGGGGAAGAGAAGAGGAGGAACAGAAATCACCTTAATTGTCTCCTGTTGGAGGAGGATCGTTGTTATGGAGGTAAGTTTTATCACCAGTAACAGTATCTACACTTAAACCTAACTACGGAAAACCCAGATAGACACAAGTGGATGAAACACGAAGGGAACCTGCAAAGGATGACATCGAAATTTCCTAAGCGTGGCCGCAGGTTGACAGGGTTATACTGTCAAGATAAGAGAGACTTTTTATGGGAAGGTGTGTTAAAGGAAACCTACCACTGCCCGCATGATGAAATCATGCGAGCAGACCACCCGGTAGGCTACTTAATGCTGATGCCGGCACATAGTTTTGTTAGGCTCGGCAAACTTTACTTTAGCTAAAAAAACTATTTTCTTACATATTTAAATGAGCCCTCCGGTGCTCTCGGCACCTATCGCGCATGCGCAGACACTAAGTCTCGCACAACCGGCCAGCGCTTGGTGCTTGGCGCTTGGTGCCGAGAGCTTGGTGACGTCACGGCTCTCGGCACCTGAAGGAGGAATAATTAAACATCGGAAGCCACCGCCAGCCCGAAGATGGCGCAGGGTAGCACCGGAGGGCTCATTTAAATATGTAGGAAAATTGTTTTTTTAGCTAAAGTAAAGTTTGCCGAGCCTAACAAAACTATGTGCCAGCATCAGCACTAAGTAGCCTACCGTGTGGTCTGCTCGCATGATTTCATCATGCGAGCAGTGGCAGGTTTCCTTTAAGGGAAGTTATGTCTCAAACGGATTCTATTGCTTCATTGAAACTGTTCAGGGTTAGGGTAGGATTCCCTACGGTTTAGTGACCCTACTCTATCTGCTATCTCTCATGAAATTTGTTCTATCTGGGTGACCTTGATCACGTTAAAACACTGAACATGTTCCAAAGTAAGATGTTTCGAGAGAATTTGTTTTAGGAAACCAATGGTGGTTTTAAAACGGTGGCCATTCATCTTCATTTTTAGCGACTGTATTGTACGGCCCGCGTATTTTTCGCCGCATAAACAGTCCACCAGATATATATAACGGAATTAGAAGGATAATTTACTCTTGCTTTTAAACGTTTCTTTGGTGCTCCTTGATGAAAAGGTTCTTATTCCATGATTAATTTTCCCACAACATAGACAAGACATAGTTTATGATTACACTTGAACACTCCTGTGCAAGTATTGTTAGATTTAATGATGTTTTCAGATTTTAACTTGCTGGGAGCTATCTTGTTTTTAATGTTAGTAGATTTTCTAAATGTTATGGCCGGTAGCAAATCATAGAGTAAAGGGTCCTTGAGCAGAATATCCCAATGTTTACATACGATGGTCCTGATTTTAGCCTGTTCTATTGAGGGTCCTGGGTATTTCTTTTCTTGGAACCTCTTTTGTAGGATCGTAGATTGTTTCACATAGGGGCAGATTTACTTACCCTGTCAATTCGCGAGCCAGCGGCGCGTTCTCTGCGGTGGATTCGGGTCCGGCTGGGATTCATTAAGGCAGTTCCTCCGGCGCATCGGAACGCGCTCAAGTTCACCGGCCTATTCCTAGTGAAGGTAAGTGCATGCTCCGCAACACTTTTTTTGTTTT
Source organism: Engystomops pustulosus (assembly GCA_019512145.1). Classification (NCBI taxonomy): domain Eukaryota; kingdom Metazoa; phylum Chordata; class Amphibia; order Anura; family Leptodactylidae; genus Engystomops; species Engystomops pustulosus. The sequence continues at coordinate 33,861,016 of CM033642.1, forward strand.
AAATGCGGCGGTTTTTACGAATCCGTCATGTTTTTGTTCGGCCACGGCCCCCAATTTCCGTTGCGTGCATGCCAGCGCCAATGCGCCACAATCCGATCGTGTGCGCCAAAATCCCAGGGCAATACAAGGAAAATCATCACAACTCGGAAATATTCGGGTAACACGTCGGGAAAACGTGAATCGGGCCCTTAGTAAATGACCCCCATAGTCTTCAGTTGTTGTACAATTCTTCCTCATTTGATGGAACTGGCTGAAAGGCACGTTCCGAAGTCAGTTAGGGTAGTGTGCACTATTAAGTTCAAGAAAGCTATTGCTATCTATCATTGTAAAGTGGGTAGATGTATGGATCCCACCTTCTTTATCTGTCAGAACTATTTTATCAGTGTTAATTTTAAGCCCCAGGTTTTAGCGTTGAGCATCTTGACAAATCTGCTTCAAGAGTGCTACCGCGCCATATGACGAAGAGACATTATGTTCTTTGACCAAAAATCTAAATTATATATAAAAGAGGACTCGAACCGCCCCATACAAAATCACCCAGGTCCATTATCAGACTCGTAGAGTCCCGTAGATAAGATGGTAGTTTGACTACCACTGGCTGTAAGAAGAGGTCAATAAAATTGAAAAGGTTACATCTCGTTCCTTCTAATTGATTACTTCAGCTTCAAAGGCCTCTTGGATCAAAGGCCTATACTCTTTCAGAAACGAAGGAGTAGGGTCCATTTTGAGGGGTATATAGTAATTTGAGTCATTTAAGATGTTTAGAACCCCGCCTATATAATCCTTATGGTTTTGAACAACAACCCCTCCGCTCTTGTCCGCTTAGCCAATGGCTATGTATGTGTTACCACCAAGGTTTTTTAGTGCCAAAAACTCTTTCTTGGTCAAATTATTTTTAGTGTTTTGGAAGGATTTGATATTTTAAAATTCACTAGACAGAAGAGAAAAGAATGTTTCGATATGATGTCCTCTATGTTGTATCGGGTTAAACGAAGACTTCTTACTCACATTTTCATTTTCCTGTTGACCCTGAACTGTATCACTTGAGTGTTTGATTCTTTTGTTATAAAAATATTGTTGCTGACTGAGCTTTTTGATAAACCTATTAAGGTCAATGAAAAGATCTGACATATGAAGGGGGAGGTTGGTGTTATTAAGACTGACCTTTTAAACCATAGTCTTAAAATCCCCACTGCCTGTGATCCAGACCGCTTAGTACGGGCACAGTCTCCACCAGGTCGCACTTGTAGATCAGGTCTGATCTGGCAGAGTTTTCTGGTGCACTCTCCAAAGTTTTTCTGGCAGAGACTATGGTAAATCCGGGTGTTCATGCACCTGCCAACTAACCGCCCTCTCCTTGCCCTAACAAGGCCAAAGTGGGCAGGTCAGAGAATCCATAAAACTGGCGAGGAGGGGAGATAAGGCATAATGAATCCCCCCCAGTGTCTGATATTAACCTGACAAAATAATAGAAGTCCATTATTAGTCTATTATCTTCTTGGTCATAGAAGAAGCACCTATTTTTCTTGTAGATGAAGATCTCAAAAGTTGAGAGTGCAGGTGGGATAAGTCTGAAAAAAGACCTTAAACAGGAAGGACTATATTATGTATGGAGAACCAAGGTAGGACTCAATTAGTCCTTCATCTCTATAATGGCCATAAATCCAGGAAAAGCCCATAGATTAGGTTGTATTTGGTGGACTTTCCGCTGTATTTCTGACTATTCCTCTGTACTAAAATCTGTAAGAAAGAAATCTGTATTATTTTGCTTTTTTTTCTGCCATTTATCATAGACTAAGATCAAACGTGTAATTATTTAACCGTTTGGGTCATAATGAGCATTTCACAGCCAGCTTCACATTCACAGTTATTTTGTCTTCCTGTAACAAGATGTTTTGCATAACACTTTGCTGTTATTAGCCGACGGTTTCAGCTGCTGGTTATTTTTTTGTATATTTTCTTGTCTTGCAAATTTAAGTTTATGCACTCATTCCAAACAACTAATGACATTGTAATGCTCAGTTAGTTTCATTTGATAAGTCAGAAAATCGAGACAGTCAGAATTTTAATGGTTGGTTGACCTCTGTGAATTACTGCTAGAATCCAATATTAGTTATGAGAAAGACTGTGCTTTCCTGCCCCCTGTCGGGCACTCTGCAGTATTACATCCCTGGTATATAAACATGTATCCTGTTTAGTCCTTCTATTTTATGAATACTGATGTTGATCTCTTTATGATTATATTGTGTTATATTAAAATTTTAAAAAGTATATCATATACGTCATATAGATGTCTATTAAATTATGTATTTTTGAACACAGAAACCGTATTGTTCCCCTAATCCAGCAACCAGTGTTAGAAATGTTCTGGAGCAGAACTGCTTTCTGATTATCTGGAATGAAAGTATTCAGTGAAAATGACAGGACTAAAATTTTTATTACAGACTAAGGAAACCTAGGAAGAACCCCACAACAACAGATAAATAAAAACTTCATAAATGTATTTATAACATACACCTAAAGGGGGAATTTCTGAAGGCTTGTACAGGCGTATGTTTATAGTGGAGTTATAAGCCATGGTCAGATCCTCAATGGAAGGGGCATCAATAACTTTTCTGAATGAGCAACTAGTGAAGCATAGAAAAACATACATCCAATTCTGACGTGTTTTGGACACTAGACAGATGATGCCTTTTTTCATAGCTGAAATGCTTATGTAGGAAAGTTGCTGACTTCATTAATATTTTAAATAAACTCACATGAATTCATTTGCTGAAAGGTATTTTCTATGAATCTGGAAAACAACAATGCGGATTGTGTGTAAAAAAAAAGGAAGAGATACATATTTTGGCTCCTGGTTTCTGCGTCGCTCCGGTACTTTTGGTTTCAAGACCTGCTTTATCCAATGACTAGCCTCCTCGGACATGAGCTGGCACTTCCATTCTCCATGACCCTTGGTCCCCTGGTCATTTGGATGACCCACCTGGATGCAGGGCACAAAACCAGGAGTACCAGAGCAATGCAGGAATGGGAAGTCAGAATGGGTGTAGCATGGGTTCTGTTGGTCTGGCCCCTGGGGGATTTTCCATATTACTATACGGGCATCATAATGTGTAACACTATAAGTCCCATAACAGATGTCTATGCTTAGTGGATTGTGGGTAAAGCGCTGCATACAATCACAGGGGTTCCTGGTCCCTTATGTGACTAGTGTGGTAATAGTCATGTCCACTTTTCCATTCTCTTGTCTCTTTCTTGAGATTGGCGTATGTTTTTTCCATGGAATAAGTGTTTATATCCAGCACATTGTAGGGTAAAGCCAATAAAGAACAGCTTGGTCTATTCTGCCCACTATATTGTATGCACAATGTATAGATGACCCTTTTACCTCCATAGTTTGCGTTACCTGATATCCTGCCATTACAATAGCTTTCTTTGTAAGAGGGTGTGATGTGATAATAGACCAGGGAGGACGAGGGAAAATGAAGTTCACTGTGACTTCCCTGACAAGCCGTCAGCTGATACTATACAAGCTGTGTACAACATCTTGTGTCTGCTGTGCTAGGGGCGGAAAACATGTAGCATTACTTTTGGTCGGTTTGGTTCCTCTGAGCTTCAGCTCTGCTGCTTTCCCTCTGCATGTAACAAGTCTCTAGTCAGAGGTTTGGGGCTTTCATTGTACAGCTATTTATATTGTTGCTCCATTTTATTTTGTGTGTCATGTTTGGTTTTTACGTTTGGTGCTTCATTCTTTGGTGCTTTCTTTTTTAGGGCTCTCTACTACTTACTGTAGAGAGATGCAAAATGTGTCAGATGGATTTAACGAACTCTGCTCAGTGTTGGGGACACGATTCCTTGCATCATAGTGAAACATGAGAATCCCCGCTTCCCTGCAAAACAGCAGTACAGAACTGTAATCACAATTAAAGTTTGGCGCTGATGCAAGGAGCCCCATCCCTGTAACTGGGCTCAGTCCATTAACTTTTTTCTTTATGGACCGGCCTTACACTTGCTAGTCTTCTCTCAAACCAAGTTTGTAATGTGTGTTCAATGTACAGTATATGCTAGAACCCGTTCTAAAGTACCTTGATTGTCCTAATAACATACATGTGGAAAATAGATGCAAAGTTTAGTTTTATCTGTATTTAGAATGTATTATACTGCAGGATCCTTTTTTTAATTACAATGTGTCAGCCACAGCATTTTTAAACGCTATCCTGCATGCCATCCATAGTCCTCAGTGGACACCAGGCCCCAGTGGATGCTTCTGTGTGTTAAAATCCCGTGGGATTGTGGCTGGATGGCTCTCATCTGTCAGGTAACTGTTGGAAATTGTCCAACCCTAACTTTTATATACATCCTTTTTAGCCAATTGTGATGCGGGCCAGCCTATTAGGTGTTAAGCGTTGCCCCAGAAATCACTATGATACCCCATTTTGTTACACCTTGCCCTTCCAATCTCCACCCAGTCAATTGCCCCTATTTCATGCCCCCACCTGTCTACCAATCTGGACAGGTCATCAGTATTTTAATCTTGGAAAACAGGAACAATAGTCATGTATGGTAGTCATAGTAAGTCAGCTAAACATTTGCTTGTTAACTTTCTCCTGACAAGTGATGAGCGAACCAGAATCTCTAAGTTTGGGTTCGTACTGCACGTGGTTTCGAGTCCTGTAGACCTGACCCTGAACTTCATTAATTTGGCTCAAACTCCCTCACTGGTTCTGGCACCGATCACAGCATTAACTCTTTAAATTCCACCATTTTGTTGAGGATCACCACTCCCTCATGACGTCATCGGTGCGGCAATCCTTTCCAAAATTTCTGGGATGGCATGTTTGCAGCCAGAGTGATTTAAACTAAGCTAGTGACTTTGTCAGCACCATAAAAACAGTTAAGTAGTAAAGGACTACACATCACTCCATTGGGTGTGCAAGAGGGTGCTCAAGGGTGCTTGGAGTGCCAAGTGTTTTATTATTATTACATTAAAACAGTGCTGGCAACGGTCGTGGGTGTCATGGATAGGGCGGACCCGAACAGCGTTTTAAAATTTGGGCTTGGCCGAACCTGAATTTTGAAGGGTCCGCTCATCACTACTCCTGTGTGAAATCTGTCAGGATGGTGAAATCCCCACAGCAGAGTCATCTCCATGGAACTTTTCTGTGAAAAGACAACATTTTGACAACATTTTCTGGTGAGTGACACTCACCAGAATTCATACTGCCAGTTGTTTGGGCACCATGAACCCGTATGATAGGTTCCACTTTACTTTAACTGTGAAACCACTTAAAATAACAACACACAAAAGTGAATTATGTAGTAATGTATATGTTATAGCTATAAAGAATGAATACTGTATGGTATAGCCAAGACATAGGAGAGGATGACTGCTAAAGTGCTGGCACGTTGCGATATTGGCTAATAAGTAACAAGATCCCAGCTGAATGACGCCTGCAATTCACTGAATGGAAACACTTCTCTTTGTGGATGTCTTTTGTTCTTTTCTCTTTATTAAGGATAATTGTTTGTTTTAAGATTTGCTTTGTGCCGATACTCGCAACAGCGACAACACTTGCAGACAGTCCATTAAATTAATCCTCACTGAGATCACATTTCCTTTATTTGTGTCGCATGGTGAAAACATGCTCATCAACCAAACAATAGATAGGGAAGAGTAAAGAGACCAATTTCCTTTATACTGACCAAATTATTCTGTGACTTGGAAATATTATCCCCTTTTTTTGTGTTCCTGCACAATCGTCCCTATACAGTTCCCTAGTGATATCATATTGGTGAGGAAGGTCATTACCAGATCACTATTTTCCACTAAATGTTGAATTTGTTGGTTAAAAGAAAACTGTTTGGGGCTAGTATACCATTATAGAGTTTAGGGACCTGGACTTGGTAGTTTCAAAAAAGTCTCTTTTGTGAAACTTGAGATGTGTTGATAAAGCAGAAGACTTAACTCCTTGCATTAGAGCATTCGCTCTAAGGCCCCTTCCACACTTGCGTTGCAGATCACGTCAGAGTTTGATCAGGGTTTGGTCAGTGAAAAACTGACATTTTGCATCAGAGTTCAATCAGTTTTCAGTCAGAGTTTGTTCAGTGTCTCAGTTTTTCATGCGCATTTTCAATGCAATTTCAATGCAATTTCAATGTGTTTTTCACATGCAGATAATGCGTGTGAAAGAACTCAGGACTGAGCTCTATCTTTTCTAGGGCAATTGATGCGTGAAAAGCGTTTTTGATGCGTCTCCATAGACTTGTATGGTGCATTTTTCGCGTGACCTGCAAAAGTAGAGCATGTCGAGATTTAAACGTGCGTTAAAAAAAATGCAAATGTGAAAAAGCCCATTGATTACAATGCAAGTTCTGCAGGTCAAAAACACGCGCGTGAAAAACGCAAGTGTGGAAGGGGCCTAAGAGAGTGGGGAATATTCCTTGGCTTCAGCTTCTTGACTATCATAGAAGGTGTTCTCAACTTCGGACCCATTATGCAAGCCAAAGCGAAGAGCAGCCAAGGTTGGTTTGAGCCATCCATGTAACCTGCCTTGGGATGGCTGCTTTGTAATGTTACATTTCATCTGCAGTATTGTCTCTCAATATTTATTAGGAAAGCCGAAAACCTTCTCTCTCTCTAAAAAGACATCCACTCTGGAGATAAATTCACATCAAATTTTCATAATACGACACGATTGCCATTGTTTGAACAATGTGAAATATGCAGTATTATTGCATAAATGCACATGTGTCTAGAGCGTTTAGTATATTCAGTGGTTGTTGGAAATGGCCATGCAAATTGAACTACCCAAATGTGGCTTGAACCTATATCATATCCCATGCACATACATAAATAAGGCATTGTCAGACAATCAAAGTATTTGGCACACTGAAATCCGATTTTTCCAGCCTTTCATTCCCCTGACAATCGCCGTTGGGAGTCAAGACACCTTCAGCAACTTTAAATGGGCGTCTTCCTAAAGTTAAATAATTGGTTCTGATATAATGTGTAAAGCTGCTTTGATCATATCATTTTCTTTGTATGTCTCAGAAATGCTGTGCCCTGAAAAAAAGTGGGAAAAAAATTAAAGTTTAATAGTAGAGTAAAAATGTAATGTATAGTAATGCATTTTACAGAAGACCTTATTGATGATGAAATTCCATCTATGGGGCACATTTATCTGGGGCCTGAAATAATCTAGGGAACTGCCATCAATTGAAATTATTATCCCTTTTACAACATTGCCATGCAAAGGAAACATGGAGTTGCATGGGGAGAGGGCGAGCATGGTTCGGCAGGGGGCCTACCCACTGGAACCACCAGAAAGCCTAAACCTCTTGATGTTTCTGGCAGCACTGTAGGGGCAGGGCTTTCGAGCACCGGTGTATGACAAATCTCCTCCTATGTCTACACTATAGATATACCACCAATGTCTAGTGGTTACAGAGGTTCCCACTATTACTGATAATATTTTTAGGATTAAGTGAAACTTTCATTCCAGCACAGTCATAGCGCACCGTATTTCCCAAAAGCCCCAATGGATCAGACCTGTGAGGCTCCTCTCAGCATGTGTGGAGAAAGCTTTGGCTCAGCACGCTGGGTATTACCGCATGTGTTGAGGTTATAAAGTAGAGACAGTGTGATAAACTTAGACCTGTTTTTGTCGCTGTTTGTTACGGCTGCCACCTAAACTAATTAAAAACGCAATTATCATGTGCTGCAGCGAGATAATTAGGCTGTTTGTTTTTCCGAATCTAGGACATTTCTACTAAAATAGCTCCTGTAATGGAGGTTTTATGTAAAGTGACTATGTGCCCCATCCAATAGTCATAGACTGCAATGATAAGGGAAATAACGGAACATTATGCATCAGGGGTCAGGTCAAAGTGCGCTGCGGATACCTCATCATAGCAATGAAATGTTAATTTGTTAGTAAGTTCTCCTATAAACCTGTGACTTGCAGTATATAAGGATGTATTATGTCATCCTGAGTCATCTTATTTACTGCCTTATTTTAGTGGACGCTACAGGAACAGTATTTTTCCAGCAGGACTTTGTGCTTCGGGGCTGTTTTTCCCCGATAAGAGGAAACCAGATGTTGTTTAGGCAGCCATGTTGGAGTCATCCTACCTACCATCCTTCTGAGTATGGATTGTGGGGATCATGTTTCCGGCGTGCCTATGGGGAACCGCAAGTGGATAATGGCTATGACAAACTTTTTAAAGGAAATCTATCAACAAAATTCATGATAAACCAGGGACAGTTCCTCATAGATCCTGGCAATGTGACTGTGGAAATCTTCTTATATTTGTTATCCTTGGCCTCCTTCCTTCTAAAATCCACTTTTGAAATGCTTATAAACCTCAAGGGCGTTGGGGGCATTAGCAGAACCTTTCAATGCATTAGATTGCTGTTACACTGTCTAGAAACACTTCCTCCTCCCTCTGGGTGGTGAACCTCCCTCTTCTGCTGTGACATTATATCAGGCAGAAGGAGGGAGAAGTGTTAGGAGAGCAGGCAGAGGGGGAGACAGTGTAACAGCCTGTGAAGCTACACCATAGAGGGGCTCCGGTAATGCCACCCCAGAGTTCTTCCTACTCATTAGTATAATTTTAAAAGTTGATTTTAGAAGGAATGATGCCATGGATAACACATATAAGATTACCACAGTCACAGCACTTGGATCTGAGAGTAAGTGTTCCTGGTTTATCATACTTGATTTTGATGGAGGATTTCCTTTAAGCCCCTTAACCAGAAGCAAATTTGGTCTAACAAACTCGTCCTGTGTACCCGTGGAATTTACTGTACTGATCAATGAATTGAACTAAATTCATTGATTGGACTTTAGGCGTTGGCTAATGCGATTTCAATCACATCAGTGGATTGTCAGATTTATGTTACTATTGACTTAGAAAAGACTCATGATGTAATGGTTGGGCACTTCCTGTCGACATACAGGTGCAAGGAACACTTAAAGAGTAACTGTAAAGTTATAATGATTCTCATATGTGATTTCCCCCTTTAAAAACAGAAACAGAACGGCACCATATTGTACTGTTCACCCTTTTGTTTAACAACAATCTTTATCACCACAGGTGAAGTGGGTGGAGACCAACCTCTTCCTATACTTGCCCTGAAGTTGATTCCAATTCAATATGCCCACAGATCCAATGATGGCTTGTGTTCTCTCTCAAAGCATTTTAGCATTAGATACTGCATAAGATTCCCACAAGTAAATCCACTGAACACTGCACAGTGCACATATATGATATATGGTGACTAGCCTGGCAGCTTCCATCAGCTGGAGGTGCATGGAATATGTAATTAGTGGAAAAATCATATGTAAACCAATCCATGAAGTGTATAGCCTGAACTGAGTGAGCACTAAGGGTTAATAGCTTATCAGCAGAGAGCGTATAGTGCCGAGTACCAGGTGGCGGAAGGGCTGAAGCATGTGGTGAAGGGAAAGAGAGAGAAAGTTCTATAAAATCACAGACTGGGATCAAAGGACTGATAGAGAACAGGGGAGATCTTGTACCTCACTGTTCTGTTTAGGAGACATCTATATCCAAAGTCCTGTACACATTCAGCTCTGCTAGATACACAGAGAGCTCTGTCACCTGACCTTCTCCTCTGTGAGCAGAGAGCAGCAGCCGCTACCCTCTTGTGAGACCGATTTGTTTATCAGATGGATTCACTGGGCTTGTCAGCACAGGCAGAGGAAGCAGCTATTGAAAAACTGCTGCATAGAGGTAACAAAGGTAATAGGCAAAGTTGTTTTACATCCCAAGAGCTATTGATTTGTGGGGGAAAAAGCTTTACAGTTCTTTAAGCTAGTATTGATGGTAAGGACAAACAGGGGTAACAGCTTTGTCCAGTGCTAATGGAATACATTGGGGGAGATTCATTATGCCTTCTCTACCTGGTTTTGGCTTCTCTGATCCACTCGGCACGGAGAGCAGGCCGGGCGTTCACATTTACTATAGTCTCTGCTGGAAAACTGGCAGAGACTATAGGAAAAACCTCCGGCAGTTCAGATCTGATCTCCAGAGTTTGGACCCATATTCACTAAGAGGCTTTATTTACTATCATTTTACTATCATTTTAAAAGATGGATTAAACATTTGATGGCAGCATCAGAATTTTCTTACATTTTACAATAAAATCCTCTAGGATTGGGCTAATGGGTGGAACATGTCTCATGACTGTATGGAATTCTGTAGCCTTTTACTACCAACACTCAGATCTGCTTAAATTCTTTTCTTCCTACAATAGAAATAAGTACAACTTTTCAACTTGTGTCACCACCTTCATCCTCATAGACTGTAAGCTCTTGTGTCACCCCCTCATCCTCATAGACTGTAAGCTCTTGTGTCCCCCCTCATCCTCATAGACTGTAAGCTCTTGTGTCACCCCTCATCCTCATAGACTGTAAGCTCTTGTGAACAGGGCCCTCACTCCTATTGTTCCATATGACTGTTTGTACTCTGTTATGTAATCTTACATTTGTATATGTCCCCTATGATTTATAAAATGCTGCAGAATTTGATGGCGCTATATAAATTAAGATTATTATTATTATTATCAGGTGCTGCTAGCATATTGTATGATCATAGTCTTGAAGATTTTTTATGTAATATTTTTCTGTAGGAGGTACTTGGCATAAATATGTTGACAAACCTAAAGGCTGGTGTTAGACCTTTGCATTGAGTTGCTACTCAGTCTCTCCACTCGGCTCCGCTGTAGTATTCAACCAGATGCCTGCTACATCAGTCACTTAGAGAGCCTGTGGAGAAGCTCAATGCAGAGCTCTAACAGCGGTATTCCTCCAGTGTTTAAAGCCCAGCTACAATCCTGGAATATAAATGCAGTATTCATTGTCCTGATGCTGCTAACAACACACATATGGTAGAGATATATAGATCTCCAGGTCCAATACTTAATAATAATTCTTTATTTATATAGCACACACAAATTACGCAGCGCTGCACAGAACTTGCCAGATCAGTCCCTGTCCCCAATGGGGCTCAAAATCTAATCAACCTGCAGTGTGGGCGAAAACCGGAGGACCCGGAGGAAACCTACTCAAACGCATTAACGTGGTCTGCAGTTTGTATGGTCAGATTAACTAGAAAGCTCTGGGAAGCCCTAAAGACAATGACAAGCTGTGTAGTTATATCCTTGACGTTGGAAGGCAGGGTTGATCCAACTCATCATGTTGCACTATTATTTTTTAAGGTCCATTTATTTGGTGATAGCACTCAGTCCACAGAGCATACATAGAGTAGCCTGTTCTTATTTTTTGGACTCTTTTAGATGAGTTGTGTGATACAAAGCAGTTTTGAAGAGAGCGGTTTTATTTAATAAGCAGCACTGTCATTTTCAGAGACACTTCCAGTCCTCTTCTCATAGAGGAGACTGATTGTTCTGCATTTCCCTATTTAACAAGATTATGTTCTTCCACACAACTACCGCTGTTCAGCAGAAGGCTGCCTTTTTCCGGACGGCTGCTAGACTGACGATGTGAACAAGCCTGCTGCTATTCAGCCTTCGGGACTGCGCTGTGTTTTCAGATCATCACATAATTGTTTGCAGTAAGGGAAGAACAATACAGCGGATTCATCGGTAAATGGGACGGGATGTTTGGTTTTGTTTTCCATCAATATTTCTTCCCAGTGTGAATGTTCTAGAATTGTATCCTATAGCGACTCACAGTTGAAGGAACATTACAGCACTTAAAACGTTTTTATTCTTTAACCATGAAATCTCCAGCCATTAATGCATAAAAGAAGAAGCAAACAAAAATGTATGTTACCGAATTCTATGATGTGTTCTTTATCACCATTGCAGAACCTAATGGAATATTATACCCTTGTATTACGTGGAGATTTTGAGTGTGGAATTTACATGACGTGTGGATATGGGATGGACCCTCACTTTATTTAAAAACAACGTGACCAGAGAAAACACGTAACACATAACTTTGTCAAAATGGCACAGCTTTATTTAATCACTGTAATAAACAAACAGAGGAGGTCAGTGACATGCTAGGGTGAATTCAATACCTCCCCAATCCACAGTGCCCTGACATACAGCACCCGACAGACAGCAATAAAGGGGGCGCTAAACCTCTGGCTACCATTCTAGCAGAACAGTCCACTTTAAGGGTACGTCACTGTGGTTCCGCGGGTCGTGGGCTCACCGTGCTCCTCGCCCCCCAGCGGGTCGCCAGCACATGTCACCCGTCCCGTCCTGCTCGCTCCCTCTCCTGTGCGTGCGCGTCCCGACTGCAAGGGCGCCGCGTGGCAGCTTCTACAAGATTTAAGGGCCAGCGGCCATTAACTGGCGTGCCTATGCCCAATCTACATCCTCCTGCCTCTTCCTAAGCCGTGAGTCTTTGTGCCTTACCGCGAGAGAAAGCTTCCTGGTGATTATTCCTCTGCGTTCTGTGTATTTCTCTTCTGTGTATTCCTGTTCCTGTGTGTTACCAAGGTCCTCTGTGTTGCTGTGTCCGTGTGCCTGTGTTCCGTTCCCACCTTCTTGGACCTCCCGTTGCTGACCCCGGATTTGGACTTGACCTTGCATCTCTGCCGCCTGCCCTGAGCCTGGACTTGACCCCGAGACTGCCTTCTGCTAAGGTACCACGACCTCGGCTGCCACCGCGGGCTAGTCACACCTGTGGAACGACCTGGTGGTATCCTGCCGCAGCAAGTCCAACGCACTTTGCGGCAGGCTCTGGTGAAAACCAGGTGCCACTTAGACTCCGGTCCCAGGTGTCGGCTAGTACCATCTCCCGCGGTGGTCCAGAGGATCCACTGATCCTGACAGGCACCAATGACCCTAGTGAAGATTATCCCTTGTGTGCTTCACCAAGGTACCGCCCCTGGCTGCTTTTACCATTACTTGACCATTGAGGCTGCCATTTCCAAAGCTCAGCCTGTTCACCACCATGAGGTTTTACATCCTCATGTTCACTCAGTATTTATTGAATTCTTTTAAGAAATATAAGACAAAAAGAAAGCAAAATCAAATCCAAATATGAACAATAACTGCAACAAAATAATAGTGCAAAAGCGAACAATTGTGCTGAAAAGACTTAGCAGGAGGAAAAAGAGAGAAGGAAGAAGAGAAGGGGGAAAGAGAAAAAAAAAGTGGGGGGAGAAAAGAGAAAAAGTCGGAGGCGCTACTCATTCAGGTACTTACATGCTGGAATTCAGCAGTGCCCTGAATGTAGGAATGTAGACGTAGAGGTCTCTTCCTTGGCAGCCAGTTCTTTCATATGCATAATAAAGTTGACTTTTTCAATCCATTTAACTATTGTTGTGCACTTGACCATCTTCCAATGCCTGGGAATGACTGATCTTGCGGCCACTGGAAAGGGGCCTAGCAAGTCCTTCTTCAGGGAGGACATAGGGGTAGACCCAATTGCGGAAAGGGCACCACACGGTCACCACAGACTATATTATGCATGCAGAAAGTCACCTCTCAGAAAGGGGCCTGGCATGTCCACCAACATCATAACATCATACCAATATCCAAACTACACCGCCAGCAAGTGTCTAGGGCAATAGAATAAATATAATGAAGGACTTCAGACCAGCTGTAACGCCGAGTCAAGATTTTGTAATTGTTTTCCTAAGAGGAGAATTTTACAGTGTTTTATCAATCCACTGCACCAAATAAATGGACTTTGGGTAGGAAGCTCCTATTAACAGTTTCAGGTTTTCATAATTGCTTCTACAGTCAGATGTCTCTGTCTACCTTCTCACTGACCTAAAATGGATGAAATTTACCTAGAGTAAGAATCTTCTGGCTGATGTACCATATGACCTCAACCCGTGTAGGAGGTTTTTAGGAGCAATTTATGTTTCATATAAAAGATAACAGTGGGAGTCAGAACATTGGATCAGATTTTATCTGCACAACTGATGTATTGTGTGTAATCCTGGCTCTTTCCTCTGCATCTGGTGAGAGGTACAAGAAACATGTGCATAGTCTAGCAACACAACCCCAGATAAGGAAATTAAAGTCGGTATTGAGAATTTTAGTAAATTATGCTAAATGTCCTGTGCCGTCATTCCCCTCGATGCTCGGCCTGACTACTGGTGTTACTTGGCAAAGGGTTAGTGCAGTGCTCCTGGCATAGTATCAGGAATGAGGATTAGCAAATAGCTGAAGTGGTAATTCCTCTTACACATGCTGCTAACATCATTAAATCTTCAACTAAAAACAAAATCTACACTACAATTTTACTGAAAAAAAAATTATTAAAATTCCATGCATGTCTGGCTGTACCGAGCATGCTTGTGAATGTGAAAGTCTGGAGGAACAGCTGTTGACCACTTACAGTGGGTACGGAAAGTATTCAGACCCCTTTACATTTTTCACTCTTTGTTTCATTGCAGCCAATTGATAAGATCAAAATTGGCCGTCCAGCAAAACTAAGCAATCATGGTAGAAGAGCCTTGGTGGGAGAGGTAAAGAAGAAACCCATGATCAGTGTGGCTGAGCTTCTGAGATGCAGAAGGGAGATGAAAGTTCCACTAAGTCACCTATCACTGCAGTCCTCCACCAGTCAGGGCTTTATGGCAGAATGTGCCAACGGAAGCCTCTCCTCAGTGCAAAACATATGAAAACCGCATACAGTTTGCAAAAAATAAATGAATAACTCCCCGACTATGAGAAATCAGATTCTCTGGTCTAATGAGATGAAGATTGAACTTTTTGATGTTAATTCTAAGCAGTATGTGTGGAGAAAACCAGGCACTTCTCATAATCTGCCAGATACAACAGTGACAACAGTGACACATGATGGTGGCAGCATTATGCTATGGGGTGTTTTTTTCTGCTGCGAGGACAGGATGACTGATTGCAATTAAAGTAAAGTACAGAGATGAAAACTTCTTCCAGAGTGTTCTAGACCTCAGACTGGGCCAAAGTTTCAACTTTCAATAAGACAATCACCCTAAGCATAAAGCTAAATTAAGAAAGCAGTGGCTTCAGAATAACTCTGTGACCATTCCTGACTGGCACAGCCAGAGCCCTGACCTAGACCCAATTGAGCATCTCTGGAGAGACATGAAAATGGATTTCACCAACATTCACCATCCAACCTGAGGGAACTGTAGAGAATCTGCAAGGATTCCCAAATCCAGGTGTGAAAACGTGTTGCATCATTCCCAAGAAGACTCATGGCTGTACTAGCTCAAAATGTGCCTTAACTCTATACTAAGCTGAAGGGGCTGAAAACTTATGACCATGTGATATTTCAGTTTTTCTTGTTGAATAAATTGGCAAATTTATCTACATTTCTGTTTTTTTTCTGTCAAGATGGTGTGCAGAGTGTACATTAGTGAGCAAAAAAAAGAACTTTTTTGATCTTACTAATCGGGTGTAATAAAACAAAGAGTAAAAAAATGAAAGGCTTCCTTACCCACTGTAGGTGTTTGGCTGACAAATCTATAGGGGTATTGAGTTATCAACTGCTCCCTAACCTGAGAAAACCCCCTTTCTCATGTGAAAAAACATTAGTATGTTCACAATTTCGGGGAATCTTGCTTTGTTATAGAAGCAAAACATGGGAAATATTGAAATTCCACTATTAAAAATGACGAATAACAATGGTGCTCTGAAGATCTATTGGTCACCATTAGCCTTTTCTCTAGATTTCCATAGTTTTTCTGGACAGATCATTTCAGCATGCAAAATACTTTTTTTTAATCCATGATCTCATATGGAAACACTACGCTAACGCAGATGTGAAGTTAGTTTTATGGATTTACTGGGGTGTAGGGGTATCATGTAACCCTTGTCCATGAGAATGGTGCCCAATGGCCGATGCCTGTAATTTCTACCAAGAGATGAAGAATTTATGAAAGTTCTAAAAGAAGAAACATTCCAAGTAATATTCAGAAACATTGATGCAATGGGAAGAGTATAGCAGTTGACTTTACCAATTAGGCGGTAGATCAGGCGTTTTTCTGCTTGGTGTCATTCATTCCTCTTGTACTGTAGGTCCCAGGGCTATCACATGTATAGCCTGTGTGATGTATATGCTCATATGGCTGCTGTCAGACTTTGAACTCACCAGCCCTTGTGTCACTTTTGCATTTGCATTACAATGACTGTCAGAGATATTGAAATAATATTCGCCAGCACTCCTGGCCGTCGCCCTCTGGGCAATGCCACCTTTGTAGATGAAATAGATGCATTAGGTAAAATCTTATAACTTTATTTATCTTGATGGGGATATTTCTGGAGCTCAGTAAAGCAATCCTGTCCGCCGGCTGTTATGGCAGCCATGTCATAATCACAGGTACCATCTATTCAATTAGTTGCAAGCTGAAAGCGTAAAAGGGAAAATCAATTTCTGAACGGCTGGTGGCTCAGGGCAAGGACACACTGAAGGAGACAACGTGCAAGGAAAACATATGAAGCCGCGCAGCATGTGCATAAACAGCCATAGTTCTAGGGGCCGGACCAAAACCTCAGTGTTTTCAAGCAACGGCTCTGAGACTATTTGTTCTCTATGATGAGTATTTATTAGCTGTCATCTCTACTTTGTGTCACACATAAAATATCTTCCCCTCACAAAGTGGTGTCATAGAAAAAAAGAAAGGCAGCATCTCCGAAAATGATTGTCAAGTCTGCGCGTTGTGACAATTGCTTTGTCCTGCGTCCTTTCAAATTACATTTTCCATTTCTGTCACATCACCAGATTTACTAATGAGCAGACCAAGTTAATATAAAAGTTATATGGCAAAGAACCTGGTGATGAGATTTTATAATTGGTGGTCCAGTTCCTCTACTGATAAATTAAATAAGTGAATGGAAGAGCATATAATGCTTAGAAGGATCAGGTCTTTCACAAATTAATGGAGACGGTGATAAACGTTAATATATACTACGTTAAGTAATGCAGCTTCTCTGTAGCATGTTTCTGTTCTTACTCCTGTAGTGAGCAGTTTATCTGAGAGGCTACTGAGGTCCCTCCACATCAGACAGATAAGACAGCTAATAATGAACTCTTCCCATATTAAAGAATATTTCCTTTGATTCAGCTCTCTGAGGAGATCCAAGGACAGTCTGCAAGAAGTACAGACATAAGACACTTTATCAGGTTATAGAAATTATTTTAGTATATTATATGTATATTATTTTTGTTGTTTTCATAAGTTGGTGATTGTCAGCTGGTGTGCTCGATACTCTTGTTTCATTTTGCTTATAGCTACCGGTACTTCTCTATAATGTCGGAGAAGGAAATGTACAAATCCATTCCATGTTTCTGAATGAAAGAGAGTTGGTGAAAAGTGTCTACTGTTTAGATTATGTACTGTCTTTTAGAGATATTATAGTAGCGAGTCTGCTTCTGGGACTACTAAATAGAAAGCCTGCATAAAGGAGATCTGCCACAAATTTCAGATTGCAAGTCATATTATTGAAAGAAATAGTATTAATAATAATAATAATAATTCTTTATTTATATAGCGCACACAGATTACGCAGCGCTGCACAAGCATGTCAAATTGGTCATTACTATTTAGGTCAAGTAGGGAAGTATGAAAAAGTATAAAAAACTGAGCATACGTTGTTTTAATGGGGTCATAGTGTAACAAAATGTATCTTAATTTTGGTGGGCACTAAAATAGAACAATATAAGGAATTATATAATTCATTCATCATATGCAGTTACCTTTAAGTAAACTTTCATAAGAGCATTGCCTTCTGCTGCCCAGTGCTTTTCATAAGTTTTCTGTGAATTTTCTTTTCTTTTTATGATCTTCTGACCCTGGCTTGTCTTCACACCATCTGTTTGTTTCTTGATTCTGTACTGTACTGTCCTCTTGGTTTTGACCCGTATTTGTGCCACCATTCTTCTGTGTTTGTCCTGTTTTTGTCTCTGTTTTCACTTTGGCAAATGAAGGGAGCATCGAGTCATCATTTACCATCTTGGGTGGGGTAGGCAAGTAGGTAGTTCCATCTGGGTGGGCGCTTTAGGGCTTTAGTGTTGGTCTTTTCCTTTTTCATCTTATTGTCCATTTCAAAACAGGTGCATTACACCAAAGAATTGGAGGATTTCGGAGACATTATAGTACCTAGTTTCCACCTGCCAGATCTGGCACTACAGAGTGTCTAATAGAAACCCTCCACAAAGCAAATTTGCCACAAATTTTAAATAAAGATGAATCTTACCTTTTATACCACTTTCATCTCTGATATACTGCATATTTTTGGTATTTTCTGTATATCGTTTCACACTTTTTTTCATGGAAAGAATATGTCAGCCAATATCAACACTTGCTTGAACTACAAATAAGCCTACAAATAACCCAGTCTCTCTGGATCCAATATTATGCAAAGCAGCTTATCTTTCTCTTTAGCGTTGCTTTCCTTATGACAGTATTATGTTTTTTTTCTTTTTATTTTCACAATATGACTGAGAAAAAAATTAGTTTTTTTATTTATTTATTTTTTACCAATGATGTCATCCCCAACTCCTTTCATAGAAAAATGAATTAAATTCCAGGTCTCTTCCCCTCTGGAGAGTTCATTTTCGCATTTCATTTTCTCCTCCACTGGTCTTTTTTATGCCCCAGGTTGCCTGAGGTTGGAAAATAAACTCAGGTAAAGTGGAACATCTTTTATTTTTTGGCGGTTAAAATGCTTAAGGGAACAAAGGGCAGGTTAGGTATCTAAATTCAGAGAATTGCCGCAAGTTGCTGAATCTGTAATTAATTTTCATGATTTGGAGCTGGTAGATTCTCATCTGTGTAAGCAGAAATCTATCTAGAACATAGCACTGCATTAATCCTTCATGGAAAACACCAAGGGCATTAGCATATTCCCTAATGTGCTTTTTTTTCCCTGCAAATTCACGATTACTGTAGCAAAAGGAAAATATAGTTATTCCCAGATGACTCACCTTAGGTATGCATGAAGGAATATCACATGTAGAATAATCTATAGGGATTTATTAGAAGTGCTTTCTATCTCTAATTGTAGAGATCTGCTATTAGGAATTCTGTGTACCTCAACTATTCTCATAATAAAGCCTATTATTTGAGGGATACCATGGCCCAAGTTGTGTCACACACATATACAACAATCTATAACACTGTATTATTTGTTTCTAGAAGCAATGGTTATAGGTGAAAGTTAAACATCTCTATTATGCCAATGAATCCTGATACTATAATGTGATGGTTATACCCTTTTCACCCCAGGCATTACAATGTTTGAAAAATGTGGTTGTTTTCTTTCGAAACCATCTCTACATCACGCTATGGGCAGTATGTGGTATTGCTATCTATCTCCATTCATTTCTATACAGCTGAAGTGTAGTATCGACGTAACCCATAATCAGGTTTGGCGCTGTTTTCAGCAATGTTTTGCAAATCCTGGAGAACTCCTATAACTTAAGCTAAGTTTACATTTATAGTGTGGGAGGCGGTTGCAATTGTTATAGCAGACAAGTAAAAAAATATCTCAGTGGAGGGCGTCAGGACCTCTGACTAAAATGTTGTCCATTGAACTCTCATTATAGAGTCCATGAAATGGTTGGATTAAATAATCCTTTTTTTTTTTTTTAATAACCTTTATTATCAATTATTCAAAAAAAGTTACACTCATATTTTTTTCCCATCAATGTATCAACACTTTTCCATAAAAATATCCATTAATATACAGAATCTGAGAATGAACCACATTCCTTCTTGGAGAGACTGAAACAATGATATCTCAACCATACCCAGCCCACCCACTCCTGCCCACCAAAAACCCACCCACCCAGAGAAGAGCAGAGGGGAGAGAGCCACAAGGAAAGAAATGGAAGGAAAAAAAACACTACACTTAAACAAATAAAAAACATTGCTCATAGATCTTGAAATTCAGCCTTTCCAGCCATCCATATCTTTCTCCATTTTTCCAGGTACCCATTCCGTTTCATAGTGCTTACACCTTTGGACCTCTGCCATGAATTCATAAAACAAGGGAGGCACAGGGTTACCCCATTTACTTGCGACAATTAACCTAGCCAGAAAAATTGTTTTATATGTAACATGTCGGTTCCCCAAGTTATCTCTATTTAATTTGAAAAGACTAAGCAGTGCGACCTGAACCGAACAGCTGAGCGTCAATGATAACCTTCACCGATAAAATAGAATAACTTCCCCCAGTAAACCCTCAACTCCCGACATTCATAGGCCACATGTACGAAGTTGCAGTTCTTGTAGCAGACAAGTAAAAAAAAAAATCTCTCAGTGGAGGGCGTCAGGGCCTCTGTCTACAATGCTGTCCATTGAACTTTCATTATATTGTCCATTAAATGGTTGGATTAAATAATCCTGACTGCAAGACTTTTCCATCTACAAATGTACATGGTATCCGTGATGGAGGGTCCTAAAAGAGCCTCTAGTGCAGGGATAACAGGGTTGTTTCACATGGAAAATAACATTTGGAGCCATTGGTTCACAAAAACTGGAGATCCAGAAATAGTTCTCTGTAATCAACCAGTTTTATTCATGGGTAGAATTTATCATAATCCAGAAGTGTGCTGTGGGATTTATCATCACATTGGCTGGTTTCTTGTAATAACTTTTGGAACTTTTTTGTGTTTTTTGAGACAAAAGTCTCAACTGTGACAAAAAAGTCTCAAAGAGTTGTACAAGAAACCAGACAGTGTGGCAATAAATCCTCCCAGAGAGTTGTAGCATACCTAAACCCATTACAGCCATAATTCTAATGAGAGAAACAAGTTCTGTTAAAGGGAACCTGTCACCAGATTTTCACTATTCTAGATATTGACAGGTTTCCATAGCACTCTTATAACAAATGGCCGCCTTCTTGGGCTACAAAATCAGTCCTCTAGATTCCCATAGAAACTTTGTAATCATACTTGGCAGCCAATGAGAATGAGCAGGGATTCAGAGGGGACATATCCTTTTTGGCAAAGTCCATTTCCTCTCTCCTGTCATCACTCCCACCTTCTCCTCCTTTACTCCGACATCAAACTCCTTGCTGCGCACTGCTGACATGTGCTGACATAGCAGTGAAAATCTTTTAACATTTTTTTCAATGGGAAGAATTCATCATAAGCCAGAACTGAGACCTTAACCTATTACAGCCATCATTTTAATGGCAGAACCAAGTTCTATTGACTTTCCACACACCTCTGAACTCCGAGCGATTCAGTTTAACGGTTTCATATTGATTGGATATTATACAATCCAAAGTGCTGGCTTTTCCCAAAGGAAAGATTACATTAGCTGCAAATCCGTAAAAGGTCAATAGGGCAGCAGGAAATGTCTACTTTACATTGTCCCAAAACCCCATCAGAATGATCTTCAAATACAAAAAGTTTACAATGAGATATAGGAGTGTTAAATGTGCACTGGAGGTGATTGACATTGACAGTGGAATCCTAGATTATACTAAGGATAAAACCTTCTGAAAATGTTGGAATAAAATTAACCCTCTTGGAGTTTGGGGGCTTTGAACCTGTGGACAAAAGTCAGCTTATTGGATGTGTCTTCTATTCTGCCCTTTCTGTTTTAAAAAATACTTGCACTGACTATGGCATAACATTTACGGTTCATCTTATTTTGGGTTGTTTCACTGTTGGTGCGCCTAGAAATAATTGACACGTCAAGTGGGTGGGTGTTCCATTCTGTCATCATGCATTGTTGTCAATTTATTCATAAATTCTTAAAAAGTCGGACATTTCAGGAGAACCTTCCAATCTCCTTGACTAAGATATGAAGATAAAGTTTATTGAACACTGTATTTTCAAGCAGCGGCTTCGGAAGTATTAAGCTGTTAAAGTAGTGTCCTCCTGTTTGGTGATCCAAACAAGAATGTTGAGGATTAATTTGATCTCAGTACAAGCAGTAGATTTCATGTGATGAGCGCACATACAGATTTGTACAAGGTGAACATTGTCTCGTATTTGTCCTCTATGGACAAATGATTTGCAAGTCAAATGCATATTACGAAAAACTGCCTGCGCTCATATATACCAATTAGGCTTTCAGTCATTGCAATTACCTTTCATGTCTCTTCTTTATCTACAGCCTAAAGTACATGGTGAAACAACTCGAGAATGGGGAGGTCAACATTGTCGAACTGAAGAAGAATTTGGAGTACACAGCTTCATTGCTGGAAGCAGTATATATTGACGAGACAAGGTGAGGCGCTCACATTAATCACTTCAACACTTTGCCTCTTGATATGCAGATGACACAGTGTCTCCGATAAATAGCTCTAAGTCACTTCACTTCAGATGTCAGTCACCAGTGGTCTAGATCTGACAGTCGACACGTGCCCATCAACTACGTTTTCTGTCTCAGAGCTTGGATAAATAGGTTTACAATATAAATGTTAATAAGTCAATATGTTAAAATTGTGTGCACAATGGCCCAGATTTATGAAAAGTGAGACAAACTCCATCAGAAAACTGGTGTAGGGTGCGCCAAATTATTGAATACTGGTGCACAGTCTTCAGTTACTAGTGCAGCCAGAATAATAGATCTGGGGCATTATGTTGGATCGATCATGCACAAAACTGGACTTTTCACCCTAAAGATGGGGATACATAGAGAAATTCTGAAGAAATCTATTTACTTTCTGCTTGGAGATTTTGACATTTGCAGTGCACTGTGGGTCTTAGACAAAGCACATGGATGAGATTTGTAGAACAGTCATCCACTATATCGTTAGTTATGATTTCTTCCCCGGTGTCTGCAGCCCAATACATATATTTGACCAGGCTGTAGAACTTAAGGAGAAGACCAAGGCTGGAAAAGTATCCCCTATCTAGCACTTTGGGTGAATAAACAACATTTCCATGAGTGCTGCCTTTTTTGCTGTTGGATTCATTTGACTTACCTGTGAGTTTGGTTTGTTGAGACTGGCACCCTACATTTTGGGTATTAACCCCTGATACTACAGTGCTGCTCCATTCCCTATTTTTGATGCTTACAAATAGGTTGATACAATGTTTGCTTATTTGGAGGCGTAGTTTAAGCAGGCCGTTAAGTTTAGATGTGATATCTTTTTGTTGTATCCCCCTGAATTAACTTTTTCCTTGGTTACAGGCAAATTCTAGATACCGAAGATGAGCTCCAGGAAATCCGCTCGGATTGTGTTCCCTCTGAAGTCAGAGACTGGTTGGCTTCTACATTCACACAGCAGACAAGATCAACTGGCCGACGGTCTGAGGAAAAGCCCAGATTTCGTAGCATTGTACATGCTGTACAAGCAGGGATTTTCGTAGAAAGGTATCTTCTTAAAACTTGGCAAAAAATATTCATACACAGTAACTCTCATCTAGGTCACCTCACAGTTGAGTGGATTTATCTTGAGGAGATGCTGAGGGTAAGACTGGATTTCATGGGCTGCCTCTTCTGGGTCCCAGCAGCTTCAATGTAAATTATATCCATGGAGCTGGTCTTTACTTCTTGACTAGTTATTCTCCATTCTCCCTGACACTGATGGAGCACAGTGATGGGTAGAATAATGCCTAAAATGGGCAAAATAAAGCACAGATAATAGAGCTGATAGGGCAGATCGAAAAGGAGAACACAAAAGACAGGGCCTAGATAATTGAACCTAATGCACTCAAGAGATGGCCACAGAGGGAACAGTATGGACAGGAAGATGGGCTAGTAGCATTTGATTAGTTAAAAGATGAGATGAGAAAACGCACATCAGCAATATAATGTCTCATATAATAACTCATACAGATTCCCTTTAATTTGAATTCAATTGGATCGATAACCACTGGCAATCAGCTTTTCCAGGGCAAGGGGCCATACAATACATTTTCGCTCCAGCATTGAGTCCTTCATATGAAAGACTAGCCCTACTTACTTATAGCACAACTTTAAATACTGTTTAACAATTTAAAAAAAAAAATCCAAATATCAAATAGTTTAGGCTGTGTTCACATCTACCATGTGGCTTCTGTTCCAAGTGTATATTCTAATGATGTTATAGATCTAATTTGTGATGAATGAGAGTTGTGGTCTATAGACTTTATCTAAAGGCCGCAACTTTATCACTGAGGTCTTGGACATCTTGAAGCTGACAGCAAAATCTAAGACCGAGATGGTAACATAGACTTAGGACCAGCATATATTATATTATATGCTAGTTATCTATATTCACAAATATATATATATATATATATATATATATATATATATATATATATATAATGATTAATTTAAATAAATCTTGAATATTCCTATTAATTTATCATTTCAGCAGTGGCGTACTTACTGTGGTAGGAGCCACACTCTGGGGCCCGGAGTGTCAGGGAGGCACTGACTTCTTATCTGTGGCCTTCTGTCCCCATAATAAGAAAATGAAAGCATGAATTGAAGAAGAGAAGACTCTTGGACTGTCAGTGTTTATACTGTATGCATATATGATGTGTTTATGCTGTATGTATTTGTATATATTCTGTTTATAAACTGTGCATGTACTATGATGTATATATACTGGATGTACGAGAATATATGAAGGGGTGCCACCATCTTGGCTTTGATCGTGACGTAATTGGGGAGCGACAGTCTGTCTCCATGACAGCAACGGTTTTTGTAAGACCTGAGGCTGTATGATTTCTGACTAGTTGTTAAAATGTGCCAGTGGCACATTATAATAAATGAGTAGTAAAATCCCCATATACTTCCCTAGGGTAAAATTAAAAAAATAAATTAATGAAAAAACCCTAAAAATTCAAATCACCCCCCTTTTCCTAAAACTGATATAAATATAAATAAACAGTATACATTATAAATATGTTAGGTATCACCGCTTCCCAAAATGTCGGATCTATCAAAATATAATAACAGTTATTCCCGGTATTTAACCCTGTAATGGAAAATAGCACCCCAAAAAAATTCCATAGTTGCTTTTTGCTAAATTAAATAACATTTTTTATAAAAAGTGATCAAAATGTACAGTCCTCAAAATGATTAACATTGAAAATCTCATCTCAATTTGGAAGAAAATGACACCACCCACAGCTCCATCCACCAAAGTATGAAAAAGTTAATATTTTTTTTTGTAATGGAAGTATTCAATTTTCTAAATGTATTAAAACATTATAAAACCTATATAAATTTGGTATCACTGTGATCGTACTGACAGAAAGAAAAACTGAGACATATCATTTGGAGCGTACAGCGAAAGCCATAAATTCTGAGCCCACGAGAAAATGATGCAGATGCGTTTTTTCACCAATTTCACTGCAATTGGAATTTTTTTCCAGCTTCCCAGTACATGGCATGGAATATTAAATACCATCACTATGAAGTACAATTTGTTTGGCAGAAAACAAGCCATCACAGAGCTCTTTACATGGGAAAATAAAAAGGTTATAGATTTTTGAAGGTGGGGAGTGAAAAATGAAAACTCAAAAAAACGAAAAACCGCCTTGGCATTAAAGAGTTAATAAAAGCCATCAATGGACACACAGCCCAGTTGGATGGTGTAGAATAATATATTGTTTGACAAGAAAGATTCTCTAGTTTTGGACGTAGTTGGGAAAGGAACCTTTGAATCATTCTTTTGACTTCTGAAAGCTGGCATCTGCCCATAGTGCGGAGTAATCTTCACCTTTCCCTAGAGCGTCAAGGAAATGTATTTGATGATAAAAGTCATCATTAACCACGCTGACCATTTCTCTTCTGCCCTAGATGAGTCCTTTCCAGGAGAACCGCATTGTAAATCACTATAACAAGGATGTCTTAAATAGCTTTTATCTCTCATTTGAGACTGAACATACTGAGGGGTATAAATAATACATACAGACTGAGGGTTGGAAATAAGCTTCGTGTTAAGAGAATCAGAGGCTCCGAACACAAGTAACTGATAGCACTGAGCACGCTGCAGACATATCCTGACTATAAATTCTGCTACAGATCTTTAATAGATGCCAGTTTATTACTTTATGACAAGTGATTTGGAAGGTTATGTTTGGTTATATAGGAAACTTTTCTTTAGCATAAGGACACGATACAAGGTTATTAATATATAAATGAAAAACTAATTTAAAGAGAATTTGACACTTCCTTTCTTTAGGCCAGAACATGGCAACCATCTTGAAAGGCGCCATATTGGATCGAAGGAAAGTTTATACAATGGAAAGGTGATCAACAGAGAAGACCAGATTTGTCTTAGAAATTGACTGCTGCAATCAGATTATCAATATCTCTTGTGTTTCAAAAGTTTCTTATATGGGTTCATAACATAATTGGGCACATTTACTTTTTACCAGTCCGACAGAGTGTCCAACGGTAATGCACATCTGCCGCGATTCACTAAGATCGTGCGCCCGATATCCTGCATGTGTTGCTTCCCCGCTCAGGTCCGAAGGAGTTCACCCTCTTCTTCCTGGTGCATGTAAGTGCATTATCTTGCGACAAAATTTTAATGTTAAATCCCGATCGTTAAAATCTGATCACATGCGACACAATCCCCTGTTAAATACCTGTCACAGCCATGCAAACCTGAAAACATCGGAAAATCCAACGAAGGTGCAGCCGCAGCCCCATTGAGCATGTCAAGTGGCTGTACATCACAGGGGACATTCCCAGATGTTGTTGTAACTTTCTGTGTTAATAACTCATCAAAAACGTAATCCCCCTTTTTGCCCAAGGTATAAAATGAATAAATATGTGGCAATTAATGCAGTTTTTGGGTGATGTTTTGTTAGAATTCTGGTGCATTGATTAGTAAATTTGGACCATTATTCAAAGTATTGGGATATTTGGGTGACCCATTATTCTCACTGTGGTTAGCAAGGACTGACTACCAAGGTGAGCTAAAGAGAGACAAGATTGCAAATGTAAAGACATCAATTTGTTAAGTATGTTAACATTTTGCCCTAAATAAGCAATTATGACATCTCATTAAGAAATATTTAATTGATACTTTCATATGCTATTTGTACATGCAATACGTGTATATTTATCCATAAACCATCAACGCCAGGGAATAGCAAGCCCTTTTGGGGCAAGGATTGTTTTTGTTAGTGTTATATCAACAAGAAGGATACAATTAAGAATAATACCTACAAATTATGTATTACATAATATTACGTATTGTATATATGTATTGTATGTACACATCACATTGCTACATTCCTTATGTAAAAAGTCGTTAGAAACTTAGCATTTTCTGCAGAACTGGGGCAGCACCTGCAAATTAGAGAACAATGGTAAAAATGACTAATACCCAGCAGTTACTGCAGGGATACGGTTCCTATGTGATAGTGAGGCGCACTCCAGGTTTACCAATCACTAAGACAATGTCATTTAATTCCTTACTGACACCATTAAGATCCAGTGATAATGCTCTAAAGAGTCACCCACTGTGAACAATCCATTTTCGTTAGAAAGTTTCTCAACTAAAAGCTGCTCATAAGATTTCTCCCAAAAAATAAAGGCAGACTGCCAGTCCTTAGAGCAGCTTGTAAAATTCTCCTATATTTAATCCAGATAAAAGCATTAAGGTGTCACTGCAGCCTGTCAAAGTGTGGGAAGAGCACTTGGTTGATACATAAAAGTCCTCAGAGCAAAGTTATCAGACGAGTGCTCCTTCTCTACCATTGATAAGTTCCTCTGATGCTTTAATGCTTTTAATAGAATTTCGTAAGAAAGCTACATTTTTTAAGCTGCATAGTGTTTTGGATGGTCCGTCTATATCTTAGAAGTGTGCACCCTCTATAACACAGTCGGGGATGTATCATTGCAGTAATGGCAGGTTCCGCTATTTAAGATGTCTCAAAATTGTCACATTTGCCAATTTGGACCCGATTTGTGATTATTTTGCCAACCCACTCCACTCAATCAACTTACTCCAGATTTAACATGTGAACCCAGATGGGATAAAGAGATTAACACCTTAGTGCTCCATGACAGATATGTATGTCAAGGAGCTGTTAAAGGGGTATTCCCACAAAGACAAGATTCTTAAATATACTCAGGACAACAAAATAACAAATTATCTAATTTACTGCAAGTTTCAGCATTTCACAGATATAATTGCAACCTGTCTCTATCAGCCCTGGTGTACACAATTTCGGATTCAACTGTTAGTCTTCTCACTTTAGGGTCGGGCAGGACATGAATAGATTCTCCTGTTTCACACTGAAGTGTCTCTGCATCACCACTCTCCCCTGCATTCCAACACCAGCTCTCACACACAGACTCTCACATTTCCTGCCGGCAAACAGCTGTTTGAAGAGAGTAAAGACTGTGGGGGTCATTTACTAAGGGTCCGATTCGCGTTTTCCCGACGTGTTACCCAAATATTTCCGATTTGCGCGATTGTACCTGAATTGCCCCGGGATTTTGGCGCACGCGATCGGATTGTGGCGCATCGGCGGAAATCGGGGGGCGTGGCCCAGCGAAAACCCGACGGATTTGGAAAAACCGCCGCATTTAAAAAAAAAATTGTGTCGTGAAAATTTCACTCACCTTCATCCAGGATAGGCCGGTGTATTTCGAGGCATTCCAGCGGACTTCAGCGCAGCAGCGCCACCTGGTGGACGGCAGAGGAACTACCATCATAAATCCCGGCCAGACCCGAATCCAGCGCAGAGAACGCGCCGCTGGATCGCGAATTGGCCGGGTAAGTAAATCTGCCCCTGTGTGTGTAAGATAGCTGAGTTAGCAGAGAGTCATTGGGACACATTTACTAAGGGTCGCGCGGTGCACTTTTGTTGGACTGTGCACATTTTTCATGGCTAAAACCACTTCCACAGATATTTAAGACGTGTCTGTGCCGCTATTGTGTCGCACGCGACCCTTTTTGTGGCGCCTCTGCGCTAGCCTCCATGCAACACAAATTAGTGGGCGTGCCGCCGGAGGGTCCGACTGATTCATCACTATTTAACAGCTATAACTTCTGAACTGTGGCAACTAGAAACAGTTCTGGTAGATTAAGTTTCTAGGTGTTACCAAGGAACACAGAATTAATGGGTAGATACTCCTCTTTGAAATGACACAAGGACTGTGTTTTAAGGTTTAAAAGTTCCAGCTATTTAGAGTGTGCCCCCTGCCCTGACATCCATACATGAGCTACCTGCATAGTGTACAATTAGGAAGTTCATATCTGTATGACAGTTGTGAAGGGGTTAAATATGGATACAATAATGTGTTCATATACATTTCAAAACCCTCCACTTTCCTGTTAATATCCCGGTGATATATTTGTGATTCTTTGATGTATTCTGTATGTTTATGCGTCCTTTAATCCATACAATCCTTTCTACATGTTCTGTCGGTAGATTCTAGTGGGCTATGACTTGACATAGATACAGTTCATTCCTCTCATAAGAACTTGAATGAAATGAGCATATACAATAGGACTGTACAAGTAATGAGAATACTGCACCCAACAAATAAAAACAGATGACTGTGCTACCACGGAGTATGAGACATTAATGTGCTGCATGTATGCTTGGAGATTTCATACAATGTCATCTACCAGAGGGGCTTAGAGGGATATTTCGGGACATAAGGTAAGGTTAGGTCTTTATGTTTAGGGGGTCTCCCCTTCACTGATAACAAACACAATAGCGGATCCATACATGCAGAGGGTCTCCCTATTATGTGTTTCTGCCCAGAGACATTTTGCTGTACTCATTTGCAGGGCTGCGTCCCATCCTAATGACTGACATAACTACCGGCGTGACAAGCACTACCCCAGCTACCATTTACCCTCAGATATGATGGTGGATGATCAAAATTATGTGTGTTTGAATTATTTTACTATTAATCTTCATGCTCCATTATGTGCTCATTTTGCCTTCTTACTGTATTTTATATTATTTACTATATGACAGTATTATGTACATTATTGTATGTTTTTCTATCTCTGTGCTGTGACATCATTGTATATATGATCTATGTACGGTGTCATCATTGTGTGCATTATTCATACACTGTGACATCTCTGTATGTAGTATCCCTGTACTGTGACATCACTGTATGTAGTATCCCTGTACTGTGACATCACTGTGTGTATTATCCCTGTACTGTGACATCACTCTGTGTATTATCCCTGTACTGTGACATCACTGTGTGTATTATCCCTGTACTGTGACATCACTGGTTGTATTATCCTGTACTGTACCATCACGTTCTGGATATCCCCTGTAATGTAGCATCACTTTGTGGATGACCTGTAATGTTGAAGCGTCACTGTGTGTATTACCCTAGTACTGGAACTCATTGGTATATTTTCCCTGTACTGTGACACCACTGTGGTAGTATCCCTGTTATGGCACACACTGTGTGATTATCCCTGTATGTGACCATCATCACTGGTGTATGATCCCTTGTACTGTGACATCACTGTGTGTATATCCCTGTTGTAATGTGAATCACTGTATTAGTATCCTTACTGATGACACACTTTGTGGATTATCTTGACTTGTGACACCACTGTGTGTATTATCCTGTACTGGTGCATCACTGTGTGTATTATCCCTGTACTGTCTACATCACTGTGTGTATTATTCCGTACTGGAATCACTGTGTATATTATCCCGTACTGTGACATCATCACTGTGTGATTATTCCGTACTGGGACCTCACTGTGTATATTATCCTGTATGTGGACATCATCACTGTGTGTATATCCTGTACTGGGACAGTCACTGTGTATATTATCCTGTACTGTGACAACTCACGGTGTGTATTATCCCGGTACTGTGACATCACTGTGTGTATTATCCTGTAACTGGTGACATCACTGCTATGTAGTATCCTGTACTGTGACATAACTTTGTGGATTATCAATTTTGTTTACTGTGACATCACTATGGTATTATTCCTGTACTGTGACATCACTGTATGTAGTATCCCTGTACTGTGACATCACTTGTGATTATCCCTGATAGTGACTATTGGAGATTATCCCTGTACTGTGACAACAAATGTACGGAGAGAGGCTGGACCATGGCAAACTTTTGCATGGGGGCCCCCCTTCAGCTAGGGCAAAATTCACCAATCCGGCATGGGAGAGGGGGAGGGGGTGAGCTCTGCGCGCCCTGGCCCTCTCTAGATTAGGTAGTCGATTTACAGGGAAAGATAGGACATGTCTATCTTTCACGGTAGGAGGGAATGAGCACGCCTGCCCACCCGCCATGCGCCCATGCCCAATGGGGGACATATACACAACGTATATATGCCAGTCATAATACATCCCCCAAGGGCCTGCGAATGTAGCCTTAAAACTAATAAATTCACAATTTATCATCACACATTTATACACTTTCATATAAACACATTTCTATACTTGTAAACACTTACCTACTGTATCACTTATACCCACACATTTATGTACACACATACTACAGCATATACACACTACAGTATATACAGAGATGCTGCATATACTTACACATAAAACATATACACATACATACAGTATATACACCACATACACTCACACGCACATACACTCACTCACCATATTCATACACTCAAACACCCTTCATGCACTCACAGGGCACACCCACCTAATACACTCACAGGGACCCGCACACACCACTATATTATACTCACACAGCACGTACACACAGCATACATAGAGGACATACTCTTATCTTTAGTGGGCCGTCAGCAGGTGTCTGTGGTGGCGAGGGCAGGCAGTCGGCTGGCGTCGCATTGGAGGGGGGGAGCGCGTGTGGGGGGAAGCGAGCTGCATCGGACGGGAAGCGGAGCGGGGCATGGACGGGAGGGGGAAGGGAGCGTGGCATTAGGCAGGCGCGCGTCAGAACAGGTGTCAGCAGGGCCTGTGCCAGTGCGGGCCCTTCCCCCAAGGGCCCGGCCGTGGTGATCCTCTGCGATGAGATTGTTACACCCTGATAGTGTATTAGTTTCTGTACCGTGACATCACTAGTTTCTTGTGTACAATAGATTTGGATCACTTACAGTTACCAGGATACATATTTTATTGTGTTTAATGTCCTGGTAGCAGTATCCACATATATGTAATACATCACAAAATGAAATATTACCAATGCATTTTAAGATCTACCCAATATATTGATATAAATATAGAAAGGGTAATATCTGAGAAGTCAGAGCCGAACCCCTAGTCTGAGTGCATGTGTGGGGTTGCACTACCATGTAGACATGTAAATATTGTAGGTCTGTGCTGAGTATATAATTATGTTATTTTGTATTGTCAAATACATTCATTTGTGAAGAGGAACATGCCAGATGATGATATGATTGCTAATGAGGCTGTCAATGAGCTGCTAGTGGCCCCTGCCATACAGCACATGCATGAATTGCTCTGCAGGAACAGTCTCAGCACGGCGCTTAATGTAATGAGGGCCTTGGGGGTCAGAGGATAGTATGCCTCACACTGTATTTTCACATCTCTTCCCAGCCCGACCTGACACAGATGGATAACTGCAAGTGATTATCATCTATGGCCCAATTCAACAACATTTACAGATAGCCCACAGGCAGAGAGCGCAAGCTTTTCTTAGCAGGACATGAGTCAGGTGGGGAGGATAAAATAGAGCAAGTAATATGGGTAAAAATATAATTAGCTTTACAGGTGTACGACAGTAAGGAACAACACAATACCAAAAGTGCGCTGTTTAGTAAATAGTGGGGGCTAATTATAGGAAAACTACTGTATTACTATATACATATGTATCAGAGGTAACATTGGGAATCATAATCACAGAAATCTTTATCCGCTCTACAGAATAAGAAAAAGATGATTGGCAACCAAAATTGGATTTTGGTCTACTGGGTCAAGGATTTTCAGACCCCCAGGAAGTCGCTGTTCACGATGATATGCGTGCGGAGCTACCACCCTGGCCGTTGGTCACCACAGGATCTATATCGCCTTGTTATCTATCACTCCTACACTGATGTCCTCTTGTTTTTCAGTGTTTTTTATAGTAGGCATTAGACGATGAGCGAACACTAAAAATGCTCGGGTACTCCGTTAATTCGAGACGAAACTTTTTCCCGATGCTCGAAGTGCTCGTCTCGAATAACGAACCCCATTGAAGTCAATGGGAGACTCGAGCATTTTTCAAGGGGAACCAAGGCTCTGCAACGGGAAGCTTGGCCCAAAACACCAGGGAACCTAAGTAAAGGATGGGAACACCACGGGAAATGGACCAGGAAACAGCAGGGGAGCATGCATGGATGCCTCGGGTGCCTAATCGCACCATTATGCCAAAATTATGGGAACAGCATGGCCATGACAGAAGGGACAGAAGAAGTAGATAGCATCTAAAACATCCAATAATGACCCTGACACTATAGGGAGGACGGCATGCAGAGGCAGCGGCAGGCAGCTAGAGAGTGTCATGGCGACATACCCTAAATGGACCAGGCTTCAAACCAAGGGGTTGGCAGAGAGGAACCAAAGGAGGTGCGGCAGAAGCGCCTCAAAAATATGGTACATGATAAAAGTTGCCAGTATTATTTGGGATTACACAGCAGGGGTGGCGACAAAGTTAACAGGAAGCCATGAAAAACACCCCAAAATTCTGCCTGAACAGCTCGTTGATAAGGGGACATGTAGGGAGGCAGTGAACTAGTAGTAGATTAAAGGTGCTTGCAGTTAAAACTATGTTAGATGGATTGGCATGGAGCTGGCGCCTCCGTGCAGGCGAGGCAGCTTTCGCCAATCCAAGCCCCTGTCTATAGGTACTCCCAAACAGCACTTCTAAGAACCTTTTGTATAAGATCAAGTGTAGTAGCGTCTTATAGTTAGGATATGGCGGTGAGGGAATGTAAACAGATGCGCAGAAGCGCATGAAATAATATCCCTAAATGGTAAAGTTTGCAAGTATATTTTGTGGATTACACAGCAGGTGGCGACCAAGTTAACAACTTGATGTGGAATGCCCTGTAATAGTCTTGGGCGGTGTGCCTTTATCGGCAGGCTCAGCAGTTCTTTACCGCCTGCTGTCGCTTAGCGAGGCAATGCTGCTGTGCCTAGAGCTAACCGACTGATGGCGCCATGCCCACGGATGGTAATTCGGAGAGGAGGAGGTGGAGGAGGTGGGGAGGAGGTTATATAGTAGGCCTGAGACCTGGACCGAGGTAGCCCCGCAATTCTCTGCGTCGCAGTATATGACCAGCCTAGGGTCAGACTCGGTCCCAGCCTGCACCCGTTAAGGTAGTAGCGTTCTTATAGTTTGGGACTGGCGGGTGAGGGGAATGTAAACAGATGCGCAAGAAGCGCATGATGCGCAGGGAGATGGCGTTCCGCTGCCAGGCGAGCTTTCGCCAATCCAAGCCCCTGTTCTATGGCACTCCAAACAGAACTTCTAAGAACCTTTTGTATAAGATCAAGTGTAGTAGCGTTCTTATTTAATTTAGGATATGCCGGGGTGAGGGGAATGTAACAGATGCGCAAGAAGCGTGAAATAATATCCCTAAATGGTAAAAGTTTGCCATATATTTTGTGGAAACAGCAGCGGGTGGCGACAAAGTTAACAACTTGATGTGGAATCCATGAAACAACCCAATTTCAGCTGAACCGCTCGTTTGATAAAGGACGATGTATGGAGGCAGCTATATGGACGACTTTTGGAGGTAGCAATGGAGACAACGTGTGGAGGCTGATGGAGAAAATTTAATTTGGATAGTGCCTGTATGTGGCAGTCCCAACATTTTTCAACCAGAGGAGCCGTAGTGGCTCCAGTAAAATGGGGATGAGTTGAGTGCACTGTCATGTGGCAGTCCCAAAATGTTCAAACCAGAGGGAGCAGGTAGGTGGCCCTCCAGCATAAATGGAATAGATGTGAGTGCCGTGCATGTGGCGTCCAAAAATTCTTCAAACCAGAGGAACAGTAGGGGACCTCCAGTAAAAGGAATAGATTGAGTGCCGTTATGTCGGCATCCAAATAAGTGTTCAAACCAGAGGAGCAGTAGGTGGCCTGCAGTAAAATGGAATAGATTGGTGCTGTATGTGGCAGTCCCAAAAATGTTCAAACCAGAGGGATCAGGAGGTGGCCCTGCAGTAAAAGGAATAGATTGATGCCTGACGTGGCAGTCCCAAAATGTTTCCAACCAAGGTAGCAGGTAGTGTGCCCTCCAGATAAAATGGAATAATTGAGTGCCTGTAGTGGCAATTCCCAAAAATGTTCAAACCAGAGGCGCAGTACGGTGGGACCCTGCATAAAATGGAATAGATTGAGTGCCTGTATGTGGCAGTCCCAAAAAGTTTCAAACCAGAGGGCAGTAGGTGGCCCTCCAGTAAAATGGAATAGATTGAGTGCACTGTAGTGGCAGTCCCAAAAAGTGTTCAAACCAGAGGAGCATGGTAGGTGGCCTGCAGCATAAAATGGATAGATTGTTAGTGCCTGTATGTGGCGTCCCAAAAATGTTCAAACCCGGAGGAGCAGTAGGTGGCCCCCAGTAAATGGAATAATTGAGTGCCTGTATGGGCAGTCCCAAAAATTTTTTAATTAAAAGAGGACCGCGTTAGGTGCCCTCCGGAAGAAAAAATGGAATCGATTGAGCTGCCTGTCTGTGGCACTCACAAAGAATTGTTTCAAACAGAGGACGGGTAGGTGGCCCTCCGAAAAATTAAATGCATGAAGTACTATAGAAAGAGCCAGTGGCCCTGTCAAAAAATAGCCATTTTCCTCTGCTTTACTGTAACAGGGAGGAGAAGGAGGAAAATGCGGGGAGGAGGAGGAGTGGATCAATTATTCAGGTTGAGCTTCCTTCACCTGGTGGAGATTGGAAATTCTGAGAAATCCAGCTTTATTCATTTTATATAAGCGTCAGCCTGTCAGCGCTGTCAGTCGACAGGCGTGTACGCTTATCGGTGATGATGCCACCAGACTGCACTGAAAACGCTGGACAAGAAGTAGCGGCTCAGGGCAGGCAAGCAACCTCCAAGGTCAAGCCAGTCGTGCCACATGTCCAGCTTTGAAAACCCAGTAGTTGTAGGGAGCTGTGTGATCATTAGGACGATGGTATGGTCAGCTACGTACTCCCTCACCATCTTCTGTAAGATCGCCCTACTCTGCGAGACTGGGGACAGGTGACAGTGTCTTGCTGGGGTGACTAAGCTGGCAAAAGCCTTAAGGTACCCTGCCAGTGCTGGACAAGCTGCCTGCTCGCCTACTCTCCTCGCTACTTGTCCCGCGAACTACGCACTCTGCCGCTAGCGCTGTCAGAAGGAAACTGTTCAGCTTGTTGCACCAGGGCTGCTGGTATTCATGCATTCTCACACTCCTTTCCTTCAGGGATGAGAGTGGGAAGATTTTGTTGTAACGTGGGTCCAGGAGATGTGACACCCAGTAATCGGTGCTGGAATAAATTCTTTGAACGCGAGGGTCACGGAGATAGGCAGCCTAGCATGAAATTGCCATATGCGCCAGAGTACCAAAGCGTAAGAATTCACTCCCCTCACGGGCCTGACTGTCCATTCTCCTCCTCCAAACTCCTCCAACTCCTCTTCTTCTGCCATACACGCTGAACAGTGAAGACTAACAATGGTCCCCTCTTGTGTTCGCCAACATTACCTTCCTCCTCTTCCTCCTCATCCTCCTCCACCTCCACCCCCCGATATGCGCGAAGAACAGACTCAAGGTGCTTTGGCTATCACAAGGGAATATTCTTCCCCGTCTCTGTGAGAGCGCAAAGCTTCCGACTTCATGCTGACCAGAGAGTTTTTCAACAGGCAAGCAGCGGATGGTGAGCTGATGATGGCGGCATCGCCACTGACCATCGTGGTGACTCCTCAAAGTTACTCAGCACCTGACAGATATCAGAATCACGTCCACTCCTCATTGTAGACTTGAGGAAGCGTGACTGACCTGACTACCAGTTCTGTGAAGTTGACATCTGGCGTCTACAATCGCTCTGCGCTGCTGGTAAACTCTGGATAACATGGTCATGTTGAATTCCACCTCGTGGGCACGTCGCACAAACAGCGGTGAGCGGGAGTTGGAGGCGGCGCTGCGCTGCCCTGAAGTGCGCATCTGCTGGACTCTGAAATGCGCAACATGCGGCGCACTTCGTGAGAATAGACAGATGGGGTATGTCTTGAGGAACGCTGCACTATCAGATTAACATGCAGCCTGGCACTGGTAGTTGCCGAGTTGCAGAGCCGCCACCAGGTTCGGCGCTTTGTCACACAACAATTCCCGCTTGAGTTCAGCGGTTGCCAGCCACAGATCAGTCTGCGCCGTGATGCCCTGTAATAGCTTTGGGCGGTGTGCCTTTTGTCGCCTAGGCTCAGAATGTTTGAGCACCGCTGCTGTCGCTTAGCGACGGCACTGCTGCTGTGTGCCTAGAGCTACCGACTGATGGGCCGTGCCCACGGATGGTAGTTCGGAGGAGGAGGTGGAGGGAGGGGTGGCGGAGGAGGAGGCATAGTAGGCCTGAAACACTGGACCGAGGTTAGGCCCCAGCAATCCGGCGTCGGCAGTATATGAGCAGACCCCAGGTCAGACGGTCAGCCTCCACCACGTTAACCCAATGTGCCTCCGCCGATATATAGTGGGCTGCCCGGCAGCACGTCCACTGTCCGTGGTCGGTGGTACCTTGTCAGAAACGGCGTTGCAGGCATAGGATGATGTTGTCGACACGTGCTGGTGCAGGGCTGGGACGGCACATCGGGAAAAGTAGTGGCGGCTGGGGACCGAATACGAGGGGCGGCCGCCGCCATGAGGTTGCGAAAGGCCTCGGTCTCTACTAGCCTATAGGGAGCATCTCCAGCTAAGCAATCTGGAGATGTGCACATTAAGGGCTTGGGCGTGCGGGTGGGTTGCACTATATTTGCGTTCCGCTCCGCGTCTGGGTATGGAGAGCTGAACGCTGGTGGATGCTGGGGTGGATCGTGGAGGCGACGATGGGGTTTTTGTGCCAGGTCCTGGGCCGGGGCGACTAGCAGTGACACAGGGGAAGGAGCAGAATGGTGTGCACGCCGGAGGTGAACGGGCTTGTTGCCACTGAGTGGGGTGTTTAGCTTCATATGCCTGCGCATACTGGTGGTAGTTAGCTAGTAGTGGTGGAACCCCTGCTGAGCCTGGTTTGGCAAAATGTTGACACCACAGTCGTCGGTCATCCGGTGTTCCTTAAAGAACCTCCACATTCTGAAAGATCTAGGCCCTCGCCGCAAGAGCCCTCCCACGGAGCTTCACTAGTTGACAGTGGCGCTGATGCACCAGCTCTGGCCTGCCTCTCCGTCTGGCCCCACCACTGCCTCTTCCAACCTGTTCGGTCGAGCGATCCTCCTCTCAGAAGCACTGTTTCACCCGGACCTCTCACCCGCTTGGGTCTGTCACCATCTCATCCTCCGATCCCTCAGTCTGCTCCCCCCTCGACTTCCTGCCCTGACAACAACCTTCCCCACTGTCTGACAACCGTGTCTCCTCATCGTCGGACACCTCTTTACACACTTCCACTACGTCCAAGAAGGTCATCATCACCCCAGACTGTGACGGTGGAAAACCGGGCATCGGAAAATTGCTCAGCAGACACGGACAAGTGGTTTGTGACTGTGGGAAGGGTCCAGAAAACAGTTCTAACAGTATGCCGGTTCAAATGCAAATTTTTCCTGGGAGGGGGCAGACTGGGGGGGAGGAGGCTGAGTGCAGGAGCGGAGGAGGGTGGATTTCGGTGGACATGGGTGGACTGCGTGGAAGACTGACTGGTGTGGACAAATTGCTCGAAGCATGTAAGCAATCCACGACATCACCTGTTCGCACGTGTTCCTGGCCTCAACAGTGCTCTAACCACGGTACCCAGTAAATTCAACATGAACCTAGGGAGTGTCAGCTCTGCGGGTTCCCTGCTCCCTCATCAGCATGTGGTTTGTCTCAACCGCCCAGGACCACGGCCTCTGACCCCTGCAGTAGTTGGACGCCCACGTCCCCGCCCTCGTCTCTACCCCTAGCCCTCGGGTTAAACATATTTAAAATGAGAGTTAAATTTTTTTTTTTCTTACTTCTTTGTTTTTTTTGTGTTTTTTGTGTTTTTTTTTTTTTTGGTTTTTGTTTTTTTGAGTTTTTAAAACCAACAATCCTATCCTTTTGCTAGGCTATTTTCTAGCCAAGTATCAAAGAAGCACACTACTATGCGTGATGAGATGAAACTGAGATAGTGCCTAATAGAAATCCAACCCACTGAATTTGCCACTTCGGCTTTGCTATGGATATGTGCGCCCATAAGCGCACAGAACAGCGGTCGCAAGTCTCACTACAAATTGCAGAATGGCAATAATGCCATGCAGACACTACCAGACACCACGCAGATCACATAAAATCAAATATAGAACGCTACTGTAGGTTCACGTAAGCTGGTTGTATTCTCCTATGCTATTTTCTAGCCAGTATCAAAGCAAGCACACTACTATGCCAGGATGTGCGATGGACGAGTTATTGCTAAATAGAAATCCAACCCCTATGATTTTGCCACTTCGGCCTTTGCTTGGATATGTTGCGCCACTAGCGCAGAAACACAGCGTCGCAAGTCTCACTACAAATGCTCAGAATGGCAAGACATGCACTGCAGAAAGAAATACAGCCACCAGCAGATCAACCAGAAATCAAATAATAGAACGCTACTGTAGGTTCAAGAAGCGTTGTATTCTCCTATGGCTATTTTCTGCCAAGTATCAAGGAAGCACACTACTAGCCAGATGAGATGAAACTGAGTTATTGCCTAATAGAAATCCAACCCTCATGAATTTTGCCACTTGGCCTTGCTAGGGATATGTGCGCCACTAAGGCAGAACACAGCGCGTCGCAAGTCTCACTACAAAATGCTCAGATTGGCAAGTACATGCACTGCAGAAATAATGCCACCAGCAGATCAACCAGAAATCAAATATATAGAACGCTACTGTAGGCTTCAAGAAGTGTTGTTATTATCCTATGCTATTTTCTAGCCAAGTATCAAGGAAGACACATACTATGCCAGATGAGATGACACGGTGGCCTAATAGAAATCCAACCCTCTGAATTTTCCCACTCGGTCTTTGCTATGGAAGTGTGCCACAAGAGCTAAACACAACGGGAGCAAGTCCCCTGCTAATCCTCACACAAATGGTAAAAGATGCAAATTAAAATAAAAAAAGTAGAACGTTATTGTAGCCCTAAGAAGGGCTGTTGGTTCTTGGAATCACTCTGCTAACCGTAAGCTAATAGAACACCTAACGCTTTCCCGACCAGCAGCAGCTCTCTCCCTAGGGCCATCCAGAGACAGAATGATCGAGCAGGCGGGAGCGCTAGTCTAGTCTATCCCAGGGTCACCTGATCTGGCCAGCCAACCACTGCTATCGAAGCGTTAGGGTACCACGTCATGCTGGGTGGAGTGCAGAGTCTCCTGGTGTGATGGCTCTGTTCCGGCCGCCAAAACGGGGGGAGCTGCATTTTCTCAGCGGGCGAAGTAAGTATCGGCCGAGAAACGAGCAGTTTCGAGTACCCTAATGCTCGACCGAGCCTCAAGCTCGACGAGCATGTTCGCTCATCTCTAGTAGGCATTTGTGTTCTGAGCTATTGTCATCTATCATGCCTTGCATTCATTCCGCTTATTTTTTCACATGGATCATTTTGCTGTATGTTGAAAGTTTTATGTTATTTAGGGCTTGAAGGGGTTGTGGGGATAACTTGACCCAGGTTATTTGTGTTGGTTGATGGTGGTGATTTGGGTAGAGTGACCTTACCAACGTATTGCTTTAGAGAAACTAAAAGAGCGGTGACCCTCCCCTCTTCATAGAGTTACCTGTCCTATATTTTCCGTTTGGAGCGGTACGGTGCCAAACGTGTGTGACACCGTATCCCTCCATGTGCCCATTGTCTCGTAAGGGGACAACGGCTGCGGCCGTATATAGGCCCCCCGAAATGTTCGTGTTAAACGCAGCCTTACTTATAAGTGTACTACGGTACTTTTAAATGTTTTTGATTGTCTTGTGTACCAATATAACGAAATAACCGACCCAAGTATAATCATAGTACCTAATTTTAACACAAAAACGGAAAAACTATTGACTCGGAGTAAAGTCGAGAGGTTTAAATGATTGGCCATGCCCCCAGTATACAGACTGCAGCCCAGCCCCTGATGAATATATAATCAGAGGCCCAGCCCAGTATAGAGCCTGCAGCCCCTGCCCCCCAGTATGATCCTGCAGCCCCTGCACAGTATACAGCCTGCAGCCCCTGGTCCCTCTGTTGTTGATCCCGGTGGCTGACCTGTTAGCATTAAGAACATGATCCATACAGGGGAATGAGGTGTTCAGTGCAGTCTTTTCAGGACTTACAATCTACTTATTACTTGGATGTCTTTAGATATTTTGAGAGAAAAAGTTTTTTGATGTGAGTAGCAATGAGACCAAGTGATGGAACAAGTCATGGAAGACCATAGGATAACATTAGTACCAGGATAAGTTTTCCCTTAATGCAGATGAATATACAAGTCCCAAAAGTCATCAGACAATAATTTATGATATGTCCTAAATGCCAGTTTATCAAATCTGATAAATCTCTTATATGTTATAACTTGGAATCTGTAAATAAGCATATCTTCATTTTCTAGAATATACAGACTCATATGACAGAAAATAGAAAGTGATCCAGTATTCTGGTGTATAGAATCTCAGAACTGAACCAAAGCAATGTGGTACACTAATTAAAACCAGGGGATTTTTAACCCCCACCCCTGGCGTGAGGTCACTGTGGGGGGAATTGTCTATCCCTCCCCATCAGTGAGCTACTTCTGGGTCGGGGTTTTATTAAAAACCCATAACTTTTGATTGGAAGATGGCACAACCGGCATTCTTTCGATCACAGGTACCTTATACCATTTACCCAATACTAAACTCAAGGTGCCTTAGCTAATACAGGGGTGTTCTGCCATTGGCTGGCTTTCCGCAGCTTGTCTTTTGAAACTCGGCCCAAGCGTTTGTCTAGACCCCATAAATGCCCCGTTATAATGGGGACCTAATTATGAATTATGCCCCAGTTATGGACAGCCTTTGTCTGAGTTTGGAGGGAGAATACCACATGGTTGCTGCACCAAGGTGTCAATATCCCAAAAGAGACTCCCTTGGGTTGGAAACTCAACTGCCAGCCCCTTTCGGCTGGTAGAAAGCAATGTGCCCCTTCAGCCATTTGCTCTGGCCAATGGAGCTCAGGACAGGACATGATGACACAAACACAGAGAAGAAAGGAAGAATAAAATGGAGAGTGGTGATATTATCACAATATTGTTTATGATGCACAGAGTTATTTCCCAATATGTAGCAGAATGACTGTTATTGGATGAATATGTAAATCTTTGTTTTTTAGACTAAAAGACATATATTGAGATTCCTGACACTTAATGTGAACCCGTACGTGAAGGTCACTTTCCTAAGTGACAGTATAAGAGCTGCTTAATTCTGATCACCATCTTCATTGCTGAATGTCTGACCAATGATGGAAATCCATCAAGAGTTTCATAATAACAGAAAGTTAATCCTTCTTGAAGGAGGGATATTGCCCTCATTCCTTAGTGACCTTTAAATAACATGTTCTGCCAGATTTCCCAGATAAAGTATTGAGTTTCAGTTTAGAATGTGGAGTAAGACTATTTCTAACGTTAAGTGAATCTAAAATTTAAAAAAATGAGCAATAAGTTCATTTTTTGTGTTTTTGCGCTAACAGAAAACAAAACCTGGCACTTATATAGATAGTACAGCACCATGCCCCACGTTATACTAGCCCACATCATTGCACATGCCCCCTCAGTATATACATAGCCCCAACTGACAATGCCCTCTCAGTATATACATAGCCCAATCACTGCACATGGCCCCTCAGATATAAATAGCCCATCACTGCACATGCCCCCCAGTATATCATAGCCCCGCAGCACATGCCTCTCAGTAATATACATAGCCCCATCATGCACATGCCCCCTCAGTATATACATAGCCCAGCACTGCCAAGCCCTCAGTAAATACAAGCTCAGCATGCACATGCCCCCTCAGTGATATACATAGCCCCAGCACTGCACATGCCTCCTCAGTATATACATAGCCCATCACCTGCACATGCACTCCTAGTATATACATAGCCCAATCACTGCACATGTCCCCCTCAGTTATACAATAGCCACACTGCACAATGCCCCCTCAGTATAATACCATAGCCCAGACAGCCAATGTCCTCTATTATAATAGCCCATCACTGCACATGCCCCCTCAGATTACATAGCCCCATCACTGCAAGATCCCCTCAGTATATAAAGCAAGCCCCATCTGCCACATGCCCCCATATAGTAATATACATAGCCCCAGCATCAATGCCCCCTCAGTATATAATAGCCTCGACATGCACATGCCCCCCTCAGTAAATAAATAGCACCAGCACTGCACATGCCCCTCAGTAATACATAGCAACAGCAACTGCACATGCTCACTGCAGGTAATACATAGCCCAGCACTGCACATGCTCCTCAGTATATACATAGCCCAGACTGCCACACCCTCAGTATATACATAGCCCCAATCAACGCCACCATCAGTAATACATAGCCCACACTGACATGCCCCCTCAGTAATTATAATAGCCCAGCACTGCACTGCCCCTCAGATATAATAGCCCAGCATGCACATGCCCCCTCAGTATATACATAGCCCC
The DNA here is from genome assembly GCA_019512145.1 of Engystomops pustulosus. Classification (NCBI taxonomy): domain Eukaryota; kingdom Metazoa; phylum Chordata; class Amphibia; order Anura; family Leptodactylidae; genus Engystomops; species Engystomops pustulosus. The sequence continues at coordinate 33,904,653 of CM033642.1, forward strand.
ATCACTGCCACATGCCCCCTCAGTATATACATAGCCCACAGCAACTGCACATAGGCCACCTTAGTATATACATAGACCCAGCACTGCACATGTCCCCGCACTCCAGCCCTCAGTAATACATAGCTCCAGCACTGCACATAACACATCGTAAAATACTAGCCTCCAGCACATGCACATGCCCCCTCAGTACATAGATAACCTCAGTACATGCCCCACTATATAGATAGCCCCTTCACATGCCCTTTCAGTACATAGATATCCCCAGCACATGCCCCCTAGGTATATAGATAGCCTGAGCACATGCCCCCTTGGTACATAGATAGCCCCAGCACATGCCCCTCAGTGCATTGATAGCCCCATTACATGCCCCCTCAGTATATAGAAAGCTCCAGCACATGCCCCCTCAGTATATAGATAGATAGCCCCAACACATGCCCCACAGTACATAGATAGCCCCATTACATGCCCCCTCAGTATATACATAGCATCAGCACATGCCCTCTCAGTACATAGATAGCCCTAGCATATGCCCCTTGGTATAAAGATAGCCCCAGTACATGCCCCCTTAGTACATAGATAGCTCCAGCACATGCCCCAGTGTAAAGACAGCCCAGGCACATGGTCCCTCAGTATATAGATATTTAGCCCCAACACATGCCCCTCAGTATAAAGACAGCATCAGGACATGCCCCCTCAGTATATAGATAGCCCCAGCACAAGCCCCCTCAGTACATAGACAGCCCCAGAACATACCCCCTTAGTATATAGATAACTCCAGCACATGCCCCCATAGTATATAGATAGCCACTGCACATGCCCCCTCAGTATATAGATAGTCCCAGAACATGCCCCTTAGATATATAGATAGCCCCAGCACCTTCTCCCTCATTATATAGACAGCCCCAGCACCACAGCCCCTGCTCCCGTGCTCCTCTTCTCTTCCCAAGCACCAGGGACCTCCTCTCCATGACACAGACGCCATCGCTTTAGCAACGGTGGCATCTTGGTCACACAAAGGATGTAGACAGGGGTAACATCGCTGCCTGCATCCAGCAATCAGTGCTGTGAGTGCCTTACATACACATCGCTGATTGCTGTTGAGGGCCAGGACAGCGCTCCAAGGCAGGAAGGCACTGGTGGGGGTATGGTGACTTCTACAGGCCACTCCTTTGATGGGGGCCCCATAAACACAGCCCCAGTAAACCCCCATGATGGCGACCTGTTTATGGTAGGTATGGTAACGCCCACAGAGCCCTTCTGGCTCATTGGCATGATTATAAAAGTTGAATTTAGAAGGACGGAGGCCATGTAAAGCAAGTATAAGAAGATTACCCCAGTCACAGTGCCCGGATCTATAAGTAAGTGTCCCTGGTTTATCATGACGGATTTTGATTTTGAGTAGATTTCCTTTAACAGCAGCCAAATAGCTAATACACATTGGACAATCAACTAGTCAATCAAAATGAGTTTGACTGTCTTTATTCTACTATCTATGGCCACCTCCAGGCTGTGTTCACACTATGCAATATGCAGCTCACTAATAGGAACGTATATGCCATTAGTAGACTATTACCAGGATGTCAACTGGTAAATAACACCCATCATAAGTGGTCCAGAAGGTCTATCTCAGACACTGCTATCAGTTCCAATGGTAATAAGAATTCACTTCTCTTTGTCATTGAACTACTGTCCTGATGATGAAGAATAGACTGTGCCAATCGCCTAATAGAGCAAGAGTTGTTCTACATTTTCATCCCCAAGCTGCTGTATAATGAAGTGTTGCTTATAATGCTGTCATGGGGGGGCCCAAATTACAAGAGAGGGTAGATATCCCCTTACCATGCTTCCATTCATTTTTCTATCTCTTTCAACACATTTTTTCATCTCATGGATACAAACGGCAATTCATCATTACTATGGATCAAATGTCTGGTAACAGGTGCACAGGATAATGCAGGATCATACTGTTTGCTAATAGTTAGAGGATCATCAATGTGAGCAGTCATTACAGATGTTCTTCCTTTTCTGTAGACACCATACTGTAGGCAATGTTATCAATGTCACGTAATTCCATAGAGGAAAAGAATTGTCCTGAGACTTACTGTATGACGTGTACTCTAATGAGCTCTGAAGGCATCAGAACTATGAATACAGCTCTGAGGCTGAGTACAGGTTGTAATGCAATACAGGCAGAATTATAGGCACTCACACATGATATATGGTCATGCTGCTGTGAATCCCTGTGCTGAGGCAGTGTTCATTCTGGAAGATGTGACCATTATACAAAAATATGCAGCATTTTAACTCCCATAGTTTTAGGGTATTTTTATAATAATAATATTAATTTATTTATATAGCACCCACAGATTACGCAGCGCTGCACAGAGCTTTCCAAATCAGTCCCTGTCCCCAATGGGGCTCACAATCCAATCAGATTTTTTTTTGGCATGGGTCGATCATAATTCAGTAGTTTTTGGGATTGGGACTGGGATGAGTACAGATGGTTAATATTGGAACTCATCTCAACGTCCACTGAATACTGCTTTCATCCTCAAAGGAATATCAATTTATGTGCTTTGTGTAGGATGTATTGATCAACCAAGAAAAAAGAAGGGGTAAAGAACAAGGGCATATGCAAGGGATCAAAAGAAAAGGTGGTTCAGCCCACTTATACCTAATAGAGAACAAAGAGGCAATAAATAGATACAAATGATAATAACTTATAGTAGTTAAAGGGGTTTTCACACAAACAAGTTAACTTGCTGATAGGTGGGGGTTTTAGTGTGAGTGATGAGACTCCCACAGATCACAAGAACGAGGAGTCCAATGTACCCCAGTTGGACCCCTTGTAGCTCCCTGAGATGGACGGCTGCCCCATTCATCTCAATGGTGTACCAGAGATAGGTAAGTATATCCTGTTCGCAGAAAAACTGATCCAGCACTCCATACGGATGCAATAAATCTTCTGGTAACTTCCATAAATTCCATAAAACAAAAAATAACATTATACAGAAGGGATAGACAGCAGCCCTCTACGTGTTTCAGCTTGGCCCATCACAGCTATGTCTTACTCATGATTTCCTGAAACTGAGAGTGTAACGGAAACCCCTTATCAATGTGTAAACTGAGCCTTACACATGGGCTTTGCTAAGTGATTAGGGGTCTTAAGACTTCCAAATCTCTTAAAGGATATCCACCATCAAAATCTATCATAATAAACCAGGGACACTTACTCATAGATCCAGACACCGTGACTGTGGTAATCGTCTTATATTTGTTATCCATGGCCTCCTTCCTTCTAAAATCAACTTTTATAATTATTAATGAGCTTGAAGGGCTCCTGTGGGTGTATCCAGAGCCCTCTATTGCTGTAGCTTCAAATGATGTAACAATGGCACAGCAGGTCTCCCCCTGATAGATTACACAGGCAGTGGGATTACCAGAGTCACAGTTCCAGGATCTATGTTTAAGTGCAGTAGTGGATCATAATATATGGTTTGGGTGGTAGCCCAGGCCAATTGTGTTCTAGTGGGACCATGTACACACAAACCACCCACCAAATTTTATACTCAAGAAAGACCTTGTTCATCAGTTCCTGCTCTCAATACATATATACACAAGAGCCAATTCAGGACATTTGAAGGTCCTCTAAAGGTCCTGAAACTGCAAGTTGAAAGCAGGCAGAAGGGACACATTCTCCATTCCCCAGGAAGCTGATTTTAGGACCATATGTAGAAAGTGATTCCAGACTTGTAGGGGCTATAATATTCATACAGCCCACGGCCCATAGAAGTTCTAATTCACCCCTGTTTTATCATGATGGATTTTTTTAGCTCATAACATATAAATATATTTTTGTGTCTTTTTATATTAACAAATTTTAGAAGTATTTAGAAAAGTGATATTGTGGCGATGTAGCTGTGATGTTTCTCCAGCAGCAGCAGCAGGCTGATCCGCAGGACCAGTGTATCCAGCAGCGGAGCTGTCCCGATCCCTGGACCCTCCTCACTCCTCCGTGTTGTGTCTGGGAGTCCCGGCTCTTCCCGCAGCCTCCCCCCTCCCCTCTGTGCTGTTCCTCTGTGTGGTCGCCCCCTCCGCTCTCCTCTCCAGAGATGTGAATGGTCGCCGCTCTCCTCCGCAGACACATACACAGAGCGCCGGTCCAGAGGAGCAGCAGAGTACCACAGCAGCAGCGCCAGCAGCGGGCACAGGCTTGGGGACGACTACGGGCAGCAGGCGGGCACCAGGGACTGTACAGGACACCGGGGACCAACCGGGATTCCGGGAGCTTCCCCCGGGACTTGCAACAAGTGAGAGCGGAGGCGGAACCCGTGGAGACATGTCCCAATCAGCGACACGGCGACTGCAGCGCGGAGCTGCCCTCCAGCTCCATCCAGGTACCGGACAGATGTACATACATCATACATACTACACACATACATCATACCTACTACATACATCGCACCTACTACATACATACATCACACCGACTACATACATACATCACACCGACTACATACATACATCATACCTACTACACACATACATCATACCTACTACATACATACATCACACCTACTACATACATACATCACACCTACTACATACATACATCATATCTACTACATATATACATCATATTTACTACATATATGCATCACACCTACTACCTATATAATACATTCATCATATCTACTACACTACATGCATAAATTATAACTATTGGATACATACACCTGCTTCATTCAGGTACCTGACATGTGTACAAACAGCATAACTACTACATCCATACATCATACCTACTTCATCATTATTCATGACATGTGTATAAAAATAATAATAATAATAATTCCTTTATTGATATGGCGCACACAGATTACACAGCGCTACACAGAGCTTGTCAAATTGGTCCATAACTACACATACTACATCCATGCATCATACCTACTACATACATACATCATAACTACTACATACATACACCTGCTTCACTTAGGTGCCTGACATGTGTACAAAGTTCATACCTACTACATACAAATATTAAACTTTCATTCATACTACCGATTGTATATACACACCTGTTCCATAAAGTTACAGGACATAATCACATCATACCCCCTGCATACACACATTATACATACTACATATATACACCTGCTCCATTCAAGTTCCGAAATCTGCACACTGGGCATATAAAATTACATGATACATACCTATTAAATACATACACCGACTCCATCCAAGTAGAGAGAGGACCTTAATCACTGGAAATATGTAAAATCTCTTATACCTACTATATGCATACACCTGCTTTAACCAGATCCCGGACCCTGCACACATTATACCTACTACATACATACATGATACCTACCTACAACATGCATACAACCTGCTCCATCAAGGTATCAAACAAACTGTATTTACATGCATCCATTTAAGTTAACTTCATAAAAGTACGGGACATATTTACATATTTCATACATACTCAATATACAATATGCACTCAATGTACATACAGTACCTGCTCCATCCAGGCACTAACCATACGTACATATATCACAGCTATTTACTGCATCAACTTGGTCCATCCGGACACAGTATACTGGACATATGTATATACACAACTACATACTACTAACACCTGCTCCATCCAGTTACGGTCCCGGTACACTTGGTATATTAACATACATGATACATACATACTACCTTCATACACACGCCTGCTGCATCCAGGTACAGGACCCTGCATACTGGACATATGTACATACATGATTACGTACTACATATCTACACCTGTTCCATTCAGGTTTTGAAACCTGCATTCTGTACATACATTGTGCATACATTATACATACCCTGAACAATGTACATTGTACATACATGATATAGAATGTATACATATCTGAATGCAGGCACCATTCTACTACAAACTACAAACATTCCTCCAGGTATTGACCCTGTGTATAAATGTACATGTATGATAACGACTTACTGACCAGCCTCATCCAGATAATGGACCCCATACACTGAATATTTCTATGAACAAAATACATGCATATATACATTCCATCATGATAAGGGACATACATGTTATATATACTTACAGTGTGCTCAGGGCTCCAACCATGTATGCATACCCTGAACATATTTACTTACATTACAAATAGCTAGTGTACATTCATACAGTTTACAGATGTATAAACTTATTATATACCTTATAACTACGTACACAAACTTGCTCCGTCCAGGTAGCAGACCCTACACATTGTACATCCATGAAATGTATATCCAGGTAGGTAATAGTACAGTACCTACTACATGCCTGCTGTGGTGTAAATAATTCTAGTGCGATGAGAAACCACTAACTATGTCCATCCGATTCATACACTCCTGCAGATATACATACATCATGGACTTAGTATACTATTGTGTACACTGGATACATAATATACTCTTGTGTACACTGTATACACACATATACTATATACATGCCCCATTACCAGCTCCATCCAGATGCTATTGAAGGTATACATATATCCATACATACCCCATGGATAGTGTACAAATATATTCCACATATGTACTACTACCTGTCCCCTCCAGCTACTGGACCTGTTACTCCATAGTTGTATACATTGTAAATCCATACATTTACATAGCATTACCCGCTCCCTCCAGGCATACATACATTCATACATCATGCTCATACTCTACACTGCATACAATCACTTGCTCCTGCCAGACTTCTGTATCTTCATGTATCACAATGTGAATGACTCCCAAGCCCTGATGTATACATATACGATGCCATATATTGACTGACACACATGAGGATGAGTCCGTCATGGATCCTATGAATACAAAGAAGTCAATAATGTGGGCAATGCAACTGATAACGAGCCGTGGTCTTGGTGACAAAACAATTCCCTGCGTCCCATGGAAAAAACATCCGACCGACCGAAAATTTATTCCACTCTTCTGTTCATTGTTGCAATTGGAGCAACAATTGAGAGACGTTGTGGGCAATGCAGATGTGCAGCTGGGAAGGGGGGAGGGATTATTTTCTATAGATCAGTTTTCCTGATGGAACATCATAGATATTTAAATGTCTAGATTCTCTGTATTCATTTATTCATTACCTTTACCTTTCACTAAATATTTGAAGTAGGGTCCCCTAACCTCGGGGTCATAAAATCCCAAATGACTAATAACCACTTGTGGAGATGTAGAGCATGTACAAACATTCATCTTGATACGCTGGGTATAGGTTTGACTAGGCATCTTAAGTATTTACTATACATCTATATGTTTTTATGTAAATATTGATTATTGTAGCAACATATATAAATACTTCAGATACGGATGAACTTGAAATTTGCAAACTTACACTGCCAAGGTCATGGTAGCAGTGGATCCCCAAATGTCATACATTAAAAAACATATTGATTTTTATGGGGTTTATAATTTATCTTTATTTTTCTTCCTGTTTTCTCTGTGTTTTTTGAGACATTTTTTGGCACATTGCAATTTTTGTACTTTTTGGGTACATTTTCATATGTCCGCTGGACATTTGCTTATGGTGAGTAAGACACATTTATCTTCTATTCCAGATGTGCTTAATGTCACAAATTACATTTATTATTTCAAATTGTCTAAAATTTGCTAAATTTTTTGGCACAAAAAACTCCAGATGAAACCGTACTTAAAGGGGTGTTCCCATTTCAGCAAATAAATGTTAAAGTTTGAATTAAGGAAAGTTATACAATTTTTCAATATACTTTCTGTATCAGTTCCTCACAGTTAGATCTCTGCTTGCTGTCACTCTATAGGAGGTTTCATTATTTACTTCCAGTGGACAGAAATCTGACCATGGTCACACAGGTGCACGGCTCGTTATATCACACAGCTCTGATAACTCTCTATGAGAATAACGAGCCGTGCACCCATGTGACCATGGTCAGATTTCTGTCAACTAGAAGAAAACATAGAAGCTCTGTTTAGAATGACAGCAAGCAGAGATCTAGAAAACCGTGAGGAATTGATACAGATAAAATATTGGAAAATTGTATAACTTTTCATCATACAAACAATAAGATTCATTTGCCGAAATGGGAACATACCTTTAGGAAAGGTTAGAAAATGGAAAGAAGTGACTGGAGAAATTTGTGCGACATTTTTGAGACAGTTATAACAAATATCTCAAAAAGAGAACAGAAAAAAAACATTTTACACAAGGAAAAAGTGAGATTGATAAATTACCACAAAAGAAGACGGTAAAAAGACAGGCAAAAACTAGCCAAAACACACAGAGATAAGATAAATGACCCCCACTGACTTTACAAGAACATATTATAACATGAATACCCCTAATAACTAAACCCATCCATATACACATCACTACCCATCCATGGTGTGTCGTATACAATTGTTTGTATTATGGTCCAAAACAAGAGCCCAGACCATATCTGTTACTCTGTATTAGACACAATGCAGATAAGTGGCACCAGACGCCAACTTGTTTCTACGTCAGTTTCCTGGAATCAGGGTCTTGTGTGTATGAAGCATTTCTATTTTCAGAAGAAAAGGCTTCTGCATTCATAATGTATACAGATAACATATACATACACATGGAGCGTGTCTAGGGCAGTACGTCTGAACTCCTCTCATATAGTGGGGGTGAGTTTGCAGTTTGGTAGAATAGGTTGGTTTTTCTTTGTGTTATCCATTGTTTTCAATAAGATGGAAGGTATTGTAAGGCTTTGTTCAGATTTGTCAACAATAAACTGTTTCTGATCAGAACCTTCGCATGATAGATATTACTATCCCCCATTGACTTGTAATGGATTACACTGGGTGCTGTCATTTTGACAAGCAGAACACCACTGCACACTGTGTTTTTCCTATCAAATCTGACAAATCTGACACAGAGGCTCCGTCCATCACCAAAATGTGACCAAAGCCTAAACATACAAAAAAAGGCAGTGTAAAGATACAGTAGTTTCAGCACTGCTACATCTAACAGCTCATGTAACAGTTCCCTTTAAGAGCCTTTGAGGCTGTAAATCTACTGCAAACTTCAAAAAGCAGAGCAATTACAGTGTCAGGATTTATTAAATGCTGAACTCCAGACTTGGCGTCTCTAAAATGAGACACAGAAAAGGGATTGCACTGGGCTCATTATTAGAGATCCCCAGGTTGGCACATGCCCATCTCTGTTTTCTATCAGGATTGTTTTGATGGAAAGCCCAGTCAAAGAAATTCGCTGATGACTTTATTTTAATTAAATAGTACAACTAAAAATCAATGTCAGGGAAACGTTGTGACAGATCGGACTTGGCAGAAAGCTGACCATGTGGTTGTTGGGGGCAGATTTGGACGGGACCTCTGGCAGGATCTGTCTCTTGTATGTAGGCACCAGTCATTCCCTAAGGGAGGCGTGCTGCATCCATGTTATTTTGGTTAATCATCAGTCTGAACCTCCTGGAATAAGAATGATTTGTCCTGGTTGATGCTCACTCCATCTTTGCAGTCTCGGTAATCAGTGGTTTTAGGAAATTTAGGAAATATTAGACATAAACCTCTAATAACGACAATTTCTTGCAAGACATAGTGGTTATTTTTGCAGCTATGCCACCTGCACGCATGTGGGAGTAGAGGAGCGCGTCCACCGATGGAATGGCCTTCATTGGACCATCCATTGTTTTGCTTAACATACGTACGGGCGCCAGCGTATAATAAATTCCCTCTACTGAGTCTATGACATTGTTCAAAGGAATAATATCACTTCCCTCATATCCTCCTTCATAGATGGCCTCCAATCTGATCAAATTAATTTAAATGCTAGAGAACAGTCTCTCTACATTTGGGTTGGTGGCAAAGCGGTAACACCTATTCTCTACCTATTTCTGAGTATAAACCATTTGCCTCATGCTGTAATGAAAGGTTAAACACTTCCACTATGAGAGCAATTGATAAATTTTGCTTAAATATGATAAATAGTAGTAGAATCTATTTCCCGCTCCAAGTCATACAAATATTTTTTGAATTAAACTCTTCATTGGATGAGGATGCAGATATGGTAGCAGTCTGGCAACAGTGGCAAGACCCAATTCCCCTTGGCAGTCCTTCCCTGGAGCTTTATTACTGATCATGTACATAAAGTGCAGCACACAATCATCTCAGCTCAAAGAGAAATAGGGCAGATATTTATTGGAAATTTCATAATTTTCCAGAGTTTTCTGATAAAATATTCAGCTCGTACTGCATTGACCTAGCTGTTCCAATCAGTACATTTTATAACTTTGACTCCACACCCATGAAGATGACTGAGGCAATCTCTGGCCCCAGCTGTCATTTGCTATAAATTTGCTATATGATCTGTGATTGGCTCAGGTGTCACATACACAATGTATGTGATGTTTTATGTCTATTCATTTAGAAATGCATGACTTTTTGGTGGCATTGCATATACCCTACCAATATTTTTTGTCTAATCTCTAATCTCTATGGAGCCATAAAAACATTTTCTGTAGGTTTGTTCTCTCCAAACTAGAATTAAGGGACAAAAAAATCAAGGCATTTATTTTTTAACATAAGAGATTGGTGGTAAAATGATGAATCCCTATGTTACATTGTAACCAGGGTGTATGAAATGATATACAATTAAGGAGCTAGTCAGTGAACTCCATGAGATGGAACAGGTCTGCATCATTAAATTACAATCATAATGGACGTCTATAAACCTAGGGTGATGGAAAGATGTTCTATCCACAGCAATTAACATCTCCAATCCTCCATTAAAATATTCCTGACCAATCCCTGTTAATCCCATGTGATGGGCTGATAGACATGTATGGCACTGCTTAGCTCAAGAAAGAAAGCATTTCCTTATGAATTAAAATATGCAAGAAAACTCTGGCAATGTACATCAAAATATAGTGTACAAGTCTTACATTTATCGGTCACGTCAGGAAATTTTTACTACATGTCCAATAGGTAGAAATTTGTATCTATTCCAGTATCTATATACTGCAATTCAGCAACTATTACCTGTTTTATCTATTTCTTACATTTCTTTTTGATTATTGGGCAATATGACCTTTCTCTGATTGATAAAATGTACTTAATGATATGCCACAAAATCAGAATTATTTTCTATCTACAGGATAAGGAATAAATTCCAGATTTCTTAAGGTTCAACCCCTTGGACCCTCAGCAATCACTAGGTCAGAAGCTGTAAATGGAGTGGTGGATCACATGGATGGCCATTGCTCCATTCAGGTCAATAGGGCTGCTGTACTATATCCATGCACGACACCACAGGACAATTGCAGAACCCTATTCTATCTCTTATCCCCTGTCCTGTGGACATCCTGTGGACAGGGGATGAGTACTAATTGTGGGACAACCCCTTTAAAGCTTAGGTCCTCACCTACTGCCTTCCTCCATATAATGTTCTACACAGGAACATGTCCTCTATAATTTACATATGATAATGATCTATCGCATGCTTCTAATGTAGGAGCTCACAGCTCAGCCTCCCTTACTAGAGGGGAAAGGATACTTACACCCGCACAACAAAGCAGAAAATGTATTTTGGGTGTCTATGGGATAAGAGAGCAGGGCACAGAGAAAATAAATTCTACAACCTGAGATTGTATCTGATGGAGAAGCTGTAGTGGCAATGAGGGAAGCCATACTCTAGGTATCATGTAGATATTATTCGCAGAGCAGGTTTTTATTGTAAATTCGAATGTTTCAGGGTTACGTTACTATGTTGCAAGTCATTAACAAAGGGATATGATGAATTAAATAAAGAAATATTCGTTTCAATTTCACTTTTCTCATTTCATTAGTTTTATAAGGATCTTTTTTTAAGAGACAAAATGTTGCAGTATTCGGATCAGAAGAGTCTGTTTGGTGCAAATTATGACATAATTACGTCATAAACAGATTGATAAATCTTCCCCTTAGTTTGCTAGTTCACACTGGCTACATTACCTGGATGTGGCAAAAAAAGGGAGCTCTATTGAAGGGTCACTAAACTCCTGAAGAGGTAGGTGGTCAAAAACTCTCAGGTTACTACAAAATGGCGCAATAATATTTGGTGGCATCAAGTACTGAGGTGTAAAGTGCTGAATGCTGAAAGTCTCCATGCCTGAATGTACCTCTATCCAAAACTTCCACATCTACTGACCGAAAGGCACCTGCCACAAAAGGTGTGGAATTTTGTTCTGTGGCACAGTGAAAAAAGCTGGAATATTTCAGGTCTGTGGTATGTGTGGAGAAGGATGAAGGAATCATATGCTGAAAAAAAAGCTGGTTATTGTAGACACTTGGCAGTGATGGAAGGTTGTAGAGGGTGAATTGTATTTAATTAAGTATCAGGAAATCATAAGAGAAAATCGAGCTTATTTGGATGAAGCTAAGGCCTTGAGCATCACTGGAACTTCTAGCTGGACATTGATGCCAAGCATACAAGTTTTTGCTGTGCTTAAATCTTTTGTTGGATTTGAAGATGGTGGGTGCAGTACACAAACCCACAAATTTTATTAAACTAGGGAATATACCTCAAGAACAAATATATTGTCTATTCACCCCAAAGATCATTTGTTCAGATAATAATATTGAGGACCTGTCTCACAATCTCCTTTCTAGTTCATCCTATGAGTGTTTGATGGGATTCAAGTCAGGGCTTTGTGTAACCAGTCAAGTTCTACCACACCAAACTAACCCAACCATGCATCTGTGGACCTGGCGTAGATTTATGCTGGAACACTTGGGCCTATTTCCCATGAGCGAGTGTGATCACTGAACGAATATGCTGAGTTATAGTTTCCGTCTCTGAGCGTCAAGGCCACACATTTAGGCAAGATTTGTGTTTGCAAAGTTGGAAGCATACATTTGTCCTGAGTGTTTTGGTACGCATTTACTCTGCTAGTTCTTCAAAACACAGAATGTACATGAAAAGCTCCTATCACTTTTCGTAAATTTTATGCAAATATCCCTATCTAAGCTATAGCTCTAGCTGCCATTCAAACCAATGCGAAACAGAAAACATTTGGATTCAATTTTGTGCCTTAAAAATGGCAAATTGGTTCTGAATTTACAAACCAAAGAATAGCTTTACTCATCTCCAACTTAGCAGTCAGTCAGACTCCAGTATCCATCAGTCTAGATGAAAAAGAAGTGTGATAAGTCAAGAATATTTTAAAATTTTAATATTTTTTTATTTAAGATACTTTGGAATAATGTTATAATGGTGAAGGCACTGCTAAAATCTGATATTGGCATATACGATGGTGGTTCAATAAGTACCCTTGTTTGACGACAGAGGGCGTTCCTGAGGGAAGTTGGTGTTATCATCGTGTGCTGCCATCTATCAAACAACGGCAATACAAATTGCAGACCGATGGATTGGTTAGTTTGGATTTGGCAGCTATTTGAGTAAGACGTGTTTCGTGATTTTCGCTAAGATGGAAAAAGAGCAGTATCGTTTGGTAATTCTCTTTTTGTTTTTGGATGGGATAAAATGTGAGGAGATAAAAGCAAAGTTGGATGCTGTTTATGGGGACACTTCGCCATCTATGACCACAGTCCACAGTTAGATATTGGTTCAACAAATTTAAACGTGGGCGAACATCCGTTTTTGATGAGGAGCGACCAGGACGCCCGGCAGACGTGGTCACCGTCCACGACATGATACTCGCTGATCGACAAACAAAAGTGCACAAAGTAGCAGAGGCCGTAGGTGTGTCGACCGGAATGGCAATTAATATTTTACATGATAAGTTGGCAATGAAAAAATTGTTGGCCTGATGAGTGCCACAATTGCTCACTCACGGTGGACAACAAGCGGATGCAGCTGTTAACTTCAAAGCAGTGTTTAGAGCAATTTAAGCGAGATCCGAAGGAGTTTTTGCATCGAGTTGTCACCGTTGATAAAACCAGGATTCATCATTACACACCAGAAACTAAGCAACAATCAAAACAATGGATTTACCGTGAATCTTCTCCAAAGAAGGCGAAGACGGTCCCATCGGCCAGAAAGATGATGGCAATAACTTTTTGGGATGTGAAAGGAGTCATCCTAATGGATTATTTAGAAATAGGAGGAACTATCACTGGACAATACTACAGTGAGTTATTGGAGCACTTCGACAAAAAATTGAAGGAGACACGTCCGCATTTGGCAAAAAAAAAGGTGCTGTTTCAACACGATAACGCACCAGCGGATTCATCCGTAGTTGGCGTCGCCAAACTGCAAGAATTAAGTTCTGGGAAAACCTATTGGCTAGAGATTAAGCCGGGGGTGGGCAATGCATTGGTCACAGCTCCCCCCCCCCCCCCCCAGTATATAGCCAGCAAGCCCCCAGTAGTATATAGCCAGCCTGCCCCCTGTGGTATACAGCCAGCCCCATGTAGTGTACAGTCAGCCAGCACCCAGTAGTATACAGCCAACCAGCCCCCAGTAGTATACAGCCAGCCTCCAGTAGTATACAGCCAGCTAGCCCCCATGTAGTATACAGCCAGCCCCCTGTAGTATACAGCCAGCCTGCCACCATGTAGTATACAGCCAGCCCCATGTAGTGTACAGTCAGCCAGCACCCAGTAGTATACAGCCAACCAGCCCCCAGTAGTATACAGCCAGCCTCCAGTAGTATACAGCCAGCTAGCCCCCATGTAGTATACAGCCAGCCTGCCCCCATGTAGTATACAGTCAGCCTGCACCCAGTAGTATACAGCCTGCCAGCCTGCCCCCAGTAATATAAAGACAGCCCACCAGCACTTAAAAAAATAAACATATATACTCACTCTCCGGCGGCCCCGATGCTCAGTGCGGCTCCCTGATGGCGGCGCAGCACCTCTTCTGTTTTACCCGCAGCTCCTCTTATTTCTTCGCTCTTCTTTAACAGTCGCATACTATGACGCGGCCGCTGGTGACATCATAGTATGCGCCAGGATGTAAAAATCCAGCCATGAGCCATGCATTAGCCCCCCAACATAAACATAAATTTGTTTGATACCAAAGAAATACCAAATCTGCCAAATACCATGTCTTTTAGCTGAAGCAAATTTACTCTGACATTGTAAACAACATACACAGAACCAGCATGAAAATGAACATTCAGGGACAGGCAGACTACTAGCATAGCTCTCAATTATGAGGGTTAACTCATCTGATGTTACTGAAGGAGTTTTGTATTCAGTCCTATAAAAGTAAATGGAATTATGGTGATTTATGTGCAATACCTTTCCATTTACATAGGGAATTGGGTAACCCTTTTGTGATTGCTGGGGGTCTCCATGGTCAGACCTATATTTCATCTCTTTGGTTATGCACAACTACTCACAGAAAGAAATATACTAATTCAGGTGAGTAATTTAATAAACCACTTTGTATAGTACAAAAAACCTTAGGGGGTCATTGTGGAGACTGAAGCTTTGTGTACACAGACCATCATGGAAATACTGCATCAGGTTTCTTTCAAATCCCCAAATAGTTTTTGTTTTTTTTAACCCTGAATAGCCCTAGGGCTTCCACTGTTTTCATCTTATGTACAGTTAATGTTGACAAATTGACATGCTGCAGGTTAAAAGCTTACCTGTGGAGCGTGTTTTTGTTGCAATAAGTAGGACAATTTGGTAAAATCTTATCCGCTATGTCTCCCCTCCTTTTTTATTACCCTTAGGCTAGGAGACCGGTATCAAATTTGTATTGATCTGACACTGGGCTACTCTGCCGATCAGTTTCCACTTTACACGTCTGTGACTTCAAATCCATTCACCACATGGCCAGTTTGCAGCCCAGTCCCATTCAAGTGAATTTAATTAAAGTACAAAAGCCCAGTCTCCATATTAAATCCGGTGCTCACATTGTTTACCTATCTTAAAAAGAAATCCTGGATCATTCCATCAAGAGGGATAAGAAATGATCACAAGGAGGCAAAAAATTACACATATAATAATGGAAAAGAGAAATAAAAATGACATGAAATAGAAAAATAATGAGCTGTACCCTATAAATTTAAAGGGCATTGAGGATGCGGTGAGGGTCCTGCGGTTTGCATATAAAGCAATACATGTTATCGACAGTCTGTTAATCAGAATTGACTGATCCTGAGTCTTCTTAGTTCCCTCTCCTGATTTGTAATGTATGAAAATCAATATGTAATTGTGGAACAACAATTATATTGTGCATCATATCTTTTTCCTAATAAAAGTGTAATAAAAAAGTCAGCATGATCTTTATGGATTAAAACAAAACAGTCTAATGTAACCATGTTTCTCGGAACAGAGAAAATATTCTATGAGCGCAGATTGCTTGTGTTGGCTTGACCAGAGTGGTGCCCAAATGATGCGCAGAACACATTGGATTCCCTGGTAACTGAGGACCAGTGTTTTTCCAGATTGATCGGCTTAGAGACTACAGCGACCACATTCATGAGTTGTCATTGACCTCATTTGTACAAGAAAATGTCAGATCACGTCATCTGAGGACATTTGTGCACTTAGAATACTCTGAGCCAAGCAAATGCTATAGCGCTTGTATGTTTCATAGAGCCAGATACAGTTGTCTTTACCAAATTTTCCAGCCTTTAGGTATGTTTTTATGTTTAGTAGTTATAGATTTAGGCTAGGGCTACATGTCTATGACAACAGGTCAAAGTTTACATAGCGGGCTGTTTACATTGTAAGCAACCTTGCCACCAGATCTTACCCCATTAAATTATTAGCACCCTGATTTAGGGTATGGAATGTCCTTTCTAGAATATCCTCTTTTATGTGAAATAAAACCTAATTACCTATTTAAAAAATATACTCCAAAGTCATGTGATAATGAGCAAAGAGTCATCTTTTACCTGAGATATGTCAAGTTAAGAGGCTGAAGGTCACTTCAGATGCCCCAGTCCTCATTTCTATAGAACATGTTGATGTCATACTAAAGATAAAAATCTTATCTTTCAGACCATATCGTGGTTCGGTGAGCTACAGAACCAAAGATACAGCCAGTTAAAAAATGCAAAAAGATTTGAACTCAGTAGTGATTATAATCACGGCAGTTTGGGTGATAGCTCAGGGTCCAAGTCACCCAAACCACCCAGCTAGTTTAATACTGAGAAGGGCCTTCACCTATAATGTCCTTGTACAACTGTTCCTGCTCTTAATACACGTGTACACAAGATCCATTTCAGGACCTTTGAAGTTTCTCCAAAGGTCCTGAAACCACAGATTGAAAGAAAGAAGAGATACATCCTCCATTCCCCAAGAAGCTTTATTCTAATACCATATGTAAAAAGTGAATTCTGTGTGACACATTCATTCCTGTTCTGAGAGTGTGAAATATTATCATAAACTTATAACCCCAGACCCTCCTTTCTCTCTGAGATTTGAAGTTGTTTTTTAATACAGGGACTAATATGTCACATGGATTTATGTCGGTTTATGACTCCTTAAAGGGGTTTTCCCATTTCAGCAATTTAATGTTATTGTTTGTATGATGAAAAGTTATACAATTTTCCAATGTACTTTCTGTATCAATTCCTCACGGTTTTCTAGATCTCTGCTTGCTTTCTTTCCATAGAAAGCTTCAATTTTTCCTTCCAGAATCTGACCATTGTCATGTGATGTCACACAGGTGCACCGCTCGTTAGTATCACAGAGAGTAATCAGAGCTGTGTGATGTAACGAGCTGTGCACCTGTGTGACCATGGTCAGATTTCTGTCCAGTGGAATTAAACATAGAAGCATCCTATAAAATGACAGCAAGCAGAGATCTAGAAAACTGTAAGGAATTGATACAGGATATTGGAAAATGGTATAACTTTTCATCATACAAACAATAACATTAATTTGCTGAAATGGGAAAACCTCTTTAAGGAATCTGCTCCCCAGATATGGTGGGGTCATCACAGCCATGGACCAGATATCGATCAAAGGACAATAAAACCATCTGACTACCCAAGTGCTACAATATTTACTGCTAATAGTGTTTACTCTTCCCTAATAAAACATTGATTTTTCTGTTTTTTTATCACTTGTATCATCAACCATAGCGTTACTGTGTCCATTTGTGTTTAAATTTGTGGTCCATTCAGATGTTGACTTAAACCATGCCTGAAGAGAAGAAGAGACCTAAGTAGTTCGATAGCTTGCAATTGTCATCATCTTTTTTAATTAGCCAATTAAAGGTATCAACAACTGAGGACTCTGAAATCTCATTTTAAAAAATGCAGGCATTTGATTTTTATCTGCAGCTCATATTACCAACTATGTCTTGAACTGCCTATATCTCCAGTCCTGAGGGTCACAGAACCACAATCATTTGAAAGAAGTGATTCTTATCTTTAATACGACACAAAAACATGTTTCTAGGTTCTATAGCACCGAAAATAGCGGTGTCTGAAGTTACAACTTGACTTGTTCCCTTTGCCACTCGCCACTTCCTGCAATAAGGAAATGGACCTTGATAGTGGTATAAAATCTAGACCTGATGGATTTTTTGAGATTACTGATGGATAACAGTTTTGGAATCATAGATCTTTTTATTAGATAAAGGATCCATGCCCTATTGGGCCAGTATAAATACCTGGAGGATGATACCTATTGTAAATCCCATACAATTTCAAACATCACAGGTTTCATAAGAGCATGAGACCTGCAGTGGAGTATAATAAAGATAAAATGGTACAAGGAGGGGCATTTATTTGGGCGCAGGGTGGGGCTAGAACCGTGCTATATTTTACGGTGGGTCGGAAAAATATAAGCACCAGAAAAATTCACAGGTGGTGCTACATTGTTGGGCCCAAAATTGAAAACACCAATATTGTGGCACCAACACTTCATTTATTAAGGTGCAATAAGCCCAGTTTGAAAGGTGATAATAAATGCCCCCCAATGGGGGTAATTTACTAAGGGCCTGAATCGCGTTTTCGGCGGGTTACCCAAATTTTTCCGTTTTGCGCCGGGTTTTTGGTGCACGCGATCAGATTGTGGCGCATCGGCGCCGGCATGCACGCGACGGAAATTGAGGGGCGTGGCTGTATGAAAACCCAACGGATTCAGAAAAACCGCCACATTTAAAAAAAAAAAAAGGGTCGCTTGACACGCGCTTACCTGCACCCGGCCCGGCTTGGTGAACTTCAGTGCATTCCGATGGACTTCAGCGCAGCAGCGACACCTGGTGGACGTCGGGGGGACCACCTTATTGAATCGCCGGAAGACCCGAATCCTCCACACAGAACGCACAGCTGGATCGCGAATGGACCGGGTAAGTAAATCTGCCCCAATGTGTCCAGTCATATTTTGCAGTGTATATTCAAGACTATTTTCTGGATATGATGTGACCCATCCAATTTAATAAAGTCATTAGTAACCATGTTAAGGTTTATGAATAATCAAAAAGAACTTGACATCAACCAATAAAAGCGGGAGGTATTATAGCTTGGAAATGAAGGCCCTTAATTTTAAAGTTTTACTACATTGATGGGGAAATTGTTTTATTTTGAAATCAGAGGTGATAAATGAACATAATAGATGATAAATATATGAACTATGATAATAGTATTTAAAGAGCATTCCAGGATATTTTGTATTACTTTCACATCCTTATAGGTGATTGATAGCAGACTTATGAGATAAGATGTAAAGATGCAACCAATGTCTTATTAATTCCAGATCTGCATTACTAGTGAAAATCTAGATAATAAAACAAATTCAAATAGCTAAAGAGATTGTAATTGATTAAGGTTCACACCATGTTTTTTGTACTGCGGGCTGCTGTAGAGACATACAGTGGGATAGGTCTTTGTCAGAATATCCCCAACGTGTGGCAAATAACATGGTGTGAACCCACCCTAAGCCTAGTCTTTGGTGCTGTTCAGTCCAACTAAGCCAAAAAAATAAGGCCATCAAATAGAGACTGTATACTTAATGTCAATGGGGTTTCCAACTCTACCCAAAGGAAAGAGACCTGGGAAAGATGCATTAAGTTGGTTGGATTTCTGAATGCCAGTTTCGCCATTGAAAATGCATGAATGCTGAGCCTATATAGGTGCAATTGGAGAAATAGTGTAGAAACATTAGTCAGCTATATTAAGTCTCCCCCGCCTGAACTTCTGAGACCTCTTACATGCAAATCGCACAGAGCTGTGACAGAGCAGCCATAGAAATCTTTGGTTTTCCAGGATACATTGGAGCTCAAAAATAGTATGTTCCTGTTGACATTATATTACATGATTTCTCAACAATTCAGAAACATCATACGGAATCAAACTGAGTGAGGCTGGGTTCACACCATGTTTTTGCTCTCCATTGTAAGGATACGTTATATGAAGGATTTCCATCCAAACATTACAATGGAGGGCTAAGACGCATCCCACTGCATACTCATACACTGTAATACATCATCCCAGTGATGTCACTGTCCTTATGGGCAGCGTATGCTCAGCGGAGGCTGGGGCTGGATGAAATACGTTGTATCTGTCCCCTGCAGACTATTACGGCCACTTATGAGCATATAAAATAAGTTAAAGGGGTATTCCCATTTCAGCAAATTATTGGTAATAAAAAAGTTAAACAATTTAAAATATACTTTCTGTATCAATTCCTAACAGATTTCTAGATCTCTGCTTGCTGTCATTCTATGGGAAGCTTCTATGTTTACTACTAGTGGACACAAATCTGACCATGGTCACACAGATGCACGGCTCGTTATATCACAGGCGGTAATCAGATGTGTGTGATATAACGAGCCGTGCACCTGTGTGACCAGATTTCTATCCCCTGGAAGTAAACATAGAAACTTTCCATAGAATGGCAGCAAGCAGAGATCTAGAAAACTGTGAAGAAATGATACAGAAAGTATATTGGAAAATTGTGTAACTTTTAATCATAAAAATAATAACATTAATTTGCTGTTATGGGAATACCCCTTTAAGATAAGATAGTCCTTTATAAGTCCTGCAGTGGGGAAATATAAAATGTTACAGCAGCAGAGAGAGAGTACAGAGAGTAGTACAGAGAACAATAATTTAAGGGATAAATGACCAAAAAGAAAAAAAAGTGATAAAAAGACAAAAGAAAAAGAAGACAAGCAATGATCAGCGGTTTGGTATTCAGTCTGTAGATGGGACCTGCAGGGACTGGTTAGGTGGTGAGCACAGGCTACTTCTGTTTGGCCCTTGTTGGTTGAACAGCCTGATGGCAGCAGGGAGGAATGACTTCCGATAACGCTCCCTCTCACACATTGCTCAGCAGTAGGCAGTAGGGTGGAAAGATGTATCTTGTTGTGTCTTTCCATCCATCTAGTACTATATACTGGGCAGACGGAAACATAATGGATGTCCATCTGTCAGCATATGGCTATGGATATAGTCAGCTCTCCTGGTGTTTTACGCTCAGCGTATTCTAGAAAAAATGATGTGAATGTAGCCTAAGATATCACTATACAGGTTTATGTCTGATGCTTCACCCCGGGGTGGTTCTGCTGTAGGGTATTAGGGTTATATATAAATCACGGGCTTATGTTTATATGTGCAGCTGATAAAAATGTATCTCAATTTTTTTCTCTCCGGCCTCCTGCGAGCGTCTCTTTATATTCCGCTCACAATAAATGGGCCTTTATCTTAAAAGATAAATCAGTCACTCGGCAAATGTTCCCTTCATATCCATCCCGCTACTTATCACATGAATAGCAATGGGGATTGTTCAGGATGCCTCGTTACATTTCCATGTCAGTGACATTTCTATACTTCCAGAGCGGAATACAAAGTATAGAAGAGGTCTGCCACTAAATGGGCGAATGTGTGTTTGCAGGGTGTTGCTTAGCAACATTGCCACATTGTTATCTGTGATTTAGGGATCTATCTATATATACACAGATGAGATGTGGCTACAGGTCATTTACTTGTGCCCATAAATCTGTGTTTTATGCTGATGATCTGGATGTGGGCGCCGCCAGGAACTCCACAATGTTGCCTTTCTCCAGGCCAACAATATTTTATGGGCTTTTATATATGCTAATGTATATTAATAAGCGAGCCGAGTATTGGATTAGATGAGTGCTTTTGGTGCAGTGCAGTTTTATGCTGACTGCCGTATAATCCGTTGTTTAGGAACTGTCACATTGCCATGGCAGACACATGTGGCACCTCTGGAGAGTAGGACTTTTCCTACAGGTCCTATAGAAATCCTGCAGCATGGGGGGGGTGGTGGGAATAATAATGTGTGCAGACACTGATAACCTGTTAGAGTCACTGAGGGAGGTTCTTCCATGGATTAGAGGTATACCATACTCATATCTCGTTCACTAACACGCGTACAGATCCCTCTGCAGAAGGGGCCGGCATCCTGCTTCATGCTATTGCTGCTGCTATTAGTCCCCCCCTCCCTGCTGCCCACATTTATCCATCACGGCGCACGGAGAATGGACTGATTTCCCTGAAGGACGCAGGGTAGACCACAGAACATGTGAGAGAATAATCATTTGCATGAACCCCTTCCTTGCTGGCACAGATCTACCCCGGCACATAAAGGTTGATCCTGCTATTGTTGTTTTGGTATTTGTCAGTCTCAATATTGTACGTCCATCGCTCCTTATCAGTTGTCTTGCCCTCTTGGTCTTGGTCTATGTATTGGTTACGTGTTTAATATCAGTTTTCGGGATGATCATGTATGTAAACATTGGAATATCATCAATCGTGCTTATGTAGAAGTGAACATTTGAACTGTGATCAATGACATCAATGACGTATCCCTTGTTAGATGCAATACACATCTATATCCTACCACTGACATGTTTTCCTCTCTTGCACAGGAATGATGGAGGCTCCGAGTGTAGACAAAGATTTGCTAGAGGGATGCACATCTCCATTCGAGCTGAAATCGACCCCGAGCAAGAAGATGTGGGTGAAACTGAGAGCTCTGTGAGTACCTGGCATATGAAGGGTTAAGGGACTTCCCTCCCCACATGCGCAGACCACCCATAGGAATCCCATCTTTGCTGAGAAACGGTGATTTCCATCTTGCCTTCAAAACAAAAGCGTTCTGCACAAATCACCGACCCCATAAGAATAACAATTTCAGCAGACGCTCAGGGGGCTTGGACATGTCATATTCCGGCGGTGTGCTGCATTTACCATTATTTTTCCATGCATTTGGGAAGATAAGTGAACGCAGCCATAGCAGTGCACTAATGCTAACATTACCATGGCAACCTCCAGTGTAGGATTCGGGTTTAACCCCTTGATCAAAACCTGCACAGTTGTCTTTGAAGATAAAGCTTTAAGTGTCTTCTCCGTGCAATGTGTCCTATGTATGGAAAATGCTATTGTTAATAATTCACATCATTGCTTATAGCCTGGTAATCTGTAGATTGTTCGCTGGCGAGGTGACCACTTCATAGATGGAAAGATAAATTCTTCAGATTGAGATTATGACTTGGTGCGTCTTAAAGATGTGCACATTTCTGTTTCATAGCATCAATTGTTGCATCAATGTATTGTAGTATAAGGGTCATTTATCGTTAATACTTCTATTTTTACGTACCTTATAAACATTATATATCCTAAGAATCCTTTACTATATTTGTGTGTATTGTTACCAGTATATAGCATAAAATTGGAAGAAGAAAGATAACTAACATACAGTAAACTCATGGGAAACAGCATGGGCCACTTTTTGTTCAGCGGATCTGATCCAGTACAATGTTATTTGTAAAGCGCTACAGAATATGGTGGCGCTATATAAATAAAGATTATTATTATTATGTAGGGGTCCTGCACAACCCAGGTAACAAGCTACATGATCCTTAATGTTGTCTTTACCGAAATATAGAAATAACCTATAGGAACCCTTTATTGATACTGTTCGGCTTGTGTTGATCGATTTGATGATCGATCATCTCAAAAGGATATTTACCACTAAAAGATTTCTTATAGAAATGCTCATATTTGAATCAGTTCTCTCCTGTAAGTGCAGGGAGACCACGATGCTCCCTGCCAGAGAAATTTGTAATCAAAAATTTATCGAAAAAGTACAAAAGGTGCCAGAGGGTCTATCTTGTGAGCAATATATAATAAGTTATAGTTAGTAGTTCATAAAATATTCTCACTATAGCCTATTGCCCATGTATGAGTAACATCCAAGAAGCTCATTCCCTTGCCGGATTTACTGGACCAAATTTAGAATCACTGAATTAAAACCAGCATGTCCACTTGGTTCAGTGATTCTTGATTCAGTCCGGACCGTACTTAATTTGACGGACTGTGCTCACTTGTTGGAAACCGACTTAAGATAAAGTAAAGTGCTACTACTTGATGTGAGTTTGTGCCGTCTTCTGGATCAACACCAGTTGATTGGGATGGGCGTGTATGTTTCTTTACCATGTACCCATAGTAATGTCACTTTTATAAGTCACCTTTAAATTTTGGGTCATCTACATTGTGTCATGACAATAGGTAGATTCTGTAGATAATAGGTAGATTTAGTGGGGATTCTTTTTGTTTTTACTTATTTCTTACAAATTGGTTTATACTTAGAACTCTGATTCCTTCCTTATCAACATTGTGTGCAGCATATACTGATGTCATTACAGATTATATTGGAAGATGGTTGCCGAGGTGGAAGGATTTAATATTTACATCCTTCATGACTGAGGATATCTCCTATCAATTGTTTCATCACCATTCATGTCATTCTTTCTGGCGATTAATGGTGATTTCACAGCTAAATATTTATCATATATCCATAGAATAGGTCATCTTTATAATATTCATAGGGATAGGGGACATCCACTAATGCCACATGTGAGCTGTTCTCAGTACTCGGGACCCGGCGCACCGTACTAGTAGCAGGGGTTAAATACCTGTGCAAGCAGTTTGCACTAGAAAGAACGTGTAAAGTCCAATAGAAAACTGGCGCTCAGCCCATAGTAAATGACACTGCAAATTGAGAACAATAATGGGGAGCATCACCTATATTATATGGAGGGGCACAGATCTTGCCCTGTAAACACAACATTAGTAGGGATGATACTGAACTTTGCCAGTTCCAGTCCCCCAAACTTTATTAGAAGTCTGGTTCCAGCTCAACCACCCAACCGGTAACACCCATGATCGTTGCTGGCACTTGCAGTATACTGCTGGTACTAGGGAGTGGTATAGGTTTAGTACTGGAACTTGGGCCTACACAGGATTTTTGAGCATGAGTCCAGCTCATCCCTAAATGTAAGTAAGATTAGTAGGTAAGTTATTTGTTCATAAGTGTAAGAAGATGAAGACCTAACAACATATTGAGACTTGCCTTATTAGTCTGCGCTTGTTATCTAATGATTGCAGTATTTACCTGCGTGGACCACTGAAAATGCCAGAGTTGCCTATGATTGACAGAACCAATGCATTCTACCAATTATCTGGATATTCAACATGACTTGGAGATAAATGGATAGACCCGGTAGGAAAAACAACCATCCCGTTATCCAGACATGTGCCTATCAGTCGGTGTTACAGTATTTGACACCCATCATTATTTATTCCATTTTTCATTTAATATGGGTCCTTACATCTTCCTTCTCACTGATGTATTTCTATAGGCTGCTATACACATTGGTCCTGCTGGATCCATCTGTTGTCATTACTCAGATTTTGATCTCTATGCTGCTGCAGCCTGTGTGTGCCTGTGACCAGTCTCTTTGATTCCTTCTTCCTCTCCAGCACACCATTCTTCTCCCTACCCTGCCTACTCAATGCAAATGACAGGAATAGGGGAGGGACGGAGAGCGGCAGAAAGGAAGGAGAGAAAGAATGCATCAAGGAGAGTCACTGGCACAAGAGCTGCTGCATCTGCCTCCTGGGACTCACAACACACTGCAGGCAGGGAGTCAGGTTATATGAAATAAAGTTTTGTACAGTAGTGGCAATATTCAAAATGCTGACAAAGGCAGTTTTAAAATCAGCATAGCATAGGCTATTGTAACATGTCACCAGCTAAAAATGACTGGTTACTGATGATTCGCCAATTACTTACACTTCAAGGGTTATCCCATTTATAACCTAGCCCAACAAAAAAGTGAAACCCAAACTGGGTCCTAGTGGTCTCACCCAGGCATTATACATTTATCATCTAGTCTACGGATATGGGGAATATTCTGTTTATGGGATATCCCCTTTAATTTAATATGGGCAAAGAAACTGGTCAGTTATAATAACAAAACCATAATATAAGTCCTGGAATATGTAAGACCACATAAAAATGTATTTGTATAATTAAAGGGATGCATTTTCAACTTTGATAACAGTGTAATGTGTTTTTATGCTGCGCTTTTGCTGCGGCGAAGCTCAACCTTTGGGATCTGCGGGATGTCATTTATCTGCTGAGGATCCTGGTGCAGAATTCAACCTTTATAGACATCATAGATTTTCTCTGCAGTGTGTGTATAGGATTTGGCCAAATCCCATACACTACGCAGCTACTGTATTACTCTGCAGATATTCCTGCATGGAAATATCTGTGCAGAATACACAATGCTCATGGGTGCCCTAATACTGTCAATAATGGTTGGATAGTGGCAGACTGTGTAGGAACTAATAACACCCAATTGTACAATTACTCATATATTTCCAAAAGGAAAAACATTGGGATGGCACAACATGGAGCTATATTTTTCATGTCAGGGGAAGAAACTGGTTCCCTGATTATGTCTCATATATAGTTGATATTCTGCATTGCAGTATTGCATCTGAATCTCGGAAAGAGTTAAGTCTGAATTTTGTGAATTGCAGCAGAATCCGGGCTATGGAGTCTATGTTAATATTTTATTCAAATGATATCCATACAAAGTAGTCAGCAAAACTGTCTGTACCAATGGACTCGTAATTCATCCGCAGAACAGATAAAAAGGCAAATCTCTTACTGCAGAGAAATTTATGACAAGACCCAGCACTAGATGGTTTATCATGGAGCCAATTCCATTCTCCGCAGAGTCGCTATTACTACAGGCTTGTCCTCAGGAACACAGATGTACACTCCAGAAATGTTGGTTTTCCTCCTGATCTGTGTATTACAACCTAAAGAGAACCCATTACCGACATACAATAGAGGCCGGAATCCGCACTCCTGATAACATCCCCTCCATAGGGTCCCTGGAAGCTAATTACATCTGCGCTGACACTAAATCCCTGGGAATTTATAGGGGAATATTGGCTCACACCACCAAGTGGTTCTCTGTCCTCTCTGGATGATAAAGTTAGAATTAAGCTTTGAATATAGTCGAGGAGTGCTGTCAGTATATTAACTGCTTATGGTACTTTTCCAAATCCGGACAGGAACACAAAACATTATCTGGATGTTGATAAATGTGGCCGACAATGGAAATAAGTCATATTTACGGTATAATTTTTATTCAATTCATTAATTTCCTCACCCGACAAGTAAAAACTGTGTTACATATCATTACCAGACATACCCTCTCTGCTTACCAGTGATCTGTCATAATACAGAAAAAGACATATTTTTATTTATGCAATTTTTTATGCTTCTGAGTGTGGCCATATCTGGCGGTGCACCTGTTTTCTACGCAAGATTGATATCACCATCAGTGGCGTATATAGGAGTGGCAGGGCCCCATAGCAGGCTTCGACATGGGGCCCCCTTTCCCACTAAAAATGTTTACATATTTGTACACTCACACATGCAAGTTACAATCACACATTTATACACTTATGCACACTCATATAGAGTATATACGCACACATACAGTGACATATACAAACACACAGCATATATACACACATACAGTATATGCAGGCGCCATAAACCACATACACAGATGCACCATATATACATCACATATATGTTATATACATATTATGATGTACAATGTGGATATATTGATGCACATCCTCCACTCTTTAGTGTGTCTGGTCGGGTGGTGGGGCCCCCTGACACTGTGGGCCCCATAGCGGTTGCTATGGCTGCTACCACTGTAGTTACGCCCCTGATCACCATAGAAATAATGACTAAAAAGAAGAAAACAGTTGCACCAGCAGGTGTGGATATTAACCTGCAGAAAGAATCCAATAGCATTAGTATAAAGAGAAGTCACAGATGTAACCGTCCTCATGACTGACTATAGTAGGTGAGGTGAGTCGACACGTAAATGAGTAAATAATTTAAAACCTTTTTGCACAAAAATATGTGACACTATGTACAATCTGCTCATCTCCTTCAGGTCTATAACATGCTGCCTAGGACACTATGTACAATCTACTCATCTCCTCCTGCTCTATAACATGCTGCCTAGGACACTATGTACAATCTACTCATCTCCTCCTGCTTTATAACATGCTGCCTGCAGATAGGACACTATATACAATCTGCTCAGCTCCTCCTGCTCTATAACATGCTGCCTGCAGATAGGACACTATATACAATCTTCTCAGCTCCTCCCGCTCTATAACATGTTGACTGCAGATAGGACACTATGTACAATCTACTTATCTCCTCCTGCTCTATAACATGCTGCATGCAGATAGGACACTATGTACAATCTACTCAACTCCTCCTGCTCTATAGCATGCTGCCTGCAGATAGGACACTATGATCAATGTGCTCAGCTCCTCCTGCTCTATAATATGCTGAGTACAGATAGGACACTATGTACAATCTACGCATCTCCTCCTGCTCTACAACATGCTGCCTGCAGATAGGACACTATGTATAATGCACTCATCTTCTCCTGCTCTATAACATGCTGCCTGCAGATAGGACACTATGTACAATCTATTCATCTCCTCCTGCTCTATAACATGCTGCTCGCAGTTAGGACACCATGTACAATATTCTTTGTTCCTCCAGCTCTATAAAATGTTGCCTGCTAAAATGACACTTAGGTGCATTTATCAATTTGGGCGCAGGGTGGCTCTATAATGTGCTATATATTTCAGTGAGATGTAATGGGATGTCATAATAAATGACCCCCACTATGTACAATCTTTTCCTGTTTTATAGCATGTGGCCTTCTGAAAGAACACTACGTACAGCTCAGTTTCTCCTGCTTTATAACATGCTGCTGAACGATCCTGCACTATATATAATCTGCTTAGCACCTTATACTGGACATACTGGATTTCTTTACATCTTTGCTTGCTATTCAGAATCCTCATCTCCAACCTGTTATCATAGAGCAGTCTGGTTATTATTAGCTGACTGCATTGGCTGAGTGCATAGCAACAGATTGATCTCTTTGTTGTCAGTTTCCCAGTTTTATGTTCATTTAGTTATTTAATAATTATGTCAATGCCCATTGGATCTTCCAGATTATATTTTGCATTTTTATATTCTGCTGTTGCTTTTTTAATTGCAATTATTCATTCAGCTTTACATCTTCATGTTCTCCATGGCACGAACACCAAATGTTAGAGGAACGAGGAGAGAATCAATAAGTTACACCAAGTAAAAAGTTGTACTGGCAGTCCCCTACTCAAGAACACCCGACTTACAGATGACCCCTAGTTACAAACGGACCTCTGGATGTTGGTAATTTACTGTACTTTACATCTATAACAGTTATTAAAGGTGTCTGTAATGAAGCTTTATTGTAAATCCAATTGTCACAGAGACCAAAAAAATTCTGGCTGGGGCTACAATTATAAAATATACAGTTCCCACTTACAAACAAACTCAACTTAAGAACAACTGCTTGTAGGATTGTTTATCTTTATACTTTCCCTCTCATTTCTATATTTATAATGTTGTCAATATGACATATATATCTGTGACAAAGAAATAACCAATAACAATACTAGATAGACTGTCACTCATATAAACATGCTTAGGGAAAGTTAAAACGAAATAAATAAATAGATAGATAGATAGATAGATATAGAAGAAAAAAAAGGCTGATTGACAAAGGCTGATTAACAGCTGAAACGTTGCTAGAAATGGAATAAACCTCACATTTTTTCCACCATTCCTTGGATTGCTGCCACTTTTTTTGCTTCTATATCTACACTCTTTGGGTAAGAGTATTGAAAAGGATAGCACCCGTCTGAACCTTTTTTTCCTGAAGGCTGTGCTGCTTTGCAATTTTTGTTTGTTGATAGATAGATAGATAGATAGATAGATAGATAGACAGTTAATGTATAAAAACAACATTCATTGGTCACCTTAAATTTGCCAGGGAAAGGTGGGGCATACTGAGTCAAGGGATCCTAGATTTTCTAAAAAAAATGGGTTCCCCATTTCAAGGTCACTTATTTGTAGTAGAAATAGAAAGGACATTAGTCCCCCACTGTCCCTAGACATGCTCCAATTCTTTACCAAGCTCCCAAGACTTCTTGACTAAATTGTAATGTCAAAGCGGCACATTTACTTACCTGGTCCCTGCGCGTTCCCCGAGGTGCGTTGTCTGACGAGGATGAAGTCTGTCGTGATTCAACAAGATCACTAATGTCTATTTCTATCTATATATCTGTCTATCTAACCATTTATCTATTTATCTATATATCTTCTATCTACCTCCTATCTATTATTTATCGAGTTATTCTACCATCAATCTATCATCTGTCTATCTCATATAACATCCTCCTACAGTCCCATATTACAGATATTTACTTACTACTGTGTGCAGCTACAAAGTGCTATTACTGTTCAGGGAAAAAGGAGCTTCTTACTGACTGTGACTGATCATAAAATAGTTTTATTTTGGGGCCCCACTTTTAGTTTTGTCCAGGGCCCCACTGTCCATTCCAAGTTCCATATTCTATGCTGTTTGTTATGTTACTTTGTAACAGTTGGAAGCCGTTGTGGTTATATGATGTGATAAGATTCAGATTCTAATTTTAACTTCATTGTCTCATGAGATAAAATGTAGAAAAAGTATTAAAGGCATAAGTAGACATCAATGTTGGATATGACCTGCTTATTTTGCTTGATGGCACATACTGCCATATGGTCAGTGAAACCGTTCGCTGATTTTGTTACTTGTTCCATATGTTGAGTGACAGGAAAGGTCCTTAGAGATCATTAGAGCATTTTATGTAATGGGCTCAGTATTGACACATATTAGTGTCGATACCAAATGTCCATGGTGGGGGTCACAATAGAACGGTGAACATTCAGACCATCACAGTATAATATGGTGCGATCTTCAGGTCTACGGCATCAATGTAAAAATCAATTATAAGAGTAAAACCTGAAACGCTAATGAATGTCTGATTACGCGTTATTAACCCATTCTGCGGATCTTTCAGCCTCTCTGTGATCCTTAGTAGTGATGACTAAACTAAACCTGAATGAAAATGATGATGTCAATTAATATCCTTCCTTTTTTTGTAATGCTTTTTAATTTTTTTTATGACATTGATTTACCGTATTTTTATTCTAAATCTCATCAGAATTTCAATTATTCCTCTGAGGTCGTGCTCAGAGACAGAGGTCATACTAAGTACGGTGCAGCGTACAGCACATGTTGCATAGCCAGCGCTTCTTTTGCTGGACTTGCGTCATAGAGTCTCAGTTGAGGATACCTAGAATAAAGGGAACTGTAGTAAGTACTAGAAGATAGAAAATAGAAATGGCAAGAAGAACTGAAGTTGCTTTATAAATGATAAATGAGATTTTCCTACTGTGAGGAATTTTTATGATTCTGGAACAAGTTGGGCCACTAGAAAGGCAAATTAAAGGAAATCTACCAGCAGGACTTGGGGGTATTGGTAAATGGTAAACTTTAGTGAACAGAGGGACACAGCTTCTAACAATGCAAATAAAATCATGGGATGTATCAAGAGAGGAATAGATTCTCATGATAAGGACAATGCCTGGTCAGACCACACATGGAATATTGTGTACAGTTTTGGGCACCAGTGTATAAAAAGGACACAGTAGAACGGGTGCAGAGAATAATCAAGATTATTAGGGGAATGGGGGGACTAGAATACAATGATAGATTACTAAATTTGGGATGATTCAGTTTAGAAAATAGACGACTGAGGGGAGACCTCCATTACGATGTACAAATAGCTGAATGGGCAGTACAAGGATCTCTCCAAAGATCTTGGGGCATCCTCTATGCCTAGAGGAAAGGCGATTCTACCATCAACATAGACAGGGGACATCCTCTACACCTAGAGGAGAGACGATTCTACCATCAACATAGACAGGGGACATCCTCTACACCTAGAGGAGAGACGATTCTACCATCAACATAGACAAAGGTTCTTTACTGTAAGCGCAATGAGACTCTGGAACTCTCTGCCGCAGGAGGTTGTTATGGCGGACTCTATGTACATGTTCATGAGAGGCCTGGATGACTTTCTTGAGAATTTAAATATCACAGGTTATGGAGAAAAAAACATTTGTTTAATTCTTATAGGTTCGATTTGATTGACCTGTGTCTTTTTCCAACCTATTCTATTATGATACTATGATAAAATAAAATGTGTCACTCACATGGTCCTGTGTGCTCTCTTTTTCTGAATATGCTGTTCTTTAGCTTTTTTTTATCACATCATTTGGGTGCAGATAGAGTTTTAAAAATATGCAAATGAACCAGAGGAGTTCTGGTGGGCCTCATCAGAGCTCCTCCAGGCTCGGATGTCACTAAATTATGTACACCCCTTTGTAGTTATAACTACCCGCCCACTTGGTTCTCAGCGATTCTCAGCTATGCAAGTCTGGTTCTGCAGAGTGCAGCCAGCTGTGCGCTGTAAAGATGACTGCGCATGCATGGGAATTGCTGAGAGTCCGAAGAAAACTCTATTTTCACCAAAAAAGGAAAAGCAGACGCAGAACAAGGGGGCACACAAGATCATGTACTGTAAGTGATACTGCTTTATATTGTAGGATCCGGTTGGTAGATTTCCTATAACGTGTAGTGTCCATCGCTGCTAGGAATCCCCAAATCAGTACAAATGAGTAGTTTATGGTAGTGAGTAGATGACACCAGGATGCAATAAAAAAAGACGGGCTTTGGTTAGCCTTGACTTTGATTTGGCACAATGGTAAGCAGGCAGTAGTTTTGGACATGGAATAGAAATGGTAGGTGCATAAACTGTGTTATATACCAGGAATTTGGTACAGAAGAACATCTAAGCAACATAGCTTGAACCAGAAATTCCATCATCAAGACAACAGGCAGGGCAACCCATGACCGAAGCACAAAACCAGGCATGGAATGGCGGATAGAAGAAATACATGGGGCAGACCTATGTCAGAACTGGGTGTCTGACAAGGTATGTTAGATATAGCTTTAAGGTATGACTGCCATGGAAAGAATATTGAATGTTGAAATTATAGCAACCTCAAACCATTGTAATTTGATGGACCACATACGAATATAAAATGTTGGTTGCCACTATCAACCAGTATCATCTTTATTCACCCACTGCCTACCTTTTGCAGAAAAGTAATTGAAAGTACTTGACTTGTAATTTTAATTTAGTGGGAAGGATTTGGTTTTATGTCTAGCAAAGTGGCTGGAAGTGGTAACTACAGACCATACCCAAACATCTGATCTGGTGCACGGTTTGCGAATAGGCCATAAATTATAATTCCCGAAGACCAAGAGTTGGTTAGAGATATCATACTACAATATTTATATAGAGATCCTCAGTTAATGTGTTGTATCCTCAGTTAATGCTGTTGGTAGTAATGATGGTCCAAACTTTAAAATTATTACTGTAGTCTGTGTTATTTTCTTTTTACAATTGTAGCTATAGCAGCGTAGATGTTCAAGGACAGAGGGGTTAAGAAGTAATGTGTTTTATTATGTCGGCAGTATTCCATTTTTCAAGTACACAGATGTTCTGGTTGTCGGATTTTGCTAGCTTCAAAAACCTCAGCCCAAATGGACTGTTAAGGATATTGATGATCAAATGAAAGTCTATAGAATCACATTGCTTTTTGAAGAGGGGGATGCTACGAGCCTACAGGGGTTCTCTTTCATGTTTCTTAAATATTGCACA
This sequence comes from Engystomops pustulosus, assembly GCA_019512145.1. Classification (NCBI taxonomy): domain Eukaryota; kingdom Metazoa; phylum Chordata; class Amphibia; order Anura; family Leptodactylidae; genus Engystomops; species Engystomops pustulosus. The sequence goes on from CM033642.1 coordinate 33,938,615, forward strand.
AAGCAGACAGCTCCATCCTACCTAGGCACAGTAGTTGTATCTCAATCTTTTTGGCAACACTGCATGCTTTCAAGAAGCAAGTCGAGCTAACAAAGAGCAAGTAAAAAGGTTTATTTTTAGCAATAATAAACCTCTATATTATACATTACTAAAGACATTAGGAACTGAAGGTGGGAACGATTGGCATGGGAAGCTAATGAATTCACAATACCGGGAGCAGCCATATACCGGTGAGAATGTGTCGCAGTAATAAAAGCTTCCTGCATAGACACCGGTACTTCTGCAGTTTTGCATGTTCTATTGTGTCTGCTGAGTTTAAGCACATTGGCCCAGACTTATCAAAAGTGAGATGCAGTTTACCTCGCAAATGTGCAGGGTTCCCAGATTATTGAATGCTGGTGCACGGTTTTCAGTTATTATGGTGCACTGCTGGGGAAATGTGCAGCATCTTTTTTAGGTGAACCTGTAACGTACAGCTTGCAACACAATGCTGTTGAGTCGCTGTATTAAATGTGTCACAAGCTCCGACTATGCACTAACACGATCCTTTAGGCGCACATTTATTTTGCCTTGGTGGCACAGTGCACAAATTGGACAGGGGCGTAACTACAGCGGTAGCAGCCTTAGCAGCTGCTATGGGGCCCGCAGTGTCAGGGGGCCCTGGCATCCCACCTGACACACTAAAAAATGGAGGATGTATACCATTATATACGTATTATGGTGCACTTCTTAAAGCATAATATGTATTCAGCGTGACCCGAAGGAGAATGACGCTCAGATATCCAGGATCGGATAAAACGATAATTTATTGGGTGATATATATATATATATATATATATATATATATATATATATGTATATGAAATCAAATTGTGACGTGTTTTAGCACCTGATCGGAGCTTTCATCAGGGCTCATGCGCAGAACCCAGCTTCGCGGACAAGTGCACGCAACTCCTTGTAGTTGTGCGCTGAAGATGCATTGGTAGGCTGAACGCAAGAGGCTTCTGGGGTGTGGAATAGTCACGCCGTGTAGCCTCAGCTCCATACTCCATACTCCAGTAGCCTCTTTATGAAATTTGCATATTAGGGGAATTAAAATTTATCAAACTTCTGGGCCACAAAAGAATTAGCCCTAAAAAGAGCTTTCTTACTATACATTAAAGGAACCTGCCACTGGATCTACCTTAATAGTTAGATCCGTGGTGGTAGGTTTCCTTTAAGTACTTTGAAACCTTCAGATCCTCCTTAAAAAAAATTCACACAAACATTTAAGAGAATGGAGGTTAAATATATTGGTGTCTGACCCATCCAGTGCTCTTCTAAATTATATGAGCGTTCTGGTCCATATGGAAGTCTTTTGTGGTATAGGGCAGTTTATGGAGACTTGTGGCCCTCTATTCTTTAGATTTCCGAAGGGTTGGACCCTCAGCAAACAGATATTAATCCTAAATCCTGTCTTGCTGACATGTGATCATGATCTACCATTTCATTTCAGGAAATGATTACAGAAAATACACATTTTTTATTTGTTTTGAGCCAATCTTCAATCATTTCAATAAAATGGCAAAGTTGTGCATAACTTATAAATACAAATACTGTAGCTTCAAAGAAAACATCTCAGAAAATGTATTATATAACATCCAGGGGTGAATTTACCCATAATGCAACCCATACAAATAAAATAAGGTGAAATATATTGCAGAATATGTTCACATATATTACTGAACAAAGTTTGTTGAAAAGTTTATGACTGTGTAAGTGTACTGGATCTGCAACACCAGACAAAGCCTACAGATAGGTACAACACTGTTTTGTTAAAGAAATTTTCTATTAAATTTGTATCTGTCTTTTAGTCACTTTTTGACAAATGATGTAAGGACTTTATTTTAATTATCAGTGCAAGAATGTTATTCACTATGGTCCAGATCTATTGTTGTGGCTGCGCCAGTTTTCTGTCTGACTTTGCACTAGAAGGATCGTCTTTGGAGCTTGCACATGTATTTAAGAAGTGTTGGTGCCAATTTTAGGGGCATAACTAGGAGAGACAGGGCCCCATTGTTGACTCTGAATTGGCGCCCCCTACCCCCTCAGAAAATATACATATTAGTATGCTCACACATTTATACGGTTCATTCACACGCGGTATGCCCACCGTGCTATAGAGAGTAGCGGTGCACGGCCGCACACACGCCGAAAGATAGAGCATGCTCTATCTTTTTGCGCTGTGCGGCCCGGATCGGTGCCACACATGTGACGGCTACATCTTACAGATACGAGGCAAGTTTGTTGGAACACTGGTGGACAACTGTCCTAAGCCAGCTCCCTTCTACATTCACAGCTGATACAGAGACTGGCTTAGCTAATAAACCACACAGATTTCATGGGGCCCATTTACTAAGGGCCCCCCGGACCGCACTTTCATCGAACATCCCGACGATTTCCATTTTGCGCCACTGAGACAGGGATTTAAAAGGAGTTTTTGGCGCATGTGATCGGAATTTGGCGCAATCGCTTGGCTTTCAAGCAACACAAATCGGGTGGCAGGCCGTCGGACGATCCGACAGATTCGGATTTAACTTCAAAATTGTGTTGCAAGCCAAGCACTTACTTGCACCGAGAGGAAGATGGTGAACCCCGGCAGAAATGAGCAGGGAAGCGACAGATGCTGGAAATCGGGCGCGCAATCTAAGTGAGTGCGGCAGAGTGCATTCCAGATGGACAATGCACTTTTGGGAACTCCGAGGGTCCGGGTAAGTAAATGTGCCCCCATGTCTTCATCAAGTCAAAAACAGAGGGAGAGAGCTCCTACATATTTTGGGAGTTCCACTCCTAGGACAATATATCCAACGTGACCTACATGATGTGCCAGCACCCCCGATTCTTGATTTTTTTTTTTTTTTTTTACTTTTTTTTTAAATTAAACAGATTTGGGCACATTTACTTACCCGGTCACTGGAGTCCACTGAAAGTGCATTGTCCGTCTGCAATGCAGCGGTGGCGATTCACTAAGATTGTGCGCCAGAAATCATGAATGTGTTGCTTTCCCGCACTGGTGTGACAGACTATCATCTTTTTTATGGTGCATCTTAAACATAAGGCTTGCGACACAATTTAAAAGTTAAGTATGGTGCTCGGTCCAAATCATTCGGACCATCCGTCAGCATGCCCCCTAATTTGTGTTGCATGGAAGCCAGTGCAGCTGCGCCACAAAAAGGGTCCCGTGTACCTTAAAGGTGCACAGTCTGACAAAAATGTGCAGCGCGACCCTAAGTCAATGAGCCCCATTCTGTGAAGAGGTTAACATCATCCCAATATTGGCCCCAAAGGTTGATGTATACCCCTAGAATGTAAGTATTGTAGAGAAAATAGTGCTAATCTTTTTCCATGGTGTTTATCTTAATCTACTTGTTGTTCCTGTTGGCATTTTATTAATGAGAGTAACATATTTTAATTAAGGTAATAATGAAAACACCTCTGGGAAGAGATCTCCAGGGAAAGTAAAGCTTTTAATTATGACATTATAACCTCATGTTGGCATAATATGATGCTGGGTTTATTACGACCTTTTTGATGCAGGGCTATTTTTAAAGGGCTTTTGGAGGACGTGTCGATTTTATATTATTATTAGAGTTGATTCATTTATTTCTTGTGATTCATTTAGCTATTTGTACTTTGAAGTTAATATTCTTGCGATAACACAAATTCCCTATTATCTTTTGCTCTGGAACAGGAATAACCCATTATGATGTGGTCAGAAGAAATTCTTGCTGACATCCTTAGGGAGCTTGTTCAATATTGGAATTTGGAAAAGGCGACATGACCGGCACTGGTTTCAGCTATAAAATATTTCTAGCATATGAGATTGTGACAATGACTTTTCAGCTTGCTTGCAATATTCCATGAAGATGACATGAAAATGACTCTCAATCATGCATATTGGTAGCACTTGACTGCTCTTGTTTTCACCTTGTTTTGGAACTTGCCGGTTGCTGAGCCACTTTACATATCTTCTTCGTTTCCAGGAAGATGAAACGTTCAGGAAGGTTGTAATTTAGTGAATTATTTGGCTTTTGTAAGGGATTTTCAGGTTTCTGTGAGGTTATAACTGATATAACTGTTTTTATTTAAAGGGGTATTCCCATCTGGCCATTCAATTTTTATTAAATTAATTTGCCATATGTAAACATTTCTTTAATTGGATGTCATTAACAAAAATGTTCCCGTGTTAAGATAATTTCTCATAAATGTGGCCATGTTGTTCCTTAGAAACGAGATAGCTTCCTTGGATACGACCACCTCACATTTTGGCAGCGGTGGCCAGACATGCGCTATTGAGCCCTGCCTGACTTCCTGGATTCAGCATTTATTACCACAGGGTAGCTGTAGGACATGCAGTAACTCCCGGACATTACATATACAAAAACCTTTCTTCGCGCAATTACTCTAGCAGCGGTGGCCGTATCCAAGGAGTCAGTCTTGATTCTAAGGGATCATATTACTACTTTTATGAGAAATTATATTCACACAGGTAAATTCTTTTTTAATAACATTTAATTGAAGAAATGTTTATATATGGCAGATTAATGAAACTGAAGGTGAATACCCAGACGAGAATACACCTTTAAGAAGCCACAGAAGATGGATATGAGTCAGTAAATTTATTATGCAAATACTTTTGGCATGGTAAATTTGTTCAACTCTTAGGGCATGATGGGAGTTGTGGTTTCCATTGGCTAATTATCGTTGTTCCATCTATTGTCCATGGTAGACCAAACAACTAGACAGGATCTAACCCTAATCTGCAGTGAAGATCCTCACTACACAAATTTCAAGGGGGTTTACAGAGGGGGAGACTAGATTAGAAGGTCAATGCAAAAATTAAGTGGACTTTATTAAGTGGGCTTGGTTAATGTAAAGCGATTTGTGGCTGAACTACAACCATACAATAAGATAAATGTATATATGTCTCTTACATAGCCAATCAGCAGGATTTATCAAAGTTTATATATGCACAGACAAGAATTTTGACTATTACCCTGCCTTACACCATCTCCACATCAAGTGGACGTAGAGGGGCATGAAGGGGGCTGTGCCAGGCTGTGGCACTGCTCCAGGAACTAGTGTAGAGTTTCCCCAGTTGTACGCTGATCTCCAGGTATGTCAGGAGGCTGGAGACTCTAGAAACAACTAGTGCGTTGGAAGGGGCAGGGATTATATCATACACTGGCCCACCATAATAAATTCCCCCCAGTGAGTACATTGCAGATTTGCAAAAACATAAAATAGTTAGGCTTTTAATTTAAAAAAAAAAACACATAACTTTACAGTTATATTTAGATTTTTTTTAAAAAACCTGAATAGAATATTCTTTGCCCCATCACTTTAAAGAATTCCAGAACCAGAATGGACAGTAGAGATACCTTTGAATCCGAATTTACCTACCTCACCGTTTCACAATACTGAAAAAATCTGTTGATGCTCAGACAACCTGAGACCAAGGTTAATGTCCAAGTAGACTACAACTGAAAAAAAAAAATTATATTGTACTTTTTCTTATTGCTCACCTGATACTGGCAGACTATATACTGGGAGGCTGTAACCAATGCATTTCCCACCCTCGGCTTATACTCGAGTCAATAGGTTTTCCTAGTTTTTTGTGTTGAAATTAGGGGTCTCGACTTATACTCGGGTCGGCTTATACTCGAGTATATACGGTACTTATTTTCCTCTGATTCGGACTACGGGTCCAAAATAAAGTAAAAAAGATTTTCACCATCCGGATGCAGCACGCTGGATTATTTTTTCTTCCTTCAAGACTACAACAGATCCAGCACCCGAGCAGAAGTTTGTATTGATGAATGTTTTAATAGAAAACTTGTAAAATCTAGAAACACACAACAAGAACCATCAATGACTCCTTACTCATGAACAAATCAGTGTTGGATCTTTTGTTTTATACAAAGAAGATCTAACCGCTTGCCCAAAGCTGTCCCTTTATGTAATGTAGACATATTTGAAGATATAGAGATCTCTGTAGAGGCAATAACATCACTTCTAGGACTCCTCCCAAAGGGTTGTCTTGACTTGATGTACATTCTTACTTTACATCCTTAAACTGTTGCAAAGTGCTGGATATCATCAGCTGACCAGGTGACTGGAGCTAAATATCAGGTAACCCCCATTAATGCCAGGTGAAACGATATGTCTGTAGTTGGATAGTTATCAGCAATTGACATTTTGATAAATATTAATTGATTATACCTCACAGAATGTTCGGGCTAAATGTCACCGATTGCTTCAGTCTTTTCTACAGAAATCAAATCTCTCTTGACCTTGATGATTGAAGCAAAGTGGGGATCCATATGACTTCAAGATTATCGACTGCATAGATCGCATTTTGCTCTTTCGTTTTAATACTGTACTTTAAAAGACGCGTAGCCACTGTTACCAATGCAGATCACGTAGACAGCTCTGTAGAGGTTAATGGATATCTAGATATATTACATGTGAATAGTGTAGTCCTCTTAATATGTTGCTGTAGGAGTAATTAGTATTATTATGGCTTCTACAATTTCTATGATTTACCATCAACTTTGCCATTAGAAGGCTTCTCCTACTTGAACTATCTTTCATTATCAGTCGTAATGACGTTGTCATGTTGAGAACAGGATAGACACCTTGAGACCCAGAAAAGGGCAAGAAATCTTACAATTGACTTGGTTAATGTTTTAGCGTAAATTATGGAATGAGATCACTTCTCTAAATGATGTGGGTCACAAGTGGTCGAAAATCTGTAGGTCACACATCTCTTCATCTTTAGCAAACTTGGAAAAAGTGAGGTTTGGCATGATATAGGTTTCAAAATCCACTGTTCCATTTTGTCACAGGCCATGGACTCTGTCCTGTATGAAAATTGTGGGCCTCCTACAAGTCTATGTTTACTGCCTACATACAATACAATAACCAACATTCAGAACTTCAAGGATATTTTGAGGGCCTTGAAAGGTCCTGGACTGTATGCATATTTGTCTCACCAGAGTTTCAAAGGATCCTCCAGTGGTCCCAGGCTGTAATGTCATCAATATTATCAATAATGGGCTTCAGCGGTCAATGTGGGGTCCGAACGCCGCATTTTTGTTGGGTTTTGCAATTTTTTTCTGTTTTGCCCTGAATTGCCCCGGGTTTTTAGCGCAAGCAATTGGATTGTGTCACATCGGCACCGGCTTGCATGCAACACAAATTGGAGGGCGTGGATGTCGGACAACCCGACTGATTCGGACAAACCGCAGAATTTAAAAAGCAAATTGTGTCGCAAGATCAGCACTTACATATACCGGGAAGAAGAAGGTGAACTCCGCGGACCACAGCGGGGGAAGAGACACATGCAGGAAATTGGACGCACAATCTTAGTGAATCGCGGCAGACCCGAATCCTCAAAAGACAACACAAGGTGGGGATCGCGACGGGACGGGTAAGTAAATGTGCCCCTGTGTGTGTGTCGAGTGGCATCACTTATTTATGAGGATCGCAAGGCTGTATCCTTTCTTTATTATCTTTATTATTCTTTCTTTATGATCTCCACAGTGCAATATCAAACTTGGTTGGTGCCTTGGGTGGCCATAGGTCCCTTTGGAGGGTTACTTATATTATAATCCACAACTTTTTTTTACATGACTAATTCTGTGCTTTTACAAAGTATTTTGTGATCATCCTCATCAACAGCAACATGTAGCATGGCCTTTAGGGTCCTTTCTTTTAAACAGCATTTCTTCTTCTATGAATCTTTCTCCATTCAGCCCCCTTTATATAAGGCAGGCAACCCTATAAATAATCTTTGAATGTAGGTGTAAAGAGATGTAATAGGTGCACTAGTAGATAAGGCACTGCCCCTTAGTGCACTGAGATGTTTATTTGCATAAAGATGAAAACTGAAATAATACCTTCCACAATACTGATTTTTCATGTGAGCTGGCAGAGTACAGTATAGTTGTTTGTAATGAGGGTACAACTAACTTCAGATTAAGTAAGTATCCTAAAGGGATGTTCCAGGTTAAAGATATTCATGACATGTGCAAATGAAAGGTCATCAATATCAGAAAATTAGAACTATCCCATAGAGAAAATAGAGAAGTACGGCTCCATAATGTATAGTGGCCATGCTGAGTTACTACAGATTCCCTACAACCTACATGTTTCTACATAGTACACCGAGAGGAGATTATTTGTCACATCATGGAGGTAATCTCCTATTAAAGGGTAAAATGGCCCTGGAAATGATGGCATTATGATGTGAACAGGTAAAAGTCCGTCTTGTTAGGGGATTAGACATGCTTGTAGGTTAGACATTTAGATTCCAAATACTTATATTTATATTGGCAGAACTAATTTAATATTTCACCATAACAAGCTCCGACATCCAAATCTGACAATTTCTATCTGGGGATTAGTAATACATATTGCTCTTTTAAACTCTAATACTGTTGACATCGTCTTGGCACAATTTTTTTGTCATCTTTTGGCACAAATCTTTTAGATATGTCAAAAACGTTTATAGAAGATGCCAACAAAGAGACATGCTTTTGCTGTGCACATTCTGAACTTGGAACCTTTTTTTCCCCAATGTTGGCTATTTTTGTAAATATATTTTATGTCATTTGTCTAAGTTTACATTTCTAAATACAGTATGAAAACAAAACTTAATTTAGTTTGAAGGTGGTTGACTTAAGTCAACTCGGCACGTGGTCCTTGGTTTACTGTTTTGGTGCAGCCTTTGCTCATTGCATCTTTGGGTTGTCGTCATGCTCCTTGGGTAATGATATTCCTTTTAAACACATAGTATAATGATGTTCTGCAGCAGTTGAGGTGTGTATTATAATGTTCTGCAGTAACTGAGGTATGTATAATAACGTTCTGCAGAACCTGAGCCATGCATTACGATGTCCTGCACCAGCTGAGGTGTGGATGTTTAGGTTCTGCAGCAGCTCTGGTGTGTATTATGATGGTGTAAAGCAGCTGAAGTGTGTGTAATAAGGTTTTCCATCAGCCGAGGTATGTCTTATGGGGTTCCTCAGCAGTCGAGGTGTGTATTATGATGTTCTGCAGCAGCTGAGGTGAGTATGATGAGGTTCTGCAACAGCTGAGGTGTGTATTATGATGGGCTAAAGCAGCTGAAGTGTGTATTATAATGTTCTGCAGCAGCTGATGTGTGTAATGAGGTTCTGTATCTGTGGAGGTATGCCTTATGTGGCTCTGCAGAAGTCAAGGTGTGTATGATGGGTTTCTGCAGCAGCTGAGGTGAGTGTGATGAGGTTCTGCAGCATCTGAGAAGCGTTAAATTGTTCAGTCGCACAGCTGATAAATATAAGTGGCTGTCAGTGACATAAGACATGGTTACCAAGTTACACTACCATACACAGTCTGAAAAACACAACCAAATTATAAACAAATATTACCACCATATCTTGACTATATAATACCACATTGAGTGACTAAATAAAACCCCCATACTGTGAGAAGAAGATACTGATACTGACTGAATAGCACCACCATACGTGGACTGAATGGTACCACTGCACCGTGACTAGATAACACCCCTAGCTATAGAAAACACTGCCATATTGTCACTAATGAACACCATCACAGCACATCTGTATAGTAGCACCATATGTATAATAGGACCACATTATAGCACAATGCAAAGGTTCCCGTGGCTGGACATGTGGGTGCATTGAAGACGACATTGGAGGGGCAGTACATCCAGGCACAGAAGACATGGAATAGTTAACCTTTCACTGGAACATGTCATGGTAAATCTTTATGCAATAAAATATCTCACATTTAAAACAAAATACAATTACCAGAACTACATTTTTACATTCCACCATCAACACCACTATCTACAGCTGCTCAAATTGTAATTACTTTCATAGTAACTCCTGGGACTCCTAGCACAATGTCATCAAGGTCACTTTCCCCTGCAGAACCTATATATACTCTATTAGTATACTAGTAGCTAGTATCAGTTCAGCACAGGCACATAGCAGGGAAGCAGGGAGTCCTAGCAACGCTGATCACTATAATGCCAGGAGTCCAGGGAACATGGCCGCTATCTGCTCTGTATTTAATGCATTGAATTTGGTCAGTGTAAGGGTGCATTCAGAGGCCGTCTGGGGGTATGTATTCTGCCGCAAATTTGCAGCCGCATATACATTCTCATAGACGGCAATTGCGGCCCGGCAGTGGTACGATGCCATACATGTGTGCAGCCATGCACCGCTTTTCTCTACGGAGGAGGGAGGGGTCTTCTCCTCCTCTCCAGCGCACAGCGGTATGCCCGCCCGGCCACATGCGGCTGTCGGAATATTCCCTAAAGCTGCACATCCAGATATAACTCAACAACATATCAAGAGATTTTTGTGTAATGCATATATTTTAGTATTTTATCATTTTGCTCTTACTGAACTTGTATCCATCACTGTTCTTGTAACAAATGAAAATTCAATGAGGCTTTAGAGCCTGTTTACATCATGTTATCAACCGCTCCTTTGTGTGCGCTTCACTATCCAGATAGATAGATGGATTATTGGATGGATGGATAGATAGATAGACAAAGGCTCCTTGTGGGCTGAAACGTTGCACATGGAATAAAAGACACCCCGTCACTTTTTTTGACACCAATCCGGAGTGCTGCCAGTTTTTGAAACGATAGATAGATAGATAGAGAAAAAGCAAAGTATTACGTCCTGTGTAAGGGTGGGTGCACACCAATTTTTTGCTGTCTGGAGTGCTGCTTATTGTTATTTGAATAGATAGATAGATAGATAGATAGATAGATAGAATCAGAAAGTCCAAGTAACACAACCAAATAGAAATTGGTGCTGTTGAGTCCGTAGGCCGCATTCTAAAATGCACCACTCCAGCTATGGGTTGTAAATAAATAGTGGTCTTCATTCCATACTACATGCAATGTTTCCAGTAATGGTAACCTTTTTGAGCACCTGCATGAAAAAAACCACCATTACCTGAAATTGTGTATGTAAGGCTAGGTTCACATCACATTTTATGCCATACGTTGTAGGATTCCCAACGTGTCCTTTCAACATATGGCACAGACAAATCCCACTGTATGCTGCTAATTATTTACGCCTCGCACCTCCCTTTCTCATGCTGGGAGCATGGTAGAGGGAGATGACGTTGTGCGAGAGGCGTGATTTCACGGCCCTCGTATGATGTCATCACCCTCTCCTAGCATGGGAGATGTAGGTTCAGGGGTTTGCATAATTAGCAGTCCGGAGCACCGGACATCTTGCCCCTGCATTCCATACTACTTTTTTTTCTTGGTCAGCCCGGCATATAAAGATTAGTGAAGAGGAGCGGAGATAAGTATTTATAGCATTTTTTACTTTTTTAGTGGTTGATTTCCTTTAACAAACATCAGTTCACACATTCCCTGGTCACCACAGAGTTAATGTGCAGGACGGAGGCTGTGTTTCGTTGAGAGGAGCACCAGAGCACACAGACCCCTCAGTAATCAGTGATGGCTCTACACAGGGGACAGGTCTCTACTCCTATGTTATTCTGCTGGCCCTATATCAGGAACTTCCCAGGTAGATTGTATGGGAAGTTCTTGTTTTTCTACCTTTTACATACTAATAACCCATACATAGAAATATAATATAGAACTTGTGTAGGAAAGGTCATAAATATCACATGCACCCATCAGCTGATTTCAGCTCAAAAGAAAAAAGTCTTTATGCAGCGCTTGGTCACTCCATTACATGGATCATTATGTTAAAGCTCGAAAACCCCCTTAATATATTTATACATCCAGTAAATAATTGTTATTAGTAAAGAAGGGCTGAATTTCCTGATTATGGAGAGAACTCAAGGTTCATTTTAGGTTCATAAAGTCATTATAGTTTCTTGTATTCTGATGTCACTGCAGACAGCGCTGTACCCAGTGTAGATAAACATCCCAGGGTTTACTCTTTATATGATGTTCCATTAGTACAGAGCATTTTCTTTATTGCTAAAGCAGACAATGATTAATATTCATTTGTATGATTCGTGATTTCGTTTATATTTGGGCAGACGGCAGTTCTAGTCTTCTATCAATGGCTGACAAAGTGCACATCGGTTGCTCGAGAAGTCTACAATGTGCCCATGTCCTTGTCCCTAAGGTCATGTTCCCTAATGATTACATGTTACCTGGAAAGGGAAAAGAAATACCCAGAATATCTGGGGGAACCATTACTGCTTCTACACCAGTTTTCTGGCATAAAAGCAGTGAAATAATTGCGAATTCTTGCGGACTGAAAGAATTTGTGATTATTATGCGACTATGCAACCTCCTCGCCTTGTGGGCATGGAAGGGGCATAAAGAGGCACAGTCGCTGGCAGAGTGGGTTGGCATGGGGCGTTTCTGACCTGTGCTGGTATACTTTTTAAAACTTTAGTATTTTGGTAAATCTATGCCAAGTTGGACCTGGCGTAGTATTGCCTGGCGGTGTGGCTGCCCAAGAGATACATTGAGAGGCCAAAACTTCTTGATGTATCCGGCAGGACAAAGGTGGGTGCACAAGTATGATAAATCTCCCTCCCACCCCCCATTATCCTCAGTGCCCTTGAGAAAAACTCTGGCTTGCCAGAAGCAGTGTTGACATGCTGGAGAGTTCAGTCTTCAATAGAACCCATGCGGCTAATTGTCCAGAAAATATCACTGGGCAGGTTGAAATGCTTCCTGCTTACAGGGGACTGCAAAAAAAATACAGAAATTTGTGAGCTGAGGAGAAAATTGTAGAATTACTACAGCATTTAATAGGCAGTATTCTTTGCTTCAGCGTTTGGAATTAAGAAAATTCCCAAATTGGGAAAATTTATTTTATATATATATATGTATAAAACATACAACATCTAACACCCCACGCATCTAAATGTTTTGGATATATCTTATTTTATGTTTATGGGACAGCACCGAAGATATGACACTTTAAAACAATGTAAAGTAGTCAGTGTACAGATTGTGTAGCAGTGTGTGCCCTCACAATAACTCAACCAAAAGTACAGCCATTACTGATAAAAGCATTATATGTTATTCAACATGATTACGTGTCTTTTAGGCCTAGAACATCTCAGGTGTCTGTGAGGGACTATTTAAGATTTTATGACCAGTCATTGACCATTGTGCTGAAACTGTCTATTATATATTAACTCAATCTTCCCTAAAAGTGATATCAAAAACACTACAATACCAATAGGACATTATTTTTCTTCTTAAACCACATATTTTCATGTTGCCTGGATGAAAAAAGGTAAAAAAAAAGTTGGATCTAGTTAACTAGCAATCACCTATCTACTGATTGAAGGGAATCAGAATACTAATACCCATTCCAGATTTGGTGATGCCATTTAAATTGCAAATGGAGAAGTACCGTAGGTCATATTGGAGCATTTCTACTCTGTGGATCTTTGTTGGGAATGTTGGAGATAACCAAGCTCTGCAACCAGCACTCCACAACAGTCTCAATAGAGATGAATAGAGTGGACCTTATGCATAAAAAATAGAGAGAGGAGGAGAAAAAACAGCTCACCTATGAAGAGATATGTCCAGGTTAACTCCACTGCACGGAGAAGCTGAGTCGAGGTCACTCCATATGCTTGAGATAGTAGAAAAAAGTCTATGACTAAGAATCTCACCAGATTCGAAACCCGTCAGAAGTCCCCCTATTCCTGCCATGGCATTGTGATGCTTTTAAAATGATTTTAATAAAATAATGCTTTTATAATTACCGTACCTTTTTGGAACCGCACATTGATGGACTTTTTTCTACTATCTCAAGAGTGGACCTTCGTCTTCATTAATAATTGGACAACAGGATGCTTTCTTGGGATTCTTAAGGGTCCTTGAGGATCTCATCTGATAAGAAAGTTATCACCTATTCTGTGTTTGTCCTTCTTCTTACTTGATAAGCCAGGGGCACTTACTCCGAGGTCCATGCACCGTGATTGTGTAAATCTTATATATGTTTTCCGTGGACTTCTAAAATAAAACTTTTTAAATTATGCTAATGAGTCAGCAGGGCTTTGTGCTTGTTACAGAAGCCCTCTGTTTTCTGGCTTCACAGGTTGTTGTTACACTGAGCTGCAGCACCTCTCAGTCTCACTCTCTCCCCTGCTCCCTAAGCACACATTGGTTGGGGGAACAGCCTGTGCAGCTACTGTATGGGGGGGAGGCTCTGATAATGCATCCATAACCATTCTGGTTTATTAGCACAATTTTAATAGTGGATTTAGAAGGATGCAAATATAAGATTACTCTGGATCTAGTGCCCATGGTTTATCACGATGGATTTTGATTTCCTTTAACTTATCATACATACCCAGTGAGTATGGGGTTGTCACAATAAAATTCAACACAACTACTACAGGAAACAAGCTACTTCTTATTTTTCTTTCCCAAATAGAAATATTCATGAATGCTTGTCCTATCATGAAAGCAGAGCGTTAGTATCCAAGTCCTGCAGAAAAAAAAGTTCACTGTGAATAAGGATGATTTTCTTGTAATCCTCATGAAGATTAATATTGTAAATAAATTGTGAGGATGTCATCGCTCTGATAGCTATGTCTTAATGAGCAATGCATTATTTACCAGATTTGGTGCTGTGGGTTTTTATATATGTTTTACTGGCATCAAATCAAAAACAAAGACTATATGTGGAGCAGTCAAATTATGCCTGACAGTGTAGGCTACTTAAAATGTACATTATGTATGAACTGGCACTTCTACTGTGGTCACTGAAATGTGATGGGTACATTAGATGGGCAACTTCTTTTTGGAAATATGAAGAAGTTACATTATTTAAAACTTTATTATCTGTTGTGTTCTATTTAGGGATTCACATATTTTCCATCTTTTTGAGAATTGTGTGTGTGTGGGGTGAATCATTGCTGCCAAACCCTTTTGGTTGAGTCACAGGAACAGACTTAGGCCTCACATATGTGGGCATTTTGCGTCCGCAAGCAACAGGCGGTGTGCCATTGTTTGCGGCTATCTGACCGCTGTAGGACCGCCACATATAGGGGTAGCAAAAGGACCTGTCTTATCTTCTGCAATGAGGGCAATCAGCATGTTCCCAGGGCAGTGGGGAACAGTGTCTCATGGTGCATGCACCATGTTTGTGCCCCATAGAAGGCGCTTTGTGTGGCTAGCTCAAAGCCAAAGCACACGTGTACATGAAGCCTTACACAGGAACTGATGTTGCCCAGGGGCCTGCTAAAATCTGGAGCTGGCCCTGGGTCCAACTGATAATTCCTATATACGTACAACCACCGTGAAACTCAAACCTAATTTTGGGATATTTGTATTGATCTTCTTGACTTGTATTGACCCGTTGCTGTTGATTCAAGTCGTGATCCAGTTATTTCCTTTGTTTACTCCACAATTTTGAGAAAGAGTAATAAAAAACCCCAGAGGTAAGACAATTTCCTTCACTAACTGTCAACTTCTGGCCTGGTAAAATACAATGAAATTGCCATAAAATGTACCATGTAACCATGACTTTGTGCTGGGGCAATTACCTCATTTTGCTCCTTTGAGAACAAAAATGAATGATTGTGTGAAATATATACAACATTCTGACATCTATGTCTGTTTTAGACTTTAATATTAGAATAGCTTAGCTTCCGACTTCCTCAGAAGAGTAGATATTTAACAGATCGTAAAGTTCAATTTAATTTAGAATAAAAGAACATAGATTCCAGTGTCACAGCAGCCGCAGTTTAGATATAAAAGCTTGAGAGCTCAGGATAAATAGATTTTTGTCCCAGATGACTCTGACTTTCCAGTACAAAGGACATCATTCCAATTAACGTGACCATAATTAAACTGGTTGGAGAAGGACTTCTATGTGCGGTTCTCTGAAGATGAAATGCTTCAATCCGCAGTCAATGCAACGGTGGTGCGAGAGCACGTCCATAATAGGCTCTGTAATCTATTCATTGCATATAGGTAGACCCAGCCTTTCTAATAAACCGGCACTGGGGGTATACAGTATATGTCCTCACTGTTATAATTCATATAGTATCAGAAACGTCATATTAGGAGAAGAAAGGTTATTTTTCAGTATTATTTTGGGAAAAAAAATATTTTCTTCTGCTGAAAAATGCTTTCGCTTTAACGTTCATTAGTTTCATGCATGTCATTCATTACCATTAATTTTCATTTTGCATCAAAATCCAGCACAAATAAGGTTATATATGGAGTCTTGCTGGGAGCCAGACATTTATTGTACAGAAATGATCTTATCTCAATATATTTTTTTTGTAAAATCATGAATGTATTAATAATTAGGTCTCTTTTGGTGGCAAACAGTAGATTATTATCAGGGGGGTGACACATGGATCAGCCTTTTACAGTCAAATTCTGAAAATTCTCCAACCCAAATAAGTGATAAGTACCAATCTCATTGTTGCAATATATAAGCAGCTACATACATACAGCTAATCGTAGATATTAGACAAATTATAGGTTAAACTGGTTGTACAAGTACCCCTTCGCTATTGGCTTCACTAAGTCTCCCAGATTGGTTGCTCCGCAGCATATCACGTAAGATCGGTTATGTCCGGCTTAGGCAGAGAGACCTGAATGCCCAACATAGAACTTGGGGTCTGCTCAACTCTACTTGTTATCTTTCATATAACCTGTAGAATAAACTATTTTCTTAATATTGTAATTCTTCCTTGAGTAATTAATAACTGGGTGTTACGCTTGTCAAATGTGCTATATGTCCTTTCACAGTCTGATGTATCACTGACAGGACAGAGTAAGAATATGCAGAGATATATCCCAAGTGATGAGTTGTAGATTTATCCAGTTTGAAGAAAAATACGAGAGGAACTGAAGAAAATGCAAAAAATAAAAATTGGGAAAATATCCGCAACAATGGTTAAATTAAATATGCATTTTGTAAATGCCTGCGAAAGGTCCAAAAAATGGGGCATTGCTTCAATAGAAAGGGACACGGCCTAAGTACGAAGTGTAATGTTCACAAAATGTATTTGCATTTTGAAACTGAATTCAAATGAACTAGGGAGGGGCTTGGCAAGATCGGATTTGTGTTACCACAGAAACACATGTGATCGGTAAGGAGAACCAGATGTTTACATGCAAAACATGTGGGCCTCATTCCCAATTGAGTACGATTAAATGCAGCCTTAGACAGTCTAATAATGCAACAGATGTTTCATCCAGCATCAGATAAACCTATTGCGGTATAAATAAAGTTTTATTATGTCTGCTCCATAGTTCCTGACAGCCCTACATTGATGTCACTGGCTCTCACTTGTAAGTGCACATCCTCAATGCTCAGCCGCATGCTCCTCAATGCAGCAGCGAGTGTGAGCGAGGATTCCTGTTGTGGGAGGGAGGGCATTGAGAGAGCGCTCCTGAGAGCCAAGTGACGTCAGCCAAGAGAGGGGGTGGGATAGAAAGGTAGTATAAGGCATGAATAAAGCAGAGCGCCAAACACATGTGTGTTCTTAAGATCAACTCAAAGTTCAGTGCAAAAGGTTTTTTTAACAAACCCTTATGTGAAATGGGGACTTCTGCCGTTTATTCATGCCTCTTTATTTACTTCTTTGGGCTCATACAAATGGTTGGGAATTTTACAGCCCCTGTCGGTGGCATTCATCTATCGATGACAATCCACTAGACAGAGAGCCGCGCACGTCATGTGCAGATAGGCTCAAGGCGATTACAGGTCATTAATGAAAACATTGCAGCAAACGATAAACCAACTTCAACAGACCTTACAAACAGACCGTACAAACCAGTATTTTTTAGGATTTTAGTAAAATAGGATTTTTTCGAAACTAGCTAGTAAGCTTAAGACTAATGTCAATATGAACGTCAAAGTAATTTCTGCATGGGAGAAAAGCCAATAATTCTGTTTACTTAGCCCTCATTCCCTCAAAAAGCCTATCAGCCTAGATCCATTAACGTCAGCTGTAGCAATAGAGATAACTGGCTGCCAAATCATCATTGGGCCAACAGTTGCCAAGGTGGATTCTCAAAAAACATGCATATTATTTCAGTAGAGCTGAGGGAGAAGAGATAAAGGCAATTAAGTCCGACTTATGATTCATATTCCACCGTCAGGGGACTCATTGCAATCCCAAAGACGCAAAAATCCACTGACAAAATACTAGTTTCTATGGACAGCTTAAGAAATAGGAAACCATATGGGACTTATTTACATATATATAGGAGTACCGCACATGGAGCACCACAACCTGTCATTCTGTCAAACTACAAAGTGTCATACTGTGGAACGATCTAAGATTTTCATCTTATGGGCTTTTCCAGTGCCTGGCCGCTCTCACTGAAAACCAGTCAATCATAGAATTCTGAGAAGTCAAGTGCAGAAGTTCATTCCATTGATGTAGTATCACGTTTGGGTCAGTTTACTCCTGCATGACACAGATACACATTCATTTATTGTGCTTTTGCTTCATGCTGTGCCTGATATGACCCTATCCTCAAAGGGTGATAAAAGGACAATAAGAACTTTCTAAATCCTGTTGATGAAGTGATGAAAATGTTAATATCCTACTGAAAACTCACAAAGGAAAGCTTGGATGAAGAGATGAGTAATCACATATAAAGCTTGAACTGACAAATTAGGTCGACTAAACCCAAAATATTGGATTTCTTTTGTTGTATATCCCAACCTTCAATCCGTAAAAAACCTGATCTTGTCCTCTTTCATACACAACTGATTATTGTTTTACAAAAGTAATAAATCATTTTACAAATTGATGTACAAGTTTTATCAGTAGGGATGTGCGGACCCAAAGTGTAGGTTCGGCGTTGTTAACGCACCTAACAGCTGCCCATGGCTATTATTGGCTAGTGGGATACACTGCCCAATCATAGCCATGGCTAGTTGTTAGTGGCGTAAATTTACCAGATTGAACACCAAACATGGACCTACACTTCCACTCATTTCTACCTATGATTCTCCATGTCTTTGGCTCAAATTTTGATTTATGGCTATAGTATCATTAACAAAAGAAGGCAATGGTTTCACCAAACTTAAGGTGGAGATCTAAGTTGGAGTGTATGGTCTATTCATGGTCAAATAGTTTAATGCTCAGAATTCCCCTAAATTATGTATAGTTTTATGTCAAATAGTCCTTGAAAAAACATTCAGATATGGTTAAAGGAACGTATATTGTAAGCATCATCCTTTGCTGGCCATACACTACTTTTATTCTGCCAATCCGCTAGTTTCATCCAGATCCAGACCTACTAACGTACAGTATTTTGGATCTTGCGACTTCTCTTTCAATGGTTCTTAGACAGGAATTGGACCAACAGATATCTCATATATGGCTATGGCTACTTCCTAGTCTATAAGCTTATTCTATGAACTCATAGCTTCCCAATATGTATCTCTCTAATGAAGTATGGGTGCTCTTCCACCGTAGTGAGAACTCTCACAATTGCCACAGTCCCACACCAAAAAGTACAGGGAACTGTAGTCCTTTGTAATTGAAGAAGTTCCTGTCCGGATTGTGATATCTACACAAATCAGCAAAGCCTGGGGAAAAAAAGCATCTAAAAATGTTGGAATCTATGACAGATGCTGTTCTTTTTATTGTTGTATAAATGGGTAAAGCTCATAAAATTATTTCCCTCACAATCTAAAATGATCACCTGTTCACAGGGTGATTGGGTCCTGGGTTACACACCCATCATGTGTCATGACTGCAGTGAGATGGAGTTTGGGTGGAGGTGCATAGTGCCTTCCCCAATTCCACACTGTAGGGATGTGAAGATGGAGGTCCATTCTAGTGATCAGTGGGGTCATCAGACATTAACTGAAACTGATATAGCCCAAATTTTGGGAAAGTCATTTCCCTAGTGAGTAGATTCCAGTGGAGTTCTAATATAACACAAGCCTGGAACCCTGATTGGTTGTAGTTAGACTTCATGTCCATGTACCCTAGGCAGTAGCAGGTATTCTCCAGTAATATCTGATGTCAAGTACAGGACTAAGTTTCTTAAGAAGATAACTAAGCTTGATGCCACCACTTCTATTCCTGTTCTATTACTGTCGTAAAGCCTGGCACTATGACCTAGAATTGTCAAACATTTTCTAAAAATCCTCAAGATTCTATAATATTCTTTATGATGGTTTTTATAATTGACGTGTCAAAAACCCACAGCTTAAAAAATCCCTTAGACAGAATGACAGAAATCCTATTGGTATTTCTGACACTTCGTGCTTCTATTTTATAGAAAGTCAAGGAAATATTTAAGTTATTGAGTATTTTATGGCCCCGATGATACCCACAGCAATTATTGGACAATATTATGGTAACAGTAATAACAGCCTATAATCATTCAATATATCTATTAATTTAACTTAAATGCAGACTAATCAACCAGATTTTGTATATAAGTAAATTATATTAATAATGTATTATATTAACTATATAAAAAAAGTTTGCTTTCTGTAATACCCCCCTTTCTAGTATTTTCTTAAATCGAGATCTATTGCTTGGGACAGATGTTGAGGTTACAGACAATTCTTATTGCCTTCCCTCCATCTTTAGATTTATTGGAAGGCGCGCGTATCTCCCGATAGGTTCGGAGATACGCGCGCACAGCTGCAAAGTGAAGAATAGAATTAAAACATTAAAAACAGTGAATACAGGACCATTTAAGTGCAGAACACATTGAAAGAACAATATTCTTCACATTCCAGATGTTCTGAACATCTCCGAACCTAGCGAGAGACACGCGCGAACACCTGGAAAGTGAAGAATAGTGTTATTTCAATGTGTTCTTACAAGTAAAACATCTGCAAACATGTGTAATATTTTTTTTTTACAATAAAAATACTTTTATTCAATTTATTTTATTAATTTACTGCTCGATCTCGAGCCGGCGAGATACTCGTCCGAGTAACGAGCCGGTCCGAGTATGCTAATACTCGACCGAGCAGTATACTCGGACGAGTATACTCGCTCATCTCTAGTTACCATCCCTACAGTAAAAGTCTTCTATCTTCTAATAAACTATTTCAATTGAACTTCAGGAGTGCAGAGAGCCCTACATGGAAATTCTAGATTTTAAGACTATATTAAGGAACTCCACAGTAAAAGACTGATATAATCTTTTTAATGGAAACTAAAATGCCAAAAGGAAGCAATTACATACATCAGCAACAATAATGCCAGTGCACGGAAGACACAGTCATAAAACCCTTCAGGAAACCCCAGTAGCCTCTGTGCGCACCCCATTCAGAACATACCGCAGCGTGGAGAATGTATAATGATCTGCAGGATGATATCCAACTCCAATAATATTATTTAATATATTGCAAGTTCTACAGTTTCCCATGAATATCTGTCCAGGGTGCTCTTAGCTTATCTCTGAATGAAATTTTATATTAAAAAAATATAGCAAATGTTTTGATTTACCTATTTTGGACTAGATTTTAAAGGGACTCTTAATGTGTAGACCAATGGTTTCCTTTCAATGATTGTGTCAGTGCCCCATTGTAGTAAAGAAATCAGTAAATTAGTTAAAGGGGTATTCCCACAAAGACACAATTCTTAAATATACTCAGGATAACAAAATAACACATTGTCTAATTCACGGTTATTAACAAAAATATTTCACAGATATAATTACTCTATCAGTCCTGGTGCACACAATTTTGGTTGTCCCTAGATCCGACTGTAAATCTTGTGACTATGGTCAGACAATTCCCTCTAGCATTGCAGGGAGAGGGTAGAAGGTAGACATCACTACACACAGGCACTCCCTGGTTCAGCCATGCTTCTAGCAGCGTGGAGCAACTGCTCTACAAACAAGATAACTTCTGGATCTGCGGGAGCAGGTGACAAAGCAGAGCTGACTGTATTGTACTGATAAGATGAGGCAGCAGAGCCCAGTGTGTTATTGTGTCCTGTATCCATTTCTTGACTCTGTCTGATCTCTCTTTTTCTGTGTCAGATACTAGTAGAATGCTCAGAACCTAAATGAAAGTGTAGATAAACCTGTACCCTGATAATCTAAGCACATTATCAGCTCACCTAAATGAAAGTGTAAAAAAATCTGTACCCTAATAATCTAAGCATATTATCATCCCACAGCAGCTCATAACACAGAGGAAACATAAAGAGTGTGCTTAGAGAGTCCCTGCCCACACTCTGGAATGTTACACTGACCATCACTGAGTGGTATGGTAGCATATGGAAGATGGAAACAACCTTTATCGGTCCAAGGGACGCATTGTCATGCCGCTCAACTTCAAGGGGCCGAACTAGTAACCAGACCCAGAATACAGGAGACACCCAGAGCAGACCTATTATACATCAGACCGAGCAAACATAGTAGTGGAGACCCCCAGAGTAGACCTATAACAATGGAGACCCCCAGAGCAGATGTATAATAATGGAGACACCCAGATTAAATTTAGAACAGTGGAACACCATAAAATTTACAATACTGGAGACCTCCAGAATATACCTATTATAGTCTGGACACCTGGAGCAGACTTACTGAAGATCTCCAGAGCAGACAACAATACTGGAGACCCACAAGGCAAACTATAATACTGGAGATCCCCAGAGCGGACATATATAATAGTGGGGACCTTCAGAGCAGACATATAATAGTAGAGACCCTCAGAGCAGTCATGTAATATTGGAGACCCCCAGAGCAGACATATAATAGTAGAGACCCCCAGAGCAGAAGCAGACATCTACAATAGTAAAGCTACAAGTTTAGCAAGTCCAGTAGCTCAGCCACACCCCTCCTATCTCACCAGAGGCGTAACTAGGCAGGGCCCCATAGCAGACTTCTGAATGGGTCCCCCTTCCCTGTAAACATTATATAAGTCATGGTACCTAAATTTATTAAAAGGATATAAATTGAGTTGCTAGTCTTCTAAATCCCTAAACGTAATATGGTGCTGCATAACCTTTAAGGGAACCTATCAGCGGGATTTCAGTTATCAGGTTAATGGTAGCTGCTGCAGGTTCCATTATACACTCATATAATACATAATACACACAAATTATAAATTCATATACACACATATATACTCAGATAGTATATATACACTCATTACACACATTTTACACTGATACACGCATATTATACACTTATACACATACATTATACACATTATACACATAGTATACTCATATATACACATTATAAACTCATATATATATATATAATACACACATCATACACTTATTTCACACGCATACATACACATTATACACTCATTACACACATTTTACACTGATACACATATATTATACACTTATACACATACATTATACACATTATACACTCATATATACATTATGCACTCATTACACAAATTATACTCTCATACACATTATACATTTATGCACACACATTATACACTCATATATAAACAACATACACTGATTTATACACATTATATACTCATATATACATATCATACACTCATTACACACACATATACATTCCTACATACACATTATGCACTCATTACACACATTGAAGCAGCTGTTACATCTGCTACCATGGTAGTTATGCCACTGTATCTCATAGCAGACAGCTCAGTCTGATACAGCACAATCTTGCTATATTCTCCTCAGTCACGCCCCCTCCTGTCTCACAGCAGACAGCTCAGTCTGATACAGCACAATCCTGCCATATCCCTCCTCAGTCACACCCCCTTCCTCAGCCCTGCCCATCTTACAGCAGACAGCTATATGCTATATTCTCCTCAGTCACACCCCCTCCTGTCTCACAGCAGACAGCTCAGTCTGATACAGCACAATCTTGCCATATCCCTCTTCAGTCATGCCCCCTTCCTCAGCTCACTCACTGCACAGTCTTTTCTCCCCCATGACTAGCAGTGTCACTAGATAAAAGACAAGAAGGAGCAGAGTGCTTGTGCATGTGACATAGAAATAGGGAGAAGATAATGGGCCACATTTACTTACCCGCTCCCTGCACAATCCCCGATCCAGACTGTCCGACGAGGATGAACTCTGCCGCGATTCATGAAGATCGTGCACTGATATCCTGCATGTGTCGCATCCCCAATAAAGTCCGCCGGAGTTCACCATCTTCTTCCCGGTGCATGTAAGTGCTTGGCTTGCAACACAAATTTAAATGTTAAATCCCACGTGTAGTCCGAATCCGTCGGATCGTCCGACGGCCCACCCCCCGTTTTGTGTCGTGTGAAAGCCGACGCAATTGCAGCACAAAATGATTGCGTGCGACACAATCCCTGGAGCAATCCCCGAAAAGTCGGGAAAACAGACGAAAATGTGGCGGCGTGACCCTTAGTAAATAAGCCCCAATATGTAACCAGTGTTGGGGAGCCAAAAATCTTAATGAAGAAGCTGCAATTTGGAAATGGTGATACATAAATTCATGACAAGAAAAGTTTGGCGGAAAGACAGCTCAATGGGGCTCATTTACTAAGGGTCCGAATCGCGCACTTGCGTCAGGTTTCCTGGCGATTTCCAATTTGCGCCGAATTGCCCTGGGATTTTGGCGCACGCGATCGGATTTTGGCGCATCAACGCGGGCTTTCACGCGACAGAAATTGGGGGGCATGGCCGTCGGATAACCCGACAGATTCGGAAAAAACGTGGAATTTAAAAAAGAATTTGTGTCGGGACGAAGAAGGTGAACTCCAGCGACACCTTCTGGATATCGGGCGCACGGACCTTAGTGAATCGCGGCAGACCCGAATCAGCGTCAGAGAACGCGCCGCTGGATCGAGACTGGACCGGGTAAGTAAATGTGCCCCATTGCATCTTACTTTACTACAGGAGCTATTTGTGTGGTTTCCTTTGCACTCAGCTGCCCCTAGGCTTTAGGGCAGGCCTGGGATCTGTACTATTTTAACTACTGCTTTTCCCCGTGAATTGTGGGGCATTTTTTTCTTAAAACTGTGTGTTGTGCTATTTCTCCTGAAATCCTATAACTAAAGTGACAAATGAACATTAACACTGTACTACATTCAATAGGGTTAGCCACTACACAATCTGATGGGGGGATGTTAAAATGTTAAAATCCAATTATTATTGGATTTTTAGATTTCCAGTAATAACAGTGATACGGTCTTCTAAGAAATAAACCTAATAGGATATGCATTTTCTAGAACAGACAGAAGACTTGAATGGTCCTTATTACCAGAAAAAATGGATGTTATATCTTAAAGCAAAGTAACTTCTGAAGCTGATTCCTTCTTCCAGTCTGTATGAGGTTTATCTCCTCTCCACAGACATTCATGTGACCTAACAGCTTAGCCCCAAATAGGTACAGTAGCTTTCATCGCAGCTCCCACAATGCACTTCTCTGTAGGAAAAGCAGAATGAGGAATTCAGTGTTATGACTGAGTCAGGAATAAAACATCATACAAAGCCTGTAACGTGCAGCTAAATATGTGAGTGATAAATATCATCACTATTAGTAGTAGTATAAGTTATAAAAAGCAGGTGGAAAATTGTTCAACATTATGGCCCAGATTCGTGCAGTTTGCCTCACTAATGTGCAGAGTGCGACAGATGACTGAATACTGGTGCACGGACTTCATAAATATGGCGCCCCCTGCACTGCTCGGGAAGTGTGCACCATATTCATAAGTACATGTACAAGCAGCTTGCACATTCTTTTCAGTGCACACTGTAATAAATGTGGGCCTTTATGTAGTGAAATGTAAATAGGTAGACTATAATACTTAAAGAGGGCCTGTCACCCGGGAAAAACACCTCCAACAAATTAGCTCCCCCTCATCCTGTCCCCAGCCCCTTTATATTTATTGAATTTTAATTAAAATTAGTGTTTTTATACTTAGTTTAAAATGATCTGACCTCTTATCAAATAAGAGGTCGGATCGCTGTCAGTCTCCTAACATTCGGCTGTATTCTGATGGGGCTGGCCGCACCCGCCCCCCCCTCCACGCCCTGTCAGTCAGGGCCTGTAAGACTCGCGGCAGCAGTGCATGTATTGCGCATCGCTGCCGCTCTATGCGATGCAGCGCTGTGTCTGACAGCGGCCGCAGAGGGCTTATTCACAGCGGGTCGTTGAGTATTCGGCCGGCGCTGTGAATAAGCCCCTCTGTGGCCGCTGTCAGCACAGAGCTGCATCTCATAGAGCCGGGGGTGTTTTTCCCAGGTGACAGGTCCTCTTTGAAGGAAATCTTCCATCAAAATCAAGCATGATAAACCGGAACATTTAGTCATAGATCCAGGCTCCGTCACTGTTGTAATATTCTTATGTTTGTTATCCATGGTCTCCTTCCTTCTAAAATCAACTTTAAAAATGATGCTTATGATCCTGAAGGGCAATAACAAAGCTGTAGCTTCACACATTGTTACACTGTCTCATCCTCTTCCATAAGTTGCTACCATACAACTAATGTGGCCAAGATAAAGTGTGGCAATACAAATAATGCCATACTAGTTTCATTGATAAATGTGAAAATACATTCAAGATTTTAGAGATTTAATAAAAGTTATATTTTTGCACACTCAAAACTTTTTTCTTCTTCCGAGTCTTCCCCCTCCCCTTTTTTCTTCACACAAGTGTTTCCAACATTTGAACACATAACGTTCTCCTAACTGTCTCATCCTTCCCCTTCTGCTCCCTCAGAACTTCCCCACTCCCTCTGTTTGCTGTAATTTCACACAGTTGGAATGGGAGGGGGGAGACATGGTCCTGCAAAATGTAACCCAGTGAAGCTACAGTATTGAGGTGTTCTGGTGATGCCCCAGAGCCCTTCTGGTTCATTGGCATATTTTTTAAAGTTGATTTGAGAAAGTTGGAGGACGTGGTTAACAAATATAAGAAGATTACCACAGCCACAGTGCCTGGGTCTATGAGTAAGTGTCTCTGGTGTATCATGCTGTATTATTATTAGGAATATGACCGCTGGAACCACCAGTGATCAGGAAAATGAGTGAAATCTCTTATGATCATGCAGTTGGACATGTGTTGCCAATTCTCACTTCTGTTGTGCTTCAGGGACGGGGTCTCACACAGCACTAAAGAAGTTAATCAGATGGGGTTTTCTACATATTAATGAAGCCAGGAGTGGGGTGAGAAAAAAAGAACATACTTATCCCGCAGCTTCTATGGGTTTCTGCATCACGTTGGTACTTCCGGCTTAGGCCCTGCACCCAACTGGACATTCAATGGAGTCACAAAAAAACTCTTCCACTTTGTGGAAAACTCCTTTAAGCATGGGTCATCCATGTGTATTGACACCCCATTCACAATGTGACTTTTGATATACCTAAACCCCAATGGTTTCGCCGATCTGCCACATGTAGTAGTGTAGATAGGACATCACCATAGGCTGGTACACCACCATGCTTCCTAGAATGGAAGTCACCAGTTATCTCGGCTGAAACTGATCCAGCAGCAAAAAAATGTAATATAAATATTGTGTTGTTGGTTGCTTATTTCCTGTTTTATTCCCTTTTTATAGCATTTGGATCTCTGGGACTTTGATGTGTTTGTATTGAACAGAGTGAGTGAAGATCACGCTTTGAAGACGATTGTCTTTGAACTTCTGACCAGACACAACCTGAACAGTCGTTTTAAGGTAAAATAATTTGTACTTTCAACTATTTCCATGACTGGAAGTGTTTTTGTGACTTTGCATTTTTTTTTTTCTGCATCAAACATCTTTTACTATTTGATGGTTTTCCAGGATATATGTAAATATATAAAAAACATTTTTCCAAAACCTTTGCCGCATCTCTCCACCTGTCCTGTCAATGAAACAAATCCGCAATACCAGAACACATGGAGAGGTGTGATAGTAATATTAAAAGAGGGCAGTTGTGTTTTTTAGTGTTGTGCAACACCTTTTTTGATTTTACAAAAATTATCGTTTTTTGAATATGTAATTTTAGATGTAAATCTGATATATAATTTGTATATGATGCTAGCACCTTGAGCCATCATGCCATTGCATGCAGCAAGTCACCACTTATTAGCTGTAACAGTCATGTGCCCGTCAGTAAGGAGGACCACAGGTGCGGCAGTCCTGGAACAATGGGGTACACATAGGTGTGTAGTGCTTTGTTTTACTTTACAGCATTTAACTAATTTATATATTAAATTATGCAAGCCCTTCTTCACAACAATTCATCATTTGAACCCACCCCAAGCGCTGCAGACAGCTGGTGCCCTCCCCCGACTGTGTGCAAATCTTGCGCATGCGCGGTAGCTCCACATCTTGCACATCCGGCCAGAGACCATGAGATTTGCAGGCAGCTGGGTGACGTCACAGGCTGACTGCAGTGCTTGCGGGAGGTTCAAAGAATGAATTTTTAAGAAGGGGCTGATGTAGGCCTGAGTGCCCCCGGCTCATTAGCATATTTTTCTAAAGTTGATTTTTCAATGTAACAGACGTTCAAGAGCATAAGAAAATCAGTGCCAGTTAACCCCTAAGGTAACGAGCATGTCATTGGTGACAGTCTTCCACCAGTAAATCTGGTGGTAGATGTCCTTTAATATAATATTTAAAAAGTTGGTTCCTTTAAATCCCTTATAATTGTTTAAAATATTATCAGCTGTTACAGCCTGTCCAATGATATTCTTTCCAGTTACGAAATGTATGCGGATCATTGTGAAAGCCCTTTAAGGATACTATACAGGTGCCATTAGCCTTCCCTAAACTACTAGTAAAGAGGAATTGTTGAAGGAGAAATACATATTTGTCAAAGGTTGAGTTCACATATGTCCAATCAAGTTATCCTTTGGGAGTTACAGTACATAAACGCTCAATTGAATCTGATGCCAGAACCAATAACATTTTTTCCTATAGGACAGTGATGGCAAACCTTTTAGAGACCGAGTGCCCAAACTACAACAAAGACCCGCTTATTTATCGCAAAGTGCCAACACAGAAATTTAATTTGGGATTTATACTCCCTTCTCTGTCACAGTTTTCATTGATACCAGCACCCTGAGGACACCAATACAGCAGAAAATAGTCCCAGATAGCACTGTCACTTTAAAATAGCTCTGTGCACAGCAAGTCCTCGGCTGTCTGGGACTGCAGGAAGATACCTGGAGTCATCTCTGGTAATTGCCTGAGTGCCCACAGAAAGGGCTCTGAGTGCCACCTCTGGCACCGGTGCCATAGGTTAGCCATCACTGCTATAGGAAGAGCTTTGGAATAGGAGCTTCAGTTTTGATTTTATATGAAGGTTTGGACAACATGATGGTCAAGCAGAAGACCAAATTTAAATGTTAGTAGGTTATATTTTCTAGGGGATGATGAACAGTGGGCCCCTAACTAAAATTTTATCTGGTAAGCCCAGGGAGACCCAGTCTGACACTGAATGTCTCTATGTGAACTTTATCAGTTAAGCTATGTGTATTTCTGGCTTTGGGTCAGTGCACCAAGTACACAAAAATGTTATCAGATGTGTTTGGCTTTGATGTAACACAACTCTACACACTGGTAGTGAGCACTCACTTAGTTTCATTGTTTGGTTTAAGAAAGGCATATACCAATCATGCTCAGCCAAGGAAGACAGTGCGAGAGGAAAGAAATTATATAAGATTATATACAGTTACATAACCATCAATCCTATTTTGCTGTTAAAAGGCTTCTACTGTCCCTACTGTGACCAGCTCCTGAGCTTGGCTATTCCACAGATTAACACTTCTTACAGTAAAAAATCCTTGTTACCTATGGATATTAAACCTTTTTTTATTTTAATGGAAGGACCAACACCTTGTTTTTGAAAGACGTTTACACCCTATTTTTTGGTTGTCCCATTTATAATTTTTTTAGAAATGATACATTTTCCCACTTAGTGATCCCTTCTACAGACTAAATAAGTACAGTGATTTCTCTTTGCTCCTTATCAGCTTTTGGCTTTCCAACTCACAATCGGTAAATCCACCCCTTGAAACTCATATAGAATTGGTACAGTACCCTTATGTAACACATCATGAGAGCATAGAAAAGCATCTAAAAGTATATGTAAGATCTTGTCACTCACTTCAGTTATAACAAAAATATAAAACCATTTCTACCAAGTAAAGCAGTGTCCTCATTTGTTCCTCAATTCTTTATTTATTGAAAAATTCCATTATTATGTTATGAGCGGATTACTGATGTCCAAACAGAGTATGTACCAAATTACAATGTAGTTTCTTATTTGAATGAATATTCAGGACTTTTTTTTTATATAAAGTGATCCCCAATATGTTCTGTTATGATTTTATTCCCCATCAATCTTTGTGACCACCACCCTGTATTGCACTAAATCAGGTCATCTGGGAAGTGGACTTCATTAAAGGAAACCGAAATTACAGCAGAAAATTGCACTGCGCTTGACACAGATATATCATTGTATTCTCCCTTACTCAATGGTAACCCAAATAAAAAACTATAAATCCATAAACCTAGCTAATGTATTAGCTGCGCAATAACAGAGCCCACCACAGTGAGAACGTCATAACGTAGGTATAAATAATAGAGGATGGTGTGAAATAAAAACTTTAATCCCATAATATTAATCCCATATGTAGTGACATTAGGCGAAGAGGATCGAATGTTCATCATATCACTCAATTTGCGCAAAAAAGATCACAAAATAAAAGGCAATCAGAGAGCAAGTGTGTTCTTAGATAGTTCTGGATAGGAGAGAGTTAAAAACATGAACATTAGTTGATATTATCCCTTCTCAAAATGTAGTAACATGTAAAGTGAATATTTCCATTATCTGTGGGTTGCAGCAGCTCCTGTGTGCAGCAAATTCTCCCTGCAGCCTGATGGCTAAGAATCTGGAGGGGGGGGGGGCACATCAGAGGGCTGTATCTCTGGCTCTGTGACACATAAAACCTCACTTCTGTTTTCCTATGAAAGAAGAAAAGAGTCTCCTCTTTTATATGAATCTAAAGTTGTTTTTACTAAGTGTCAGGAAAACGGAGATATTAACTGTTAAACTGCCGTCGGGAGTGATTTTTATTTATAAAAACCGGACCCAAAATTCTCACTTTAAACGTGAATATCTCTGGTTCCCTGACGCCTAGAAAAAATTTTTCGAAACATTTGAAAGAAGAGATTCTCCTCTTTCAGGGGGCCCTGGGCAAATGCCCAATTTGCCACCCCTTAACACTTGTCCTGGACCTGGCGTAGAAATAAATGTGGCACATCCGCTGGAGGATTCATCCTGCTTAAGATAAATGTCCCACAAAGAATATGTTGAGATTGTTTATGTGTAATTTTTCTATTACCTATTCTTGCCTGATATGAACATAAACTCTGAATACGTTTCTGTCGGAAGCAGAGGGGCACCACTTACATGTTTACATGTTCTCTGTTCACACAGATTCCTGTTGCGTTTCTTATGAGTTTTCTGGACGCCTTGGAAAGTGGCTATGGGAAATACAAGAATCCTTATCACAACCAGATCCATGCAGCCGATGTCACACAGACGGTCCATTGTTTTCTGTTACGAACAGGCATGGTGGTAAGTGGTCACTACATGTGCAATATGCATTGCTTGGTTTCCTCGGTTATACAGGTAATGGATCTCCAAGTATCAGAACCTCAATGAGATATAAATCTACAGGAATACTGCTCACTAGTACAGAATGACATGTCACGCAATTTCTGTAATAATATAGAGTACTCTTCAAATTGTTTTTTTTTTTCTTATTAACACAAAATCTTCTCATTTCCTCTGTATAAGCTGGTCCTTGTAGCTGCAGCGGGAGACATTACTGCCAAAAAAACATGTAGACTTTAATCATGACTTGAAGTGAACGTAAAGGCAGCATAGTTCTGGACAACAAACTTAGACTAGACATTCAAAGAAATGCACCAAGTTTATTATGAATGAATCTGCATTATGGAGGGGCTCTGGTTACACCCCTAGTAGCCCTTTAGGCTCAATAGCATTATATGAATAATAAATATAAGAAGATACACAAAATTCCAAACTGGCTGATTTTAGGTGGTTGGTTCATAATCTAATGTGTATGAGGCCTCATGATTCTCTTTAGATGGCAGACTGCGGTAGAGATAAGCAATAGCTAAACTTTCTGTATTACTCCCTGAGCCAATCATGCTTTCAGCTGCACGTATGTTCATCCTACAGCTATCTCATGTGTTCTAGGTGCCTATGGTTTATGTTATCTATTAGTTGGCTCCAGAATTTAGTTATCTTAAGGCCGACTGAGCCACATCCCTTCCAGACACATCCCTTCCTTCTTGTGGTTAGCAAAGCTCCAGTGACCAGTCCACTACCCAACATTTATTCTGTGTATAGTGAATAAGTTGGATTTGTGGAATATCCCCATTGTTTCCTATTAAGTTCTTTGGAGGAAACTTATCACTGCTTTCACGCAGAGGGTGGGGGTGGGGTGTCCAATATCATACGCCGTCGCAGGGGTGCAGGCATATGATAAATCTCCCCGTATATCTTCACATATGCAGGTGATTCTAGGTCAGAGGCTCCATCATGCCAAGAGGAAACAGTATATGTGAAACATAAGATTAGTGTCCGCCTATATTTGCTTTCTGTATAGTGAGGAGGAAATTCTGCAACTTTCTGCCCCTCTCCTCTATTATCAAGGTCATAACCATCAGACACAATGCTGCGACGTAATAAACAGAACACATCATCACCAGCGAATACTCATTTTCCGTAGCAGATTTAAGAGGCTTTAACTTCCTTTAAGTGATCATGAAATTACATCAGATGGAAAATGCGAGTCTGTTTTATTACTTAATTAGTGGCAGAATAAAAAATAGTTTAATTTGTGCCGTGCCAGCAGCTGTGTACCCTCATTTACTGTTATAAATGGAGCTCTGTGTAGCCATACATTATTAAAGGGCCAACAAATGTGTCTTGTAAAACATATTTCCTTCAGTTCACAGACCTACTTTATTTTAAAATAAGCCCCTGACAAATCTGTAATGGAATGACAGTGGTCACTACACAAGGGGTTAGTTTTACTCCAGAAATAAATTGACAGTGAACAGCAGATTGTACATGGTGTCCTATCTGGAGGCAGCATGTTATAGAGCAGGTGGAGCTGAGCAGCTTGTATATACTGTAGTCCCCTATCAGTAGGCAGCATGTTAAAGAGCAGGAGAAGAAGAGTAGATTGTCCATACTGTCCTAACAGTATGCAGCATTGTTATCATATTAGCACAACTCCCAACTGTCCCGTATTTGACAGGACAGACCAAGTT
This sequence comes from Engystomops pustulosus, assembly GCA_019512145.1. NCBI lineage: Eukaryota > Metazoa > Chordata > Amphibia > Anura > Leptodactylidae > Engystomops > Engystomops pustulosus. The sequence continues at coordinate 33,971,881 of CM033642.1, forward strand.
CGTGGGCGCTGTGTGGAGGTAGACTGTGGGAAGTCACTATATGAGAGGGAATGAGGGCAGAGGGGCACTATATGAGGGGGATGGAGGACAGGACACCACTATATGAGAGGGATGGAGGACAGGACACCACTATATGAGAGGGATGGAGGACAGGACACCACTATATGAGAAGGATGGAGGACAGGACACCACTATATGAGAGGGATGTAGGACAGGAGGTCACTATATGAGAGGGAAGGAGGGAAGGGGGGCAATATATAAGAGGGATGGAGGACAGGACACCACTATATAAGAAGGATGGAGGACAGGACACCACTATATGAGAGGGATGGAGGACAGGAGGTCACTATATGAGAGGGAAGGAGGGCAGGGGGGCAATATATGAGAGGGATGGAGGACAGGACACCACTATATGAGGGGGATTGAGGACAGGACACCACTATCCTCTCTTAGTGGGGTCCCTGTCCTCCATCCTTCCATTCGTGGGTGTCCTGTCCTCATCCTCTCATATAGTGACCTCCTGTTTCCTCCATCCCTCTCATATAGTGGTGTCCTGGTCCTCCATCCTCGCATATATGACCTCCTTTCTCCATCCCCCTCATATGTGTCCTTCTCCTACAGTGGTGTCCTGTCCTCCATCCCTCTCATAAGTGGTTGCCCTGTCCTCCATCCCCCTCCCGTCATATAGTGGTGTCCTGTCCTCCCATCCCTCTCATATAGTGGGTGTCCTGTCCCTACATCCGCTCCATTAGTGGTGTCCTGTCCTCCATCCCCCTCATATAGTGGTGGGTCTCTGTCCCTCCATCCTTCTCATATAGTGGTGTCCCTTCCTGTCCTCCACCCTTCATATAGTGGTGTCCTGTCCTCATCCCTCTCCTATATATGTGTGTCCTGTCCTACCCTCCCTCTCATATAGTGGTGTTCCTGTCCTCCATCCTGCCATCCTCCATAGCTCTGGTTTCCCTGTCCTCCATTCCCTCTCAATATAGTGGTGTCCTGTCCTCCATCCCTCTCATATAGTGGTGTCCCGTCTTCCTCCTCCCCTCATATAGTGGTGTCCTGTCCTCCATCCCCTCTCATATAGTGGGTCCTTCTCTCCATCCCTCTCATATAGTGTTGCCTCTTCCTCCTTCTCATATAGTGACCTCCTGTCCTCCTATCTCTGCTATCCCTCTCCTATAGTGGTGTCCCGTCCTCTCCCTCCTCATATGTGGGTCCTTTCCTCCAGTCCCTCCTCATATAGTGCCCCTCCTGCCTCATTCCCTCTCATATAGTGGTGTCCTGTCCTACATCCCTCTCATATAGTGGTGTCCTGTCCTTCACATCCTTCATCATATATGGTGTCCTGTCCTCTCATCCTTCTCATATAGTGGTTGTCCTGTCCTACCATCCCTCTCATATAGTGGTGTCCTTCCTCATCCCTCCTCATATAGTGGTGTCCTGTCCTACATCCCTCTTATATATAGTGGTGTCCTGTCCTCCATCCCTCTCATATAGTGGTGTCCTGTCTCCTCCCCCTCTATAGTGGTGTCCTGTCCTTCATCCTTTTCTCATATATTGGTGTCCTGTCCTCCATCCCTCTCATATAGTGGTGTCCTGTCCTCACCCCCTCATATAGTGGGTGTCATCTGTCCCTACTCCCTCTCATATAGTGGTGCCTTCCTCCCCTCTCATATAGTGGTGTCTGTCCTCCATCCCTCTCATATATGGTGTCCCTGTCCTCCCATCCCTCTCATAGAGTGTGTCCTGTCCTCCATCCTCCATATAGTGGTGTCCTGTCCTCCGATCCCCTCTCATATAGTGGGTGTCCTGTCCTCCATCCCTCTCATATAGTGCCCCTCTGCCCCATTCCCTCTCATATAGTGACCTCCTGTCCTCATCCCTCTCAATGAGAACTGGTGTGGAAAGCAATGATGATCTCCCTCTCAAAGAACTCAATAAGAACAATGGGGGATATCCCACAAATACAACTTATTCGCTAGTTCACAGGCCTAAATGCTTGGGTTGTAGACTCGTCACTGGAGCTTTGCTAATCACAAGAACCTGGATACGTTTATCTCATTAATTATCAATAGAGTTTGAGACACTTTTTTTCTGTTTGTCTGGAAGGGATGTGGCTCAGTCGTCCTTAAGATAACTAATTCTGGAGCCAACTATAGATACATAAACAAATGGCACCTAGACAAATGAGATAGATTTAAGATGAACATATGTGCAGCTGAGAGCCATGATTGTCTCAGCGAGTAATACAGAAGATTACCTATTGCTTATATCTACCAGCATCTGCCATCTAAGAGAATCATGAGGCCTCATAACACATTAGAATCTTGAACCAACCACCACCTAAATCACCATTTGGAAAATTTTGTGTATCTTCTTATATTTATTATTCATATAACCTTATTGAGCCGAAAGTTTCTAGGGGTGTTACCAGAGCCCCTCCGTGATGCAGATTCATTCATAATAAACTTGGTGCATTTCTTTTAATGTCTAAGTCTAAGTTTGTTGTCCAGAACTATGCTGCCTTTACGTTCACTTCATGATAAAGTCTACATGTTTTTTTGGCAGTAATGTCTCCCGTTCAGCTACCAGGACCAGCTTATACAGAGGAAATGAGAAGATTTTGTGTTAATAGAAAAAAAAACAATTTGAAGAGTATTCTCCATATTTTTAACTATTGTTGTGACGTGTCATTCTTACTAGTGAGCAATATTCCTGTAGATTTATATCTCATTGAGTTTCTGATACTTGGGATCCATTTACCTGTATACAAGGAACACCAAGAAATGCATATTTCACATGTAGTGACCCACTTACACACCATGCCTGTTCGTAACAGAAAACAATGGACCGTCTGTGTGACATCGCTTCATGATCTGATGTGATAAGGATTCTTGTATTTCCCATAGCCCTTTCCAAGGCGTCCAGAAAACTCATAAGAAACGCAACAGAATCTGTGTAAACAGAGACCATGTAACATGTAAGTGGTGCCCCTCTGCTTCCGACGGAAATGTTACGTTATTCATAGTTTATGTTCAAATCAGGCAAGAATAGGTAATAGAAAAATTACACTAAACGATCTCAACATATTCTTCGGGGGACACATATGTATTTCTACGCCCAGATACAAGCCCGCATTAGGGGGTTGCAAACTGGGCCCCCTGAAGAGGACAATCTCTTCTTTTAATGTTTCTAAAAATTGTGTTTCTAGGCATCAGGAAACCGAGATATTCACATTTAAATAGAGAATTTTCGGTGCGATTTTTATATATAAAAATCACTCTTGATGACAATTTAACAGTTAATGGGGCACATTTACTTACCTGTCCCGTGACGCCGCCGATCTGGAATGTTCGAACGATTCACTAAATATGTCGTCCAATTTCCAGCATGTGTCTTCCTCCCCGCCGAAGTCTGCCGGAGTTCACCATCATCTTCCCGATGCATGTGATGCTGATCTTGCGACACATTTGTATTTAATTCTGCGGTTTGTCCGAATCATTCATGTTTTCCAGTGGTCAAGCCCCCCGATTTGGTGTCGCAGAACCGGCGCCGATGCGCCACAATCCGATTGTGTGCGCCAAAAACCCAGCACAATTCAGCGCAAAAATGGAAAAATTCAGGAAGCCTGACGGAATGCGTCCGACCACCCTTAGTAAATCTGCCTCAATATCTCCAGAACATAGAACACAAATTTAATTCATATTAAAGAGGAGACTCTTCTCTTCTATAGATAAAATACATGTATTCTTGGTGTCACAGAGCCAGAGATTTAACCCTCTGAAGTGTCCCCCCCTCGCCAGATTCTTAGCTCGGCTACAGGAGAATTGTACCATAGGCCACACAGGCGCTCTGCACCTCACAGCTAATGGAAATAATTCACTTTTATATTTTACTCAATTTTAATAAGGGATAATATCAACTAATGCACAAGTTTTTATCCTCTCCTATCCAGAACTATCTGAACACCGTTATGACATCTCACTGTTATTGTGCAGATAATACAATGGCGCACATCTAAAAGTGACTTTTATTATCTCTTATCTATGGATATACAGTTTATTTTATTTGGGTTGCCATTATGTAAAGGAGCATACATTGATAGATCTGTGTGTATGTGGCAGTACAATTTTTCTGCTGTAATTTCGTTTTATTTGTAAATGTCAAATTGTAAAAATTTGCTCGGCGCCAATAACACAAAAATTTCTATAGAATGTCTGGCTTGAAATGGTTAATACCCCCTTGGTTGATTGCTTGGTGAAGATGCTATATCATCTATCTCCTGTCCTAAATATCTATCATCTATCTGTCTAGTTATCAATCTCCATAATCTGTCTACATCCTATCTACGTGTATATTCTATCTACCATTATCTATCTATCTTATCTCCTATCTATTATATATCCATCTATCAATCAATCATCAATCTTCTATTCTCTTCTTCTGTATTTTATCTCTCTATCTATCCATCTTATATTGTCTATCTCTGTATACATAATCTCCTTTAATTATTCTCATCTAGAAATCTGTATCATCTCTTTCATATTTATAAGTTGGTGACTTGCTGCATGCGATGGCATGATGGCTCACGGTGCTACCATTATATACAAATTACATAGCAGATTTACATCTAAAATTCATATTTTAATATTACCACACACACCTCTCCATGTGTTCTGGTATTGCAGATTTGTTTCATTGCACAGAGCAAAGGTGCAGCAGGACAGTGGAGAGATGCGGCAAAAGGTTTTGGAAAAATTTTTTAATATTTACATATATCCTTGAAAACCATCAATAGTAAAGATGTTTGATGCAGAAGAAAAAAATGCAAAGTCACAAAAACACTTCCAGTCATGAAAATAGCTGAAATACAAATTATTTACCTTAAAACGACTGTTCAGGTTGTGTCTGGTCAGAAGTTCAAAGACAATCGTCTTCAAAGCGTGATCTTCACTCACTCTGTTCATAACAAACACATCAAAGTCCCAGAGATCCAAATGCTATAAAAGGGAATAAAACAGGAATAAGCAACCAACAACACAACATCTATATTACATTTTTTTGCTGCTGGATCAGTTTCTGCTCCTGCCAGATAACTGGTGACTTCCTTCTAGGAAGCATGGTGGTGTACCAGCCTACAGTGATTGTCTCTAATACACTACTACATAGGCCGAATCGGCGAAACCATTAGGGTTTAGTATATCCAAGTCACTTGTGAATGGGGTGTCAATACACATGGATACCCATGCTTAAAGGAGTTTTCCACAAATGGAAGAGTTTTTTGTGACTCCATTGAATGTCCAGTGTTGGTGCAGGGCCAAAGCCGGAAGTACCAACGTGATGCAGAAACCTATAGAAGGTGCGGAAATCATGTTTTTTTTTTCTCACCCCCACTCCTGTCTCATTATATGTAGAAAACCCCATCTGATTAACTTCTTTAGTGCTTTGAGATCCGTCCCTGCAGCACAACAGAAGTGAAATTGGCACACATGTCCAACTGCATGATCATAAGATATTTCACACAGATTTTCCTGATCACTGGTGGTTCCAGCGGTCATATTCCTAATAATAATACAGCATGATACCCAGAGACCTTACTCTAGTTTCCAGGCACTGTGACTGTGGTGATCTTTCTTATATTTTTTTACCACGCCTCCACTTTCTCAAATCAACTTTAAAAAATATGCCAATGAACCAGAAGTGGCTCTGGGGCATCACCAGACACCCCTCTATACTGTAGCTTTCACTGGTTACATTTTGCAGGACCATGTCTCCCCCCTCCCATTCCAACTGTGTGAAATTACAACGCAACACAGGGGTGGGGAAGTTCTGAGGGAGCAGAAGGGGAGGATGAGACAGTTAGGAGAACGTTATGTTTCAATATTTGGAACACTTGTGAAGAAAAAAGGGGGAGGGGACGACTTGGAAGAATAAAAAAGTTTGAGTGTGCGAAAATATACTTTTATATATCTAAATCTCTAAAATCTTGAATGTATTTTCACATTTATCAATGAACTAGTATGGCATTATTTGTATTGCCACACTTTATCTTGGCCACATTAGTTGTATGGTAGCAACTTATGGAAGAGGATGAGACAGTGTAACAATGTGTGAAGCACAGCTTTGTTTTATTTGCCCTTCAGGATCATAAGCACATCATTTTAAAGTTGATTTTAGAAGGAAGGAGACCATGGATAACAAACTAAGAATATTACACACAGTGACGGAGCCTGGATCTATGACTAAATGTTCCCCGTTGTTATCATGCTTGATTTGATGGAAGATTTCCTTCAAAGAGGACTGTCACCTGGGAAAAAACCCCTGGCTCTATGCGATGCAGCTCCTGTGCTGACACGGCCGTAGAGGGGCTATTCACAGCGCCGGCCAAACATTCCACACGCGTGTGAATAAGCCCCTCTGCGCCGCTGTCAGCACAGCGCTGCATCCCATAGAGCCGAGGTGATTGCACAATGCATGCACTGCTGCCGGCCGATCTTACAGGCCCCTGACTGACAGGGTCGTGGAGGGGGTGTGTCGGCCGCCCCTCATAAATACAGCCCGACTGTTAGGAGACTTGTACAATGATCTAACCTCTTATTGATAAGAGGTCGGATCGTTTAACAAAGTATGAAAACACCAATTTTAATAAAAATTCGATAATATAAAGGGCTGGTGGACAGATGAGGGGAACAATTTGTTGGAGGTGTTTTTCTCCCGGGTGACAGGTCCTCTTTAAGTATTATAGTTTTACCTATTTACATTTCACTACATAAAGGCCCACATTTATTACAGTGTTTGCGCCAGTTTTCTGTCAGACTTTGCACTGAAAAGAATGTGCAAGCTGCTTGTACATGTATTTATGAAGTGTCTGTGCTAGTTTCCGTGGCACTGTTCCACCAAAATTCTGCACCTAGGGCGTTCCCGTACGCCACATTATGAATATGGTGCACACTTCCCAGCAGTGCAGGGGCGGCCATATTTATGAAGTCCGTGCACCAGTATTTCAGTCATCTGTCGCACTCTGCACATTAGTGAGGCACAATCTGGGCCTAATGTTGACAATTTTCCACCGCTTTTTTATAACTTATATACTACTACTAATTGAATGATTTTATCACCCACATATTTAGCTGGCACGTTACAGGCTTTGTATGATGTTTATTCCTGACTACTCAGTCATACACTGAATTCCTCATTCTGCTTTTCCTAGAGAGAAGTGCATTGTGGGGCTGCGATGAACAGCTACTGTACCTATTTGGGGCAAGCTGTTAGGTCACATGAATGTCTGTGGAGAGGTATAACCTCATACAGACTGGAAGAGGAATCAGCTTCAGAAGTTACTTTGCTTTAAGATATAACATCCATTTTTTCTGGTAATAAGGACCATTTCAAGTCTCCTGTCTGTTTCTATAAAATGCATATCCTATTAGGTTTATTTCTTAGAAGACCTTATCATGTTATTACTGGAAATCTAAAAATCCATAATAATTGGATTTTAATATTTTAACATCCCCCATCAGATTGTGTAGTGGCTAACCCTATTGATGTAGTACAGTGTTAATGTTCATATTGTCATTTGTTCTTTAGTTATAGGATTTCGGAGAAATAGCACAACACAACAGTTTTTATAAAAAAATGCCCACATTCATGGGGAAAAGCAGTAGTTAAAGTGTTAAAGTAGTACAGATCCCAGGCCTGTCCAGGCAAAGGAAAACCAAATAGCTCCTGTAGTAAAGTAAGATGCAATGGGGAACATTTACTTACCCGGTCCATCTTGATCCAGCGCGCGTTCTCTGACGCTGATTCGGGTCTGCCGCGATTCACTAAGGTCCGTGCGTGCCGATAATCCAGAAGGTGCCGCTGGAGTTCACCTTCTTCGTCCCGCACAAATTCTTTTTTAAATTCCACACTTTTTTTCCAAATCTGTCGGGTTATCCATGCACCCCCCATTTCTGTCGCGTGAAAGCTTGCGTCGATGCCCACAAATCCTAGGGCAATTCGGCGCAAATCGGAAATCGCCGGAAACCTGATGGCATTGCGCGATTCGACCCCTTAGTAAAATGAGTCCCCATTGAGCTGTCTTTTCCGCCAAACTTTTCTTGTCATGAATTTATGTATCATCATTTCCAAATTGCAAGCCTATTTCTATGTCACCTGCACAAGCACTCTGCTCCTTCTTGTCTTTTATCTAGTGACAACCCGCTAGTCATTGGGAGAAAGACTGTGCAGTGAGTGAGTGTTACCACTGAAGTGCAGGCTAAGGGAGACAGCATATTGTGCTGTATCAGACAGAGCGTCTGCTGTGAGACGGAGGGTGGTGTGACTGAGGAGAATATAGCATATAGCTGTCTGCTGTAAGATGGGCAGGCTGAGGAAGGGGGTGTGACCGAGGAGGGATATGGAAGATGTGCTGTATCAGACTGAGCTGTGTGCTGTGAGACAGAGGGGCGTGACTGAGGAGAATATAGCAAGATTGTGCTTGTATCAGACTGAGCTGTCTCTCTGTGATATACAGTGGCATAACACCATGGTAGACAATTAACAGCTGCTTCAATGTGTGTATAAGTGTTAATGTGTATGTAGGAATGTATATGTGTGTGTAATGAGTGTATGATATGTATATATGAGTATTAATGTGTATAAATCAGTGTATGTTGTTTTATATATGAGTGTTATGTTTGGTGATAAAATGTATATAATGTGTATGAGAATATAATTTGTGTACTAGTGCATAATGTATATTGAGTGTATAATGTGTTATATGTTGTGTTAATGTGTATATATATGTGTAAATCAGTGTAAAATGTGTGTAATGAGTGTATAATGTGTATGTATGAGTGTGTATAGTGTATGATGTGTTGTTTATATAATATGAGGTTATATGTATATATGAGTATACTATGTGTATAATGTGTATAATTTATGTGTATAAGTGTATAATAATGCGTGTATCAGTGTAAAATCTGTGTAATAGTGTATATATACTATCTGAGTATATATGTGTATATATGAATTTATAAGTTGTGGTATTTATGTATTATATGATGTATAAAATGAACCCGCAGCAGCTACCATTACCCTGATAACTGAAATCCCGCGATAGGTTCCCTTAAAGGTTATGCAGCCCATATTACGTTTAGGGATTTAGAATCACTAGCAGCTCAATTTAAAAGATCCTTTTAATAAATTTTAGTTACCATGACTTATATAATGTTTACAGGGAAGGGGGCCCATTCAGAGTCTGCTATGGGCCCTGCCTAGTTTACGCCTCTGGTGAGATAGGAGGGGTGTGGCTGAGCTACTGGACTTGCTAACTTGTAGCTTTACTATTGTAGATGTCTGCTTCAGGGTCTTCTGTATTATACTTCTACTCTGGGGTCTCTACTATTATATGTCTGCTCTGGGGGTCTCCAGTATTACATGACTGCTCGATGGTCTCTACTATTATATGTCTGCTCTGAAGGTCCCCACTATTATATATGTCCGCTCTGGGGATCTCCGTAGTATAGTTTGCCTTGTGGGTCTCCAGTATTGTTGTCTGCTCTGGAAGCATCTTCAGTAGTCTGCTCCAGGTGTCCAGACTATAATAGGTATATTCTGGAGGTCTCCAGTATTGTAATTTTATGGTGTTTCCACTGTTCTAAATTTAATCTGGGTGTCCTCCACTATATACATCTGCTCTGGGGGTCTCCATTGTTATAGGTCTACTCTGGGGTCCTCCACTACTATTTTGCTCGGTCCTGAAGTATAATAGGTCTGCTCTGGGTGTCTCCTGTATTCTGGGTCTGGTTACTAAGTGCGGCCCCTTAAAGTTGAGCTCATGACATGCGTCCCTTGGAACCGATAAAGGTTTTTTCCATCTTCCATATGCTAGCTACCATATCCTCGTAAAACACTGGAGAAAATTAGGGGTTTGCCAATGAAAGAAAGTTTCTCAATTTTGAATGCCCTAGTAAAATTTACACAATAAGATCATTTTGACCCCTTAATTTGCACATTTTACTCAGTTTTGTATTGCTGTTTTACAGGTCTCCATACTACAGGAGGCTCATTTGATGGTAAGTTCATCATCTGAGAGTGTGGGCAGTGGGGACTCTCTCATAGCACACTCTTTTTTTATGTTCCTCTCTGTTATGAGCTGCTATGAGGAGAATATGCTTAGATTATTAGGGTACCGATTTTTCTACACTTTGATTTAGGTGAGCTGATAATGTGCTTAGATTATCAGGGTACAGTTTATCTACACTTTCATTTAGATTCTGAACATTCTACTAGTATCTGACACAGAAAGAGAGATCAAAAGAGTCATGATATACAAGGACACAATAACACACTGAGCTCTGCTGTCTCATCTTATCAGTACACATACAGTCAGCCCTGCTATGTCACCTGCTCCCGCAGATCCGAAGTTTATCTTGTTTGTAGAGCAGTTGCCCCACGCTAGTAGAAACATGGCGGAACCAGGGAGTGCCTGTGTGTAGTGATGTCGCCTTCTAACCCTCTCCCTTCTCCTGCATGCTAGAGGAATTGTCCTGACCATAGTCACAAGATTTACAGTCGGATCTAGTGACAACCACAATTGAATACACCAGGACTGATAAGACAGCTTGAATTATATCTGTGAAATGCTGTACTTTTGTTAATAACATGAATTAGAAATGTGTTATTTTGTTATCCTGAGTATATTTAAGAATTGTGTTTTTGTGGGAACACCCCTTTAACTAATTTCTTTAATACAATGGGGCACATTCACTGACACAATAATTGAAAGGAAACCATTGCTCTGTCATCTCCACACATTAAGAGTCCCTTTAAAATCTAGTGCAAAATACGTAAATCAAAACATTTGTTAATTTTTTTAATAAGATTTCATTCAGATATAAACTAAGAGCACCCGGACAGATGTCATGGGAAACTGTAAACTTGCAATATATTAAAAATATCATTGGAGTCGGAGATCATCCTGCAGATCATTATACATTCTCCACGCTGCGGTAATGTTCTGAATGGGTGGCGCACAGAGGCTAACTGGGGTTTCTGAAGGGTTTTATGACTGTGTCTTCCGTGCACCTGGCATTATTGTTGCTCATGTATGTAATTGCTTCCTTTTTGGCATTTTCGTTTTCCATTAAAAAGCTTACATCATCAATTTACTGTGGAGTTCCTTATATAGTCTTAAAATATAGATTCCCATGTAGGGCTCTCTGCACTCCTGAGTTCAATTGAAATAGTTTATTAGAAGATAGAAGACTTTTACTGAAGGGTTGGTAATTTTTTTTTTCAGTCACTGCATAGATTTTTAGTTATTTGCTGCTACTTCAAGCTTTTATGAAGGTCAGGGGTGTAACTACAGGGGTAGTAGCCATGGTAGTCACTATAGGGCCCAAAATTTGAGGGGGCCCTGGAATTTGGGAATGGGGTGTGTATACACTGTATGTATGTGTGTGTATATTCTGTATGTCTCTAAATGCTATTGTATGTATGTGTGTTTATACAGTATTATGTATATATATATATATATATATATATATATATATATGATTGTATAAATGTTTGTCACTCCCATGTATACAATATGTATATATTTTTAAGGGGGAAGCCTCTCCTAGTTATGCCCCTGATGAAGGTGCTCAGGGATGGGTATCCCTGCTTTAAAGTGACCTCATACTTGAGCCCAGGTTACCTTGTTCTTTACTGTCTATATCTTCCTGCATTATGTACTTTACCTTTAAGCTGTTCACGACAGCTGCAGAGTAATTTGGCCCGACGGCTGTATATGTTCTTCGAAACATTCTAGACAAAGGCAAAAATGTAACTTGTAAATATGTGATAAAGTGTGGGTGCAAAAAGACAGACAATTGAATAGCGACAATTGTATTCTTCATATACAGCTAAACATTACAGCACTTTTACGTAAAACTGCAGGGTGTCTCCACAATAAATTAACAATTTTACATCCGTAATAAAGACAAACCTGGTGACTGTTGAAGACCACTGGATTTTTTGTTGTTGTTAAAACTGAACTTTTCTTTACACTTTTGACTTCTTGAAGATATTTGTGAATATAGATAACTAGCATATAATATAATATATCTGGTCCTAGTCTATGTTCCCATCTCGGTCTTAATTTTGCTTCACTTCAAGATTGTCCAAGACCTCAGGATAAAGTTGCGGCCTTTAGATAAGTCTTGACCACAACTCTCATTCACACAACTGAGATCTATAACATGATTAGAATGTACACTTGGAACAGAAGACACATGGTATATGTGAACACAGCCTAAACTCTTTGATATTTGGAAATTTTTTTTTAAATTGTTAACAGTATTTAAAGTTGTGCTATAAGTAAGTAGGGCCAGTCTTCATATGAAGGACTCAATGCTGGAGCAAAATGTATTGTATGGCCTCTTGCCCTGGAAAGCTGATTGCCAGTGGTTATTGATCCAACTGAATTCAAATTAAAGGAATCTGTATGAGATATTATATGAGACATTTCTTGCTGATGTGCGTTTTTCTCATCTCATCTTTTAACTAAACAAATGCTACTAGTCCTCTTCCTGCCATACTGTTCCCTCCTGTGGCCATCTTTTGAGTGCATTAGGTTCAATTATTATTCCCGCCTCATCTATGGCCCTGTCTTTTGTGTTCTCCTTTTCGATCTGTCTTCCAGCTCTATTATTTGTGCTTTATTTTTGCCCATTGTAGGCATTATTCCTACCCATCACGTGCTCCATCAGTGTCAGGAGAAATGAGAATAACTAGTCAAGAAGTAAAGACCGGCTCCATGGATATAATTTACATTGAAGCTGCTGGACCCGAAGAGGCAGCTCATGAAATCCCTAACGCTTCTGATCCAGTCTTACCCTCAGCATCTCCTCAAGTAAACCCACTCAACTGTGAGGTGACCTAGATGAGAGTTACTGTGTATGAATATTTTTTTGCCAAGTTTAGAAAGAAGATACCTTTCTCGAAATCCCTGCTTGTACAGCATGTACAATCTACGAATCTGGGCCTTTTCCTCAGACCGTCGGCAGTTTGATCTTTCGTGCTGTGTGAATGTAGAAGCCAACCAGTCTCTGACTTCATAGGGAACACAATCCGAGCGGATTTCCTGGAGCTCATCTTCGGTATCTAGAATTTGCCTGTAACCAAGGAAAAGTTAATTCAGGGGGATACAACAAAAGATATCAACATCTAAACTTAACGGACTGCTAAACTACGCCTCCAAATAAGCAAACATTGTATCAACCTATTTGTAAGCATCAAAAATAGGAATGGAGCAGCACTGTAGTATCAGGGGTTTAATACCCAAATGTAGGGTGCCAGCCTCAACTACCAAACTCACAGGTAAGTCAAGTAATTCCAAACAAAAAGGCAGCACTCCTGGAAATGTTGTTTATTCCCCAAAGTGCTAGATATGGTATACTTTTCCCACCTGGTCTTCTCTTAAGTTCTCCGCCTGATCAAATATAGTATTGGGCTGCAGACACAGGGGAAGAAATCATAACTAACGATATAGTGGATGAGTTGTTCTACAAATCTCATCCATGTGCTTTGTCTAAGACCCACCTGCACTGCAAATGTCAAAATCTCCAAGCAAAAGTAAATAGATTTCTTCTGAATTTCTCTATGTTCTCCATCCTTAAGTGAAAGTCAGTTAGTGCATGATCGATCCAACATAATGTCCCCCGATCTATTATTCTGGCTGCACTAGTAACTGAAGACTGTGCACCAGTATTCAATAATTTGGCGCACCCTACAGCAGTTTTCTGATGGAGTTTGTCTCCATTTCATAAATCTGGGCCATTGTGGCACACAATTTTAACATAGTGGGGGTCTTTACTAATGGGTGGCCCATTCGCGTTTTCCCGACGTGTTACCCCGAATATTTCGATTTGCGCCGATTGTACCTGCAATTGGCCCCGGGTTTTTTTGCGCACGCGATCGGATTTGGCGCATCGGCGCCGGTATGCACGCACGGAATCGGGGGCGTGGCCGAACGAAAAGCAGACGCATTTAAAAAAAATTGTGTCGCGAAAATTTCAACTCACCTCATCCTGATAGGCCGGTGTATTTCGAGGCATTCCAGCGGACTTCAGCGCAGCAGCGCCACCCTGGTGGACGGCGGAGGAACTGCTTTGATGATCCCGGCCGACCCGCATCCAGTGCAGAGAACGCGCCGCTGGATCGCGACAGACCGGTATAGTAATCTCCCTCATTGACTTTGATTTATTAACATTTATTATTGTAAACCTATTTATCCAAGCTCTAGACAGAAAACGTAGTTGATGGCACGTGTCGACTGTCAATCTAGACCACTGGTGACTGACTCGAAGTAAGTGACTTAGAGCTATTTATCGGAGACACTGTGTCATCTGCATATCAAGAGGCAAAGTGTTGAAGTGATTAATGTGAGCGCCTCACCTTGTCTCGTCAATATATACTGCTTCCAGCAATGAAGCTGTGTACTCCAAATTCTTCTTCAGTTCGACAATGTTGACCTCCCCATTCTCGAGTTGTTCACCATGTACTTATAGCTGTAGATAAAGAAGAGACATGAAAGGTAATTGCACAATGACTGAAAGCCTAATTGGTATATATGACGCAGGCAGTTTTTCGTATAATGCATTTGACTTGCACATCATTTGTCCATGAGGACAAATACGAGACATGTTCACCTTGTACAAATCTGTATGTGCGCTCATCACATGAAATCTACTGCTTGTACTGAGATCAAATTAATCCTCAACATTCTTGTTTGGATCACCACACGGAGGACACCACTTTAACAGCTTAATACTTCCGAAGCCGCTGCTTGAAAATACAGTGTTCATAAACTTTATCTTCATATCTAGTCAAGGAGATTGGAAGGTTCTCCTGAAATGTCCGACTTTTTAAGAATTTATGAATAATTGACAACTATGCAGGATGACAGATGAACCCCACCCATTTGATGTGTCAATTATTTCTAGGCCGCACCAACATTGAAACAACCCAAATAAGATGAACCGTTAATGTTTATGCCAATCAGTGCAAGTATTTTTTAAAACAGAAGGGGCAGAATAGAAGACACATCCAATAAGCTGACTTTTGTCCACGGTTTCAAAACCCCCAAACTCCAATAGGTTTAATTTTATTCCAACATTTTCAGAAGGTTTTTATCCTAGTATAATCTAGATTCCACTGTCGTGTCATCACCTCCAGTGCACATTTAACACTCCTATATCTTCATTGTAAAAACTTTTTGTAATTTGAAGAGTCATTCTTGATGGGTTTTGGGACAATGTAAGTAGACAATTTCCTGCTGCCCTATTGAACTCTTTTTACGGATTTGGAGCTAATGTTAATCTCTTTCCTTTGGGAAAAGCCGCAACGTTGGATTGTATAATATCCATCAATATGAAACCGTTAAACTGAATCGCTCGAGTTCAGAGGTTTGTTTTGTGAAAGTCACATAGAACTTGTTCTGCCATTAGAATGATGGCTGTAATAGTTAAGTCTCAGTCTGGCTTATGGATTCTTCCCATTGAAAAAAATGTTATAGATTTTTACTGCTAGTCATGCACAGGTCAGCAGTGCGCAGCAAGGAGTTTGATGTCGGAGTAAAGGAGGAAAGGTGGAGTGATGACAGGAGAGAGAAATGGCCTTGCCAAAAAGGATATGGCCCTCTGAATCCCTCTCATTCTCGTTGGCTGCCAGTCATGATTAGAAATTTTCATGGGAATCTCAGAGACTGATTTTTGTACCCAATAAGGCCGCCATTTTGTTATAAGAGTGCTATGAAACCTGTCAATATCAGAATAGTGAAAATCTGTGACAGTTTCCCTTTAACATAAATGTTTCTCTCATTGATTATGGCTTAATGGGTTAGGTATGCTACAACTCTCTGGGAGGATTATTGCCACACTGTCTGGTTTCTTGTACTACTCTTTGAAGACTTTTTTGGCACATTTGAGACTTTTGTCTCAAAAACACAAAAAAGTTTCACAAGGGTATTACAATAACCAGCCAATGTGCTGATAAATCACCACCTGGATTATTATAAATTCTACCCATGAATAAAACTGGTTGATTACAGAAACTATTTCTGGATCTCCAGTTTTTATGTGACCAATGGCTCCAAATGTTTTACTTTCCATGTAAACAACCCTGTTAACCCTTCACTAGAGGTTCTTTTAGGCCTCCATCACGGATACCCATTACCTTTGTAGATGGAAAAGTCGTGCATAAGATTATTAATACACCTTTAAGGACATATAATAAAAGTTCAATGGACAGCATTGTAGACAGAGGTCCTGACGCCCGCCCCTGAGAGATATTTTTTTACTTGTCTGCTACAACACTGCAACTTCGTACATGTGGCCTTGAATGTCGGGAGTTTGATGGTTTACTGGGGGAAGATATTCTATTTATCGGTAAAGGTTATCATTGACTCTCAGACTTGTTCGGTTCAGGTCGCACTGCTTATCTTTTCAGGATAGGGGATGTGCTTACAGTGGGAGGAAGAGGTGAGGGTAGGGAGAAGAACAGGCGGGGAACGAGGGGGAGGGGGGAATGGAAGAAAAAAGATAATGGACGGTAGGTTCGAGTAGGGAAAAAACCTACAGATAAAGTTTCTCGGCCGAGAAGAACACAAAAGTGGAGAAGGGTGGCATGGCGGGCACAATAAGGGGGCTGAGTAAAACCAGCGCAAAGTGAGGCGAAAAGAGCTCGGAAGGAGATAGAGAGGCGCATAATATAGGAGGAGTCGGGGCCAGAAAATATGGAAAGAAGGAAAAGAGGGGAAGAATGGTGATGGTGGAAAGGATGCAAGGGAATTAAGAGGCGAGAATGTAAAATAACTAGGCCGATAGGAGAGAGGAGAGTAACGGGGGGTAGAGGGGGTAGGGTAAGCGGGGGATGGGCTTCCTGGAAGGGGGACGGGGGGGTGTGATAAGGGTCGCGACATCATTCAAAATGCGTGAGATGTCTACTCTGTGGGACAATGTGGGTGGGATGGTTAAATGTGAAGAAGGAGGTTTCGAGGACAGAAGGGGTTTGTTCAGGAATTTAGGAGTGGGGTTACGGTAAGCTGGAAGATGAGGGCTAGAAAAAGGAAGTGGATGAAGCGTCGGCCGGAAAAAATTCAAGGGGAAATAATATGGGAGGAACGGAAAGGAGGGAACGGATAAGGAAACAAGTGTCGGATTAGGGGGAGTGATGGGACCAAGGATGCCGAGAGGAGGTAAGTGCAGACACCCCAGGGGGAAAGGAAGGGAGTGGGAGTAGTAAGGGCAGGACGTGGCAAGAGGGATAGGGGGGAGGTATGTGGAAGGTAGGGTTAGTGCAATAAATTGATGAAGGCCAGGTGAGGCTATGGGGTAAGGGGGGGGCGGAAGCCGCAGCACGAAAGCTGTGTAGTGGGTACTCTAGGGAATCAGGGAAGCGGTGGAATGGTTTGGGGATAGAGATTGGAAACAGAAACAGGGGATAAACGGTATCAAGTGAGTAGGAGTAGCGTTAACTTGTAAGCAAGAAACGATAGAGGAGAACGACAAGGGATAATTGCTATAGGGTCGAGAGGTCAGGAGAGAAAACTGCGAACAGAAGGTGGCAATACTGCAGAGGGTGAGTTGTGTGAGGGAACGGGGAAGTAGGAATGATAAAAAGCTAAGTCCAAGACGGGAGATGTTAAGATGGCGCACGAGAAAAGAAGGAATCGAGAGGATGTGTGGTTTTAAGGTAAATGGATAGCGCTGAGAGCGGAAGCGAAGAAAGATGAGAGGCGATCGGCAAGGGCACACACTGGAGGAAATTGTCGAGGGTGTGGGGTACTGTAAGAAGATGAAGTAAAATAGCAGATCAAAAAGAGAAAAAAGGGTAAGATGGACATCATAATGAGATAACTAGAGGAAGAGGACGTACGAGCTGGAAAACGATGCGGAGGAGCGGTATTGCAGTGAGGAGTTGTGCTAAACATGAAACAAATAGGCAAGATAATCAGACGGGAAAAGGGCGATTAAATCGGTAAAGACAACGTTGGGTGTAGGTAGTAGGAGGCGAAGGGCCAAGAGGTAATATAATTGGGAGGGGTGGGGAGGAGGAAGTTCTAGGAGGAGAGGTGGGTTTGAGAGGAGGGAAGGCGAAAATGGTAGGAGTTCAAATAGATATAACTTTGGGCACCACCATTTTATATAAACACTTTTTCTGGCTAGGTTAATTGTCTCACGTAAATGGGTACCCTGTGCGACAATTCATGATTGTCGCAATTCGTTTTATGAATCATGGCAGAGTAGTTTTATGAATTCATGGCAGAGGTCCCTATGGTATACTACTATGACCTTGGATATCGGACAAATGAATGGGTACCTGGAAAAATGGAGAAAGATATGGGATGGCTGGACAGGCCGAATTTCAAGATCTATGAGCAATGATTTTTATTTGTTTAGTGTCGGAGGGTGTAGTGTCCATTTATTTCCTTGTTGCTCTCCTCCTCTCGCTGGTCTCTGGTTGGGTGGATTTTTGGGGGGCGGGAGTGGGTGGGTTGGGTATGGGTTGAGTATCATTGTTCGTCTCTCCGAGAAGGAATGTGGTTCATTCTCAGATTCTGTATATTAATGGATATTTATTTATTGAAAAGTGTTTTTATCCATTGATGGGAACAAAATATGATTTACCTTTTTTTAATAATTGATCTTAAAGCGTTATTAAAAAAAACTTTAATCCACCATTTCAATGACACTCTAAATGAGAGTTTCAATGACAATTCATTTCAGTCCAGAGGTCCTGACGCCCTCCACTGAGATATTTTTTGATCTTGTCTGCATAAAAATTGCAACCGCCTCCCACCCTATAAATGTAAACTTAGCTTAGTTATAGACTTCTCCAGATTTGTAAAACATTTGCTGAAAACCACCACCTGATTATGGTTACGTCGATACTGCAGCTCAGCTGTATAGAAATAAACGGAGATAGATAGCATACCACATCCTGCCCATAGGTGATGTAGAGATGGTTTCGAAAGAAAACAACCACATTTTTCAAACACGGATTGTAATGCCTGGGCTGAAAAAAGGGTATAACCATCACCTTTAGTATCATTATTGATTGGCAAATAGAGAATGTATAACGTTCACCTTACCCATGGCTTCTAGACAAATAATACAGTTTATAGATTGTTGTTCTGTGTGTTGAACCAACTTGGGCCATTGTATCCCTCAAAACAGGTTTTATTATGAGAATAGTTGAGTACACAGAATTCCTAAAAGCAGATCTCTACAATTATAGATAGAAAGCACTTCTAATAAATAGATTATTCTACTGTGATATTCCTTCTGCATACCTCATCTGGGAATAACTATATGGTTCCTTTTCTACAGTAATCGTTAATTGGCAGGGGGAAAAAAAGCACATTAGGGAATAATGCTAATGGTCCTTGGTGTTTTCCATGACGATTAATGCAGTGCTATGTTTCTATATAGATTCTAACTACATAGATAGATCTACCACTCCGAATCATAAAATTAATTACAATTCAGCAAACTTGCGGCAATTCCTGAATTTAGATACCTACCTGCCCTTGTTCCCTTACGCCATTTCACCCGCCAAAAAATAAAAGATGTTCCACTTTACCTGAGTTTTTTTCCAACCTCAGGCAACCTGGGGCATAAAAAAGACCAGTGGAGGAGAAAATGAAATGCTAAAATGACTCTCCTAGGGGAAGAGCTGAATTTAAATTCATTTTTCTGTGAAAGGGTTGGGGAAGAACATCATTGGTACAATAAATAACTAAAAAACTCATTTTTTTTCTCAGTCATATTGTGAAAATAAAAAGAAAAACAACCTAATACTGTCCATAAGAAAGCAACGGCAAAGAGAAAGATAAGCTGCTTTGCATAATATGGATCCGATAGACTGTAATTTTAATCTTTGTGTTATTTGAGGCTTAATTTGTAGTTCAAGCAAGAGTTGTAATTTGGCTGACATATTCTTTCCAGGAAAAACAGTGTGAAACCCTATACAGAAAATATGCATTATTCAGAGATGAAAGTGGTAGAAAAGGTAATATTCAATCTTTATTTTAAAATTTTTGCACATTTCTTTGTGGAGGGTTTCTATTTGACACTCAGTATGCTAGATCTGGCAGTGGAGATAGTGACTATAATGTCTCCCAAATCTTCAATTCTTTGTGTATGCCCTGTTTTGGAAATGACCATAAGATGACAAAGGAAAGACCACACTAAAAAAAAAGCCCTAAAGCGCCCACCAGATGGAACTACCTACTTGCCTACCCCACCCAAGAATCAAGATGACTTGTGCGCCCTTCATGTGCCAAAGTGAAAACAGAGACAAAAACAGGACAAACACATAACAATGTGGCCCATACGGGTCAACCCAAGAGGACCGTACATTGACAGAATCAAGAAACAAACAGATGGTGTGAAGACCAGCCTTGTCAGAAGATCATAAAAAGAAAAGAAAATTCTGCAGACGTCCACAGCAAACTTATGAGAAGCACTGGGCACATAGGCAATGCTCTTATGAAGTTTACTTAAAGGTAACTGCATATGATGACTGAATTATATAATTCCTTTTTGGTCTATTTTAGTGCCCACAAATTAATATACATTTTGTTATCAGCTATGACCCCATTAACACAATTGTATGTCTCAATTTTTTTATGCTTTTTCATACTTCCCTACCTGAGCTAAATAGTAATACTATTTCTTTCAATATATGACTTGCAATCAAAATTTGTGGCGATCTCTGGTGCAGGCTTTTCCTATTTAGTAGTCCCAGAAGGCAGACTAGCTACTATAATATCTCTCAAAGACCGTACATAATCTAAACAGTAGATACTTTTCACCAACTCTCTTTCCTTCATAACCAGTGGAATGGATTTGCACATTTCCTTCTCGCGACATTATAGAGAAGTAACCGGTAGCTATAAGCAAAATGGAAACAGGAGTACGAGCCACCAGCTGACAATCACCAACTAGGAATAACAACTAAAATAATAAACATCTAATATACTAAAATAATTTTCTATAACCTGATGAAAGTGTCGTATGTCTGTAACTTCTTGCAGACCGTTCCTTGGATCCGTCCTCAGAGAGCTGAATCAAAGGGAAATAGTCTTTAATTGGGAAGAGTTAATTATTAGCTGCCTTATCTGTCTGATGTTGGCATGACCCAGTAAGCCTCTTCGATAAACTGCTCACTACAGGAGTAAGAACAGAAACAGCCTACCGAGAAGGTTTTTTTTTTTTTTTTTTCTGCATTACTTACTAGTATATATTAACGTTTATCACCGTCTCCATTAATTTGTGAAAGACCTGTTTCTTCTAAGCATTATATGGCTCCTTCCATTCATGTATTAATTTATCATTAGAGGCACTGGCCACCAATTATAAAATCTCACAACCAGTTCTTTGGCATATAACTTTTTATATTAACTTGTTCTGTCTCATTAGTAAATCGGGTGATGTGACAGAAATGGAAAATGTAATTTGACAGGACGCGACAAAGCAATGGTCAAAGCGCAGATCTTGACAATATTTTCCGGAGATGCTGCGTTCTTTATTCCAATGACACAACTTTGCGAGGGGAGATTTTTATGTGTGCACAAAGTAAGATGACAGCTAATAATACTTCATCATAGGAACACAATAGTCTCAGAGCCGTTGCTTGAAAACACGAGGTTTTGGTCGCGGCCCCTAGAACTAATGGCTGTTTATGCACATGCTCGCGTCTTCATATGTTTTCCTTGCACGTTATCTTCCTTCATTGTGTCCCTTGCCCTGACCACCCGCCCCGTCAAAATTATTTCCCTTTTACGCCGTTCAGCTTGCAACTAATTGCATAGATGGTACCGGTGATTATACATGGCGCCATAACCGCCGGCGGACAGGATTGCTTTACTGAGCTCCAGAAATATTCCCCATCATGATAAATAAAGTTATAAGAATTTTTACCTATTGCATCATTTCATCTACAAAGGTTGCATTGCCCATAGGGCGGCGGCCAGGAGTGCTGGCGAAATATTATTTCAATATCTCTGACAGTCCTTGTATGCAAATGCAAAAGTGACACAAGGCTGGGTGAGGCTTCATAGTCTGACACAGCATTATGAGCATTACTCACACGGCTATACATGTGATAGCCCTGGGACCTACAGTACAAAGGAATGAATGACACCAAGCAGAAAAACGCCTGATCCTTCCGCCTAATTTGGTAAGTCAACTGCTATGCTCTTCACAGCAATGTTTCTGAATATTACTTGGAATGTTTCCTTCTTTATAGAACTTTCATAAATTCTTCAGCTCTTGGTATAAATTACGGCATCACCCTTGTACACCGGCCATTGGACAAGGGGTTACATGATACCCCTACACCCATAAATTCCATAAAACTACTTCACATCTGCGTTAGAGGAGTTTTCCATATGAGATCAATGGATTTAAAAAAAGTATTTTGCATGCTGAAATGATCTGTCCGAAAAAAGGAAATCTAGAGGAAAAGGCTAATGGTGACCAATAGATTCTTCAGACCCCATTGTAATTCGTCATTTTTAATGTGGAATTTCAATATTTCCCATGTTTTGCTTCTAAACAAAGCAAGATTCCACGATTGTGAACATACTAATGTCTTTTCACATTAGAAAGGGGGTTTTCTCAGGTTAGGGACAGTTGTAACTCAAGACCCCTATAGATTTGTCAGCAAACACCTAAGTGGGTAAGGAAGCCTTCATGTTTCTACACTTTGTTTTTATTGCCCGATTAGTAAGAGCAAAAAAGTTCTTTTTTTTGCTCACTATGTACACCCTGCACCCCATCTTGACTAAAAAAAAAACCCAGAATGTAGTAAATTTGCAATTTATTCAACCAGAAAAACTTAAATATCACATGTCATAAGTTTTCAGCCCCTTCGCTTAGTATAGGTTGAGGCACATTTTGAAGCTCGTACACCCCTTCAGGAATGGATTGCACCACGTTTTCACACCTGGATTTGGGGATCCTTGCAGATTTCTCTACATTTTCCTTCAGGTTGGATGGTGAATGTTGGTGGAAGATCCATTTTCATGTCTCTCAGAGATGCTCCATTGGTCTAGTCGGGCTCTGGCTGGGCCAGTCTGAATGGTCACAGAGTTATTCTTGAGCGCCACTGCTTTCTTATTTATCTTTGGCTTAGTTGAATTGTCTTATTGAAAAGTTGAGTACTTTGGCCCAGTCTGAGGTCCAGAGTCACTCTGGAAGAAGTTTTCATCCAGATACTTGTACTTGGGCCCCATTCATCCTTTCTTTACTTGCCACAGTCATCCTGGTCCTCGCAGCGGAAAAACCCCACATAACATAATTCTGCCACCACCATGTGTCACTGTTTGCATTGTATCTGGCAGTTATGAAATTCTAGTTTTATCCATACATACTGCTTAAATTAACATCAAAAAGTTCAATCTTCATCTCATTAGACCAGAGAATCGGATTTCTCATATTCCGGGGGAGTTCTTTCATTTAACTTTTTGCAAACTGTTATGCGGTTTTCATATGTTTTGCACTGAGGAGAGTCTTGTGTTGGCACATTCTGCCATACAGCCCTGACTGGTGGAGGGCAGCAGTGATAGGTGACTTAGTGGAACTTGTTCATCCTCCCTTCTGCAATCTCAAAGCTCAGCCCCCACCAACTTTTGGGGAAGCCCCCAATGGGTTTCTTCTTTACCTCTCCTACACCAAGGCTCCTTCTACCGTGATTGCCTTATTTTTGCTGGCACCGCCATTTTGTCTTATGCAATTGGCTGCAAAGAAAACAAAGAGTGAAAAATGTAAAGGGGTCTGGAATACTTTCCCGTACCCCTGTAGTGGTCACCAGCTGTTCCTCCAGACTTTTCACATTCACAAACATGCGCGGTACAGCCAGACATTGCATGGAATTTTAATAATTTTTTTACTCTACCTTTTGCAAAATTAATTCTATAACTTGTGCTTTGAGATGTCTCACTAGTGCTTTTCTGACTTTGCCTATCGTATGGCCCATTATAATTTTAGCTAGCAACAGTTCTGAAATTTTATTATCATTAAATGTCGTGTAGATTTTGTTTTTAGCTGAAGATTTAATGATGTTAGCAGCATGTGTAGAGGAATTAACCACTTCAGCAGTTGCTATCCTCAGTTCCTGATACTATGTCCAGAGCACTGCACTAACCCTTTGGCCAAGTAACAATCAGTAGTCCAGGCCGAGCATCGATTGGAAATACGGCACCGGACATTGCATAAATTTACAAAAATTCTCAATACCGACTTTATTTCCTTATCGGGGTTTGTGTTTCTAGAATATGCCACATGGTCTTGTACCTCTCACCAGATGCCTATGAAAGAGCCCGATTTCAAATATACACACAATACATCAGTTGGCAGATAAATCTGATCCATGTTCGACTCCCACTGTTATCCTTTTATATGAACAGAAATTGCTCTAAAAACCTCCTACACAGGTTGAGGTCATATGTACCTCAGCCAGAAGATTCTTACTCTAGGTAAATTTCAGGGGATGGAGGACAGGACACCACTATATGAGAGGGATGGATGACAGGACACCACTATATGAGGGGGATGGATGACAGGACACCACTATATGAGGGGGATGGAGGACAGGACACCACTATATGAGAGGGATGGATGACAGGACACCACTATATGAGAGGGATGGAGGACAGGACACCACTATATGAGGGGGATGGAGGACAGGACACCACTATATGAGAGGGATGGAGGACAGGACACCACTATATGAGAGGGATGGAGGACAGGACACCACTATATGAGAGGGATGGAGGACAGGACACCACTATATGAGGGGGATGGAGGACAGGAAATAAGTGTCTGCAATTGGGCAACTCCTATGAAGGAAATCTGCCATCAAAATCAGTTATAATAAACCAGGGACACCTACTCATAGATCCAGGCACAGTGACTGTGGTAATCTTCTTATACAAGCGGTCCCCTACTTAAGAACACGCAACTTACAGACGACCCCTACTTACAAGCAGACCTCTGGATGTTGGTAATTTACTGCACTTTATCCTTAAGCTACAATAAACAGCAATTTTAGGTCCAAATGAATTTGTCTGAAGCTACAGTTATAAATTATACAGTTCCGACTTACAAACAAATTGAACTGAAGAATAAACCTGTAGAATCTTGTACGTAACCCGGGGACTGCCTGTATTTGCTTTCCATGGCCTCCTTCCTTCTAAAATCAGCTAAAAATCAGCATGGAGGGGCTCTGATAACACCACAAGATTAGGCCAGGTTCATTAGCACAATTTCAAAAGTCGATTTTAGGAGGAAGGAGGCCATGGATCTGTGGTGCTGTTTTGCTGCCCTTTTTCATAATCCTCCAGGCTGCACATGCTTAAAGAGGTTGTCTATAACTAGCTGTGTATATCCCACCCAGGTTCTTCATTTATATAAACCACACTATTAAAAGGTAACCCACCCCATGTGAACTGTTAGTTATTACCCAGAGCCATCAATCACTAGCAAAATCTCCTTATTCAGCACCAGATGACACTTGTCCAGCAAACGTAGGATCTCAGATAATGTATCGGCCGAATCTCCACAGGCAAAATTACAAATCCTTCCATTGCTCTGGCGAATCTGGTAACAGCGGTAATATTTTTAGAAGTGGGCGCTAATGGAAATCCGTGTCGTTTTTATAGCACTGACGGCAGAACCAATATTGAATATGTAAATATTTAAACTCTGCATAAAGACTCCGCACCCCCAATGCTAGAAGAATACTGTAGTGCGGAGGAGAACACTGTCTTTGAAGAAAGGTTTTGTTCTTTTTTATGTTCGGTATCCTTGTTATATTTCAATATTTTAACAATTTTACTGTGAAAAAAAAAGTTACCGTATTTCAAGTTTTCAATTTTTTCATTACGGTATTTTATGGGCAGCATAACTGTGCTCTTACTCCTTCTAGTGGTTGATTAGTAGATTACAGTTTTTCTTATCTTTCTTCCACAGCATTGCCTGAATGAGATTGAGATCCTGGCTATTATTTTTGCTGCTGCTATACATGACTTTGAGCATACAGGAACAACGAACAGCTTCCACATCCAGACAAAGTAAGCAAGTTTTTATTTATGCCAGATTTAAATACGGGAATATAATATGCTTTGACTATGCGGAAACACAGACAGTGTAAGGCATTAGCCTTGGAGAGCAGTGTAACCACACTTGCATATGGTCTTTGTTGCTACAGGGGCCACAATTTATATTCAAGGATTGTGGCTGGACTTGTGGATCTTTCCAAACTGTGGTCTTAACTCTTTCCATTGACCTGTTTCACAGCCATTCCCCTCTGCTTTAATTGAATTTTGTATTATTCAACCAAAAGATCGCTACAGCTTTTACTCAGAGCAAAAGGGACTGTGGACACTCCTCCTGCACACACCAATAAGCTAAAATTTTGGAATATAAATCAAGTTTTGCAGTTCTTCTGTATGTGGTGGAGACTGACACAGGTACACACAGGCTGCAGCTGCACCTCCTTCAGGGCTCACCACATGCAGCTGGCAGGGAGCCAGGTATTATGATAATTAAACTTATATAATCGCCCCGTCACGATCCCCGAGGTCCGACGAGGATTTGGAGCTGCCACGATTCACTAAGATCGTGCGTCCAATTTCCTGCATGTGTCGCTTCCCCGCTGAGGTCCTCCGGAGTTCCCCTTCTTCTTCCCTGTGCATGTAAGTGCATGGCTTGCGACACAATTTTGAATGTTAAATCTTGCATGTTGTCCGAATCTGTCGGATCATCCGACGGCGCGAAAGCCGGCAATGATGCGTCAAAATCCGATCGCGACAAAAACCCCTTCTAGATTCGGCGCACATCGGAAATTGTCGGATATTCAGACGATAGCGCGGTCCGCGGACTCTTAGTAAATGAGCCCCCTTATGTTAAAAATGCACCGAAAAAAAGTTGCAAACTGCACATAGGTTTTGATGAATGTGCCCCATTGTATTTTTAAAAGAAGTAGAAAAATGTTCTTCACCCTTGTGTCTGGTGCCCTTACCCTACGTTGAAGACGATTCCTTATTATAAATGTATACAGCGTACATTAGTAGCTACCTCTCTCTAGGGTGATTTTTAGGACATTTTAGGACACTTGCATTTAAGAAAGAAAAGTCTATTACGAAAATGTAATTCCCGTACCGTGAAAAGATGGTAATTGTCCTGTGCTTCTGCAGGAAAAAACCTTCCAAGTAAAAAAATCTCTTGGGACTTACCTGTTACAGCGCTATGAAACATTAAAACATGGGCTGATTTCCATAGAAACAGTCCTGGTGTCACATGTCTCCAGTGACATAATGATAAGTTATTTTAGTGTCTTACACATTGCAATGTATTAACTTGTTTGCTGTAGCTGGAAATATTCGTGAGAGATTCTCCTTTTTTCTATTCCTATATAGCAGATCCACTAGAGTTATTGGGGATCATTTACTAAGGGTCCACGGACTGCATTTTCGTCGGGTTGCCTGACGATTTCCGATTTGTGCCATATTTAACAGGGGTTTTTTGCACACGCGATTGGATCTTGGCGCAATTGCGCTAACTTTTATGTGACGCAAATCTGGGGACGTGGCCATCGGACAACCCGGCGGATTCGGACTACGCATGGGATTTAAAATTCAAATTGTGTCGCACTTACAAGCACCGGGAAGAAGGTGAACTCCGGCGGACCTCAGCGGGGAACGTAGCGAGCTACGTGAATCGCGCCGGACTTCATCTTTGGTGGACCGTCCGGATCAGGGATCGCGACAGGACCGGGTAAGTAAATGTGCTCCATTAACTTGCATGTTATCTCACAATATTATGTCATTGATTGTAAAACTGCCAATAATTTCCATTTATAAAGTCAAATAATCAATAAAGATTATTGGGAAACAAATATGAGGCGATTCTTAGCTCTGCAGCCTTCTCAGTGAGTTTGTAGTGTCCTTGTGCTGGGAGGAGACATTGCTCATGTGGACCTTTGTTGAAATGAAATACCTGAATTGAATAACGTGTCATATTTTAATGATCACATTTTACCACATGACGACATTGGACATGTATGCTCGTCCTAATTAGAGGGCCCTTGCTGCATTAGGAAGACCGTACTCATCCTGGTGAATGTGTTGGCACTGTGACAGCGGCACCTGATCAGCAGTAGGAGACCAGGTTGTACCACACATCTATGCCAGGCAGCGAAGCCACTGGAGATATCAGGAGGCAAGAGTGCTGCAAAGGAGTGGGGTGTTCCTCATGTCCTGGAGCACAATGGGGCACATGTATTATCGCATTTGCGCCCCAAAAATGCCGGGATTTTAATATTTTTTTGCCACAGAATTGTTGTGGATCATTTATAATGAGTTTGTGCCAGAAAGAACAGATGTTTCCGACTCCTCCGTCTTTTTTGGCGCAAGTGGGCATGGCCTAACGTTTCAACATTATCCTCCACATTTATGTGTATTTTGCTGGCATTTTTAGGTGCAAATTTAGGCGCACAATAGACCAGGAAAAAATTGGTCAGAGCAAAATTAAGGCGCAGTGCATGTAACATTTGGGCGCACATTTCATTACTGTCGGCATTTTTCTGGCGCACGACTGATTAGTTCCGTCTATCCAGTAATCACTAACAGCCGTGCACAACTTTAATACATCGGGCTGTGCTTTTTGGAGACTGATCTCCGATGCCGACAGTCGTGCTTGCGCCACAATTAGTAAATCCCCCCCAATGTGTCAGTCTATTCCCCCCAGTAACTCCATTTCGATAACCTGTTTTTTGACTCTTATCCGCACTTTCCTGTAATCTTGGTCGGTCCCTCTTTTGCACCTCGTCCAGTTCAAATTTGTACTTACTTCTTGGGGAGAATGTGGCACTATTTGGAGGTACCATGATGCATGTAGAATATGGAGCCTTAGGGACTTGGAGTGCAAGTTACTTTTACAAACTTCTGACATGTCCCTATGACTGATTTGGTTCTGGCTGCTGAGATCCCCTGCAAACCGAGGGTCTTCGGTTCATTTACTAAGGGTCCGCAGACCGCGATTCTGTCGGGTTGCCCCCTTTTTTTGCGCATGCGATCGGATTGTGGCGCATCGGCGCCGGCTTGCATGCGACAGAAATCGGGGGGCGTGCCGTCGGACAACCCGACGAATTCGGACAAGCTGCAGAGATTTAAAAACTAAATTGTTTTGCAAGATCAGATCTCACATGCACCAGGAAGAAGAAGGTGAACTCTAGCGGATCTCAGCGCGGAAGCGACACATGCAGGAAATTGGAAGCACGACCTTAGTGAATCGCGGCAGACCCAAATCCTTGTCGGACAACGCACCGTGGGGATCGCGACAGGACCGGGTAAGTAAATCTGCCCTGATGTCTCCATAGTTGTCTGAATAAAGAAGACTGGTTGCTAAGAGATTTATCACTATGTGTTAGTAAAAGTATGGCTTTACCAATATGTAAGGTCCAGTTTAACACATCTAGTAAGTAACAAAGTTTATTAAGTTAAATATATCCTTGACAATTGAGTATTGATGATCAGTAATAGATAAAGTTGTAATTGTAGAGATGCGGCAGAGAAGGGCAAGGTCACATTAGAAAGACCCTGCATATTAGTTTTGGCAATAGAAGATTGAAGCGCTGGATGTGATAAATTAGTAATGGTTTATACTGACAACAATTGCGCTGTCCCCGCACACAAGGTCATCCTCGGCAGCTGGAAAGGAAGAAATCGGATTTCCAGCTAAAAAAAATGATTGTTTATGGTTGGAACCATAAAATTATCTAATGTTCTCCCCAGGAGCTGGAAATGGCAAACACTATAAATAACAAGGGATAGGTATATATGTCCCATGTACGGTCCTGACTTGTTATAAATCCGGATAATGAGCCTGTGGTGTTAATGATACAATAAATAATGTTGTTATCGATTTACAGTGCAATGTCAAAAAGTTTCCGGAAGCTGCTTTATAAGATTGTGTTCTGAGTTTCGGAAGGAATACGTTTAAATAATGTGTATATAACTATGTTATAGTGTGTATAACATAAGAATATTGGAAATGGTGCTAATATAGTAAATAATCCAGCTCACCAGTATGAAGAGACATGTTTCCTCGGACCGGGGACAACAACATAGAAAAACAAATACGAATACAGCACCAAACGTGTTGGGGCTTCAATAAAAACTTGGAAGACAAGTTTTTAATGGAAATGATAAAAGATGTCCTGGTGGAATAGTGTCCCTGCTGCATTCATCGCATGGTAAAAGGGGTTCAATGCCATAGTCATAATGGGACATTAATCATATGCCGGTGCTCGTGTACAGGACTATAATGAAGTCCCAGCCCCTCCGGTGCCACCACTCACATCATGGGGCTCCGGCCCCCTGATGTATTCGGCAGGGCAGCTGCGCCGACGAACCGTTATGCCAGGCCCTTTCATAAAAGTTTGCAGACCGGGGGCTTCACCTCCCAATCCGTCTCCGGCCACATCACCCTGCACACCACCCCGTCCCAACTTTTCTTTAACGACCAATATGTGGTGATAGAGCTCCAGAGTCCAAAATCTCTCAGATATTCCATTAGATAGCAGAACCATTTTTCTTGTTATAATGACAATATACATAAAGCTATTTCTTAGTAAGTTGTGCCCCTCTAGAGGCCGTTGTACCCAAAATGCAGCAGATCTGGATATCTAGGATGCAAAGTGTGAACATAACTTAAAATGGTATTTACATCTGGGAATTCACATTTAATTTAATTCATCTTTTAATTTCAATGAAAGTAATGATAATTTCCAATGTTTTCCCATAGAAAAAAAGATAGCAGTCCTTGGATACAACCACACCACACCCTGACAGTAGTGCTCAGGCATACGCTATAGAGGCGCCTGATCACCTTGATTCAGGGATCATTACCAATGGACGGCTGTGGCACAAGCAGAAACTACGAGCCATTTCATATGCAAAAACAGTTTTCTTCTTTGTGCAATCACTCCAGCAGCAGTGGTCATATCCAAGGACAGCAATCTTGTTTCTAAGGGACAATGTGACTTCATTGACAAGAAATAATATTCACACAGGCACATTTCTTTTAGTAACACCCAATGGATGAAGTGTACAGTATATATATGACAGACGAATTAAATTAAATGTCAGTGCCCAGATTAATATATATCCCCTAAAGTGGAATTTATAACTGAGAGAAATGAATTTGTGTATTATGTATATAACATAAATGTACATATCTGGCATGTTTACTATTTTCCCATCTCACTCTATTGTTCACATTTCTTTGTAGATCAGACTGTGCTATCCTGTACAATGATCGATCAGTCCTGGAAAACCACCACGTTAGTGCAGTCTACCGGATCATGCAAGACGATGAAATGAACATATTTGTGAATCTCACCAAAGACGAGTTCACGTAAGTTTACCACGTTTCCTTCTCTTGCCTGGGCAGCGATGACAAGTGGTCACTAGCAGCAGTATCTGTCAGAATACTGACCTCATCATCAAAGCTAGAAGGAGACCGTAGGTAATATAATTAGCTGCTTACATGTAAGAAGTGCTGTTATTACCTCTGGTAGCAATGAATCGCTCTGATCTCCATGTGGAGGAGATGGAGCAGATGGCTGCCTTCTTCCTCTGTGATATTTCATTATTAGCAGATCAGAAGATCCAGATTATGTCATGGAGTTTATTCCTTGGCAGTGTGTTAAAGGGAGTCTAAATATGTCTGTCATTCATCCTATTCACTAAAACACATAAATACATCTAATATAAAAAGCTGTGTGCATGTCTGTATGTATGTATGTCCACTAAAGGAGTCTGCACCATCACATTTAAAGCAACCAAAATTTGACATGGAAGGTCATAGACTAATTTTTGAGCTGAAATTTTCACCCTGCGCTTCCCAAAGACCACTTATTAACCACAATATACAGGAGCCATTGTCTGCTGCTGCTGCTGCTGTGGCAGTTAAAAGCTGAGCCGTGATTGGTTGCTGTTCTGCCAAGGTCATTAATATGAGCTCTGAGCTTTAATCGTTACTGTAGGCAATGAGTATAAGACAGCTTATATGTGAAGTAATATGGAAGGTAATATGAGTTAAAATGATAATCACCATATACCAGGAGCCATTGTCTGATGTGGCAATTAGCAACCAATTGCAGATCAGCTTCTATTTAGCCACAGGGCTTTAATATGAGCTGTGAGCTTTGATTGGTTACTAAAGGCAATGAGTATAATATAGCTCAGTGATGGCAAACCTTTTAGAGACCGAGTGCCCAAACTACAACAAAGACCTACTTATTTATCGCAAAGTGCCAACACAGAAATTTAATTTGTCATTTATACTCCCTTCTCTGTCACAGCTTTTATTGATATCAGCACCTGAGGACACCAATAAAGCAGAAAATAGTCCCAGGTAGAGCTGTCACTTTAAAATATCTCTGTGCACAGCAAGTCCTGGGCTGTCTGGGACTGCAGGAAGATACCTGGAGTCATCTCTGGTGATGGCCTGAGTGCCCACAGAAAGGACTCTGAGTGCCACCTCTGGCACCAGTGCCATAGGTTAGCCATCACTGATATAGCTTATGTGTGAGGTAAGATGGATAGGGATAGAGACAGCCAGTGAGTGACAGAGAGACAGACAGGGAGAGTGCGTAAGTGACAGAGCGACAGCCAGTGAGTGTGAGTGGGAGACAGACGAGGAGAGTTACTGAGAGACGTGTGAGTGACAGAGAGACAGACGGGAAGAGTGAGTGACAGAGAGAGGGGGGGAATGAGTGACAGAGAGACAGGCGGGGAGAGTGAGTGACAGTGAAACAGGCGGGGAGAGTGAGTGACAAAGAGACAGACGGGGAGAGTGAGTGACAGAGAGACAGACAGGGAGAGTGAGTGACAGAGAGACAGCCAGTATATATATATATATATATATATACAGTAAATATCCACAGTATCTCTCTATCTATTGAAGTCTTACATCTAAGTCAGTCCGTTTTTCTGTTTCTTTCTGCAGAGAACTAAGGGCTCTTGTCATCGAGATGGTCCTGGCCACAGATATGTCTTGTCACTTCCAGCAAGTGAAAACCATGAAGTCTGGCCTGCAGTCAATGGAAAAGTGAGTCTACAATCCGCTGCTGATAGCACTAGAAGATGTTGACATGTAAGACAGGGATTAGGAGTGAAAAGCTTGTGGATAAACTAAGTGATATTGAGAATATATCTTTCTGTATGGCAACTTACCACATCTGCAGGGGAAGCTTTACAATGGATTGTGATTGGCTTAAAGGGATATTATGGTTTTGGTAAATAAAGGGTATACTTTTATGAGAAAAATACAGTTTCATAATACAATATCAAATATACAATATCAAATCAGCCATGCTTGTTTTTATTTAGTATGAACCTTCATGGTTTATTTCCATGGGATAAAGTATTTCCCGATTACCAGGTCTATATTAAATTGTTCCACTCCGAGGGGCAAAACTTTAAATGAGTAGTTTTTTCTTTTCGTTTTTTGCTTTTCCATTTTTTGACTCCCCACCCTCAAAAATCTGTAACTTTTTAATTTTTTTCATGTAGAGAGCTGTGTGAGGGCTTGCTTTATGCATAACAAATTGCACTTCATAGTCACAGTATTTTATATTTATGTACTTGGAATCGGGATGTTTTATATGTTGCAAAATGGCAAAAAAGTGGCATTTGAGACATTTGGGCGCTATTTTCCGTTACAGGGTTAAATGCAGGGAATAACCGTTTTTATATATTGATGTATCAGACATTTTGGGAGGCGGTGATACCTAATATGTTTATGATTTTTACTGTTTATTTATTTTTAAAGCTGTTCTATGGGAAGGGGGTAATTTGACCTGTTAAATTTCAATTTTTTTAATTATTTTTTTCCCTTTTTTCAAATTATTTTTTTACCATTTTTTAGACCTCCAAGGGTACTTTAACCCTTGGGTGCCTGATCACTTCTACCATATACTGCAATACTGCATTGCTAGAGACTGCCTCTTTGAGCTGAATGACCCGCCTGGCAGTCTATTATAGGTTTCTGACTGTCATAGTAATCAAAGCTGCCGGAGGCATTTAAATCCCGGCATGCGCGCTGCCATATTGAATTTGATTGCTGCCTCCCGATGACCTCACAGATTTGCCAGAGACATTTACATGGTTAATACCTGCGATTGGTTCCAGCACTGACCTCGGGTGTTAATGGTTGGTGTTTGCTCCAATATGCAGCAAACACCCTCCTGGGTATGGAAAGGGCACAGCCAGTGAGCCCTCTTCGTCCAACCACTCCAGATGCGCTCTACAATACTATGGCACGTGTCGGGAAGGGGTTAAAGGGAACCTGACACTGGAATTTAATCCAATAAACCACAAAGCATCCATCTCAGTTAGGGATTGAGATATCCTTTCTAGCATTCCCTCCTTTATGTGAAATCTTACTGTACCTCTTTACCCATGAATAATCTCCTACAAAGTCATGTGAAAATGAGCAGAGGAGTCATATTTTGCCTGAAATGGTTTAAGTGTAGAGGCTGCAGAGTAAGTGTCACTTCTGATGACCTTATCTTCGGTTCTATAGAATCTTGTAACATATTAAACATGGGAATAAAAAAAGGAAAAGAGAAAAAAAAGGGGTTCAAAATAAAGGGAGATTGTGAAAGGAAGGAAAACCTCCGGGATAGAGAAAATAAGAATAAACTAGGGAAAATATGAGAGGAATAGAGTGTGCTATAACTAATGTTATTCTGTTTATTGAAAGAAAGATATTTTAAGATGGCTTTA
Organism: Engystomops pustulosus; assembly: GCA_019512145.1. Lineage (NCBI taxonomy): Eukaryota > Metazoa > Chordata > Amphibia > Anura > Leptodactylidae > Engystomops > Engystomops pustulosus. Next base: position 34,006,712 of record CM033642.1, read on the forward strand.
TTCTTCCATGATATACAATTTCCTATTGGAATTATAATCTCCCTTCATAAGAATGTGATGTATTTACTAAGTAAGATTTCTGCCCTGTATCCACTGACAGCTGAGAGATAAAGGACTGTATAAAGTGGGGCACATTTACTAAGGGTCCGTCGGGTGCATTTCCGTTGCGTTTCTTGGATTTTTTAGTTTTGTCAAAAATTGCCCTGGGTTTTTGGCGCACGTGTTCGGATTGTGGCACATCGGTACCGGCTTTCATGCGACACACGTGGCTGTCGGACGACCCAATCGATTCGGACAAACCGCAGAATTTAAAAATCAAATTGTGTCGCAAGATCAGCAATCACATGCATCGGGAAGAAGAAGGTGAACTCCGGCGGACCTCAGCAGGGTGCAACACATGCAGGAAATTGGACGCACAATCTTAGTGAATGGGGGCAGCTCCAAATCCTCGTTGGACATTCCGGATTGGCGGCGTCAACGTGATAGGTAAGTAAATGTGCCCCAGTGTCAGTCCCTTGGTAGTATAGTATCTCCTCAGAGCTTAATCATCAAGGGTTAATCATTAGCCTCACTATCTTCCTGAAGTGGATGGACCTGAGGAGGCTTTCAGATTTGGTGCTCACAAGAGGAGGACAAATAGACAAATGGCACAGATAAGCTGCTTTATTTAATTATGTATATTACACAGTTTACTGTCATCAAAATATGCTTCAAATATTTAGTTCTACTTTAGCATTAGACACTTGTTATCTTCCAGTCTTAATAGTCATAGTATCATGTCATGTGTTGATATACTTTGACACTTGTGTTATATACATTGCAGCATTGACAAAGCAAAGGCCCTCTCCTTACTACTCCATGCAGCTGATATCAGCCACCCCACCAAGCAGTGGAAGGTGCATGCACGGTGGACCAAAGCCCTGATGGAGGAGTTCTTCAGACAGGTAACATAGTGGCATAGATAACATTCGCTTTCATGACATTATTTCACTGGAGAGAGGTCAATTCATGATTTAGCAAGTTGCAATTTAGAAAATGAGGGATAAGGAAAATTCATTTTTAAGGAAATACTCAACTGGAAATACTCTAATGCTTGAGGCTGTGTTGAATTCCATCCAACTGGAGTTAAAATTATGCAAATGAGCCTGTGGGGCTCCAGGCTCTATAAATGTCAATGAAGCATGTAGCCCATCAGGCTCATTTACATAATTTTTAAAACCTTTTTTTGTAAAAGCAACGGCATAAGGAGCTAAAAGACGAGCAGATCCTGCCAGAGGGGGCACACGTCAGCATGAAAGTGTGCTTGGTTTACAATCCTTCATCCTGGTTGTAGACGTCTCTTTCTATCTGTGTAAATGGAAGTTTTGTATCTTTTAATACTGTATAATAAGCAGGTGACTTTGTCATCAAATAACAATTCATCTGTTAATTGCTTTGAGCAATATCACATAGAAGCCGCATGTGTTTTATGGTAATAGTTTTTCCCCAACATATTGCCTCACCTTAGAAATAATTCGGATAAATCGGTTCTCTTTATTAGTCTAATAACGTACACATTGTGGGGCTCTCTGTGATTATTACACATATTAAACTTCTGTAAAGGCATTTTAATTTTAAATTAAAAATATAAATCTGAAAATGTAGTAATTGCAGACAACAAAATGTGTCAATGTCATCACACAGCGAATGCTTAACAACTCAGAAACAAACTGTTCTTTTCAAGCTGCCAAAAACAAGCTGCCATTTCTCCTCTGTACGCTCTGAACAAAACATGTAAAACAATTACCCAGATTTGATTAATGAAAATTAGCTTTAATTCTAAAAAATCCATTCCTGGTAGTCTGGCATGTATTGATGTTGCCACACAAAGCAGTATTGATTTATAGCGGAAAAGTAACAGAAAATACATTACAACAGACATGCTAGGCTCTCTTTATACAAAAACTCCTGCAATCTAAGGAATTATAATGTCCATTGAATGGGGGTCCTGCCACTGAGACCACTTAATCAGGAGATTGCAGTGTCAATGGTCATCAGCGTAGTTGGTAATTGCCAATAACAAAGTCATGAAGAACCAATAAAATAGCATTGAGCCATTCTGTGGTCATAGCTACTGCTACTGCATACACCCTGGCCATATATATCAAAAACATTGCAGACTGCCAACAGGAATTGTGGCGTCCGTTTTTCATGAAACTGACTCCCTCTGCACTGCACCTTTTTAGGGCGTGTAACACACCTATGTTGGACACTGCGTGATAAATGTGGCGCACGGTGCGACTGTGCACCCGAACACCCCTTTCAGTGCAGAATTTTGTCGTATCAGATATAGTGCAGACGCGCCAGGCATAAGTCACATACATTTTATAAATACACGTGCAAGCAGTTTGCACTGAAAAGAATGCAAAGCCAGACAAAAAACTGGTGAAAGGACTAATAAATGTGCCCCATAGCCAGGCAAGAAATATGTTCATTCTTTCTGATTTCATTGAAAATCTGTCCATAAAGTATAGCTTTTGCAGGGTTGCCCCCTGTTGGCTTAATGTGCTATTACCGCTATAAAAGAAGACACACTTAATATTCTTATATTCAGCTCACGTCGCCTGGTAACATCCAAGAATCTTAGAGTAAATGGCAAAATAGACACATCAGGGCTTATTTACTAAGGGTCCGTGGATCACACTTTCGTAGGATTTTAGAAATTTTCGGGATTTGTGCCGCTGTGACAGGCATTTAACTGGGGATTGTGTCACACACAATTGGAATGTGGCGCAATTGCGCTGGTTTTCATGCGACAGAAATCGGGGGTGGGCCGTCGGACGATACTACTGATTCGGACTGAGCGAGGGATTTAATATTCAAATTGTGTCTCAACCTATTCACTTACATACACCGGGAAAAATAAGGTGAACTCTGGCGGCCCTGAGCAGGGAAGCAACAGATGCAGGAAATCGGGTACACAATCTTTGTGAATCGCGACACGTCGGACAATGCACGTCGGCCGGGTAAGTACCGTATATACTCGAGTATAAGCCGACCCGAGTATAAGCCGAGACCCCTAATTTTACCACCAAAAACTGGGAAAACCTATTGACTCGAGTATAAGCCGAGGGTGGGAAATGGATTGGTCACAGACCCCCCCCCCAGTATATAGCCAGCCAGCCACCCCATAGTATATAGCCTGCCATAGTAGTATACAGCAATCCCCAGCCTGCCCCCAGTAGTATACAGCCACCCCAGCCTGCCCCCAGTAGTTATACATCCAACCCAGCTGCCCCCAGTAGTATACAGCACTGCCCAGCTTCCAGTAGTATACAGCACTGCCCAGCTTGCCCAGTAGTATACAGCACTGCCCAGCTTGCCCCCAGTAGTATAAGCATGCCCAGTTGCCCCCAGTAGTATACAGCACTGCCCAGCCTGCCCCCAGTAGTATACAGAACAGCCCAGCCTGCCCCCAGTAGTATACAGCCCAGCCCAGCAAAAAAAAATAATAAACTTATATACTCACCCTCCGGTGGCCCTGATCTGCAGCGCTGCTCCCCCGATGTCCGCACGGGTCCTCTTCTGGCTTCCGCGCCCGTCTTCTGTACATTGCCCGGGAGACAGCAATGGCGGTGCCCAGCGCGATGTACAGAAGGCAGAAGAAGCGCCACGGAAGCCAGAAGAGGACATCGGGGGAGCAGCGATGCAGAAGAGGACATCGGGGGAGCAGCGCTACAGAAGAAGACATCGAGGGAGCCAGAAGAGGACATCGGGGGAGCAGCGCTGCAGATCGGGGCCACCGAAGGGTGAGTATATAAGTTTATTATTTTTAAAGTATTTTTATGTATAAGCCGACGGAACGTTTTTCAGCACATTTTTTGTGCTGAAAAACTCGGCTTATACACAAGTATATGGTAAATGTGCCCCTTCATGTCAGTTAAATGGTGGAACGCACAAAAGCCAACAAGTTAATCGGTGCCTGCTCTTATCGATGCAGGGTCAGCCCAAACACTGATCCAGAACCTTTGTTTGAAGTCCAGGTTTGGGGACCCAAATCTGCAATGTTCGGCACAGAACTGAACATTGTGGTTTTGCTCATCACCAGTGAGTACAACGTGTCCTCTTTGCTTGTGGAGCTTGGTAAACATAGGGCTCAAATGCTGTCATGCTGTGTTGGACTAGGTTACCTACCAAAAGTAATCTTGACGGTCCATAGCCTATACATAAAATCCCCATGGGGGATTATCATCAATAAATTCTAATAATCCATAAAATTTCAGAATTAAACTATAAGAAATATACAACAGTGCTTGCTTCATTCACTTTATTAGTCTTCTACTGGATCTTGGGCCCATTATAATGTGTTATAGCCTGGGCCCACTGGTGGATTTCCTGGTACTGTGGTGACCCATTCCAACCCTGATTTAATACATAACATAACGTTTAGTATAACCTGTAGAGTAGCTCTTACTCTGTGCAAGCAAACGGCAACGTGCTAGAGAGGAGGTGCGCTGCTTAACCCTCCCCTCACCATAGTGATGCCCGGCCGTACAAATGGGGAAAGATGGAGCATGTTCTATCTTTTCCCCGTATAGGATATAGTGCCACACGGATAGCACCATACCATACTGTGTACAGGAAAAATGCCCTATCTTTTCCTAGCATTTATAGCCGTGCAGCGCTATTTCCTATGGACAGGGGGGGGGGGGGGGCAGTTCTCACCCTCCTCCTCTCCAGAGCGGTGCCATGTCTTTGACCGGGCGAGCACATGTTAGTGTGAATGGAGCTTATGACTGTACTGCCCTGTAGTTTTCATGCGGCTACACCAGAGCCTGCAATCAGAACAATAGAGAATTTTGCACTTAATATTATTATCTTTGTTTTGCTGCCATCTTTTGTGTAGGTTACTTGGTTCCTGACATAAACACTGCACATATTTTTTTCGACAGTGAAATAGTCTTATTTTTTCCCGGTCTGCTAGATTATAAAATAATTTCTAATAATACTGTATCTACCATTCACAACCATGATGTTGTATTTGTTTTCTTCTAGGGTGACAAAGAAGCTGAAATGGGCCTGCCGTTCTCTCCACTCTGCGACCGCAAGTCCACTTTGGTAGCTCAGTCGCAGATAGGTAATTCAGCAACCATTATACCTGCACAGAAAAAGCCACTGGTTCCTCAGATCTCCAGATCTCTTATGATTATTGCATTGCTGTAATAACTGATCTCTTCTTTTACAGGATTCATTGAGTTTATTGTTGACCCAACATTTTCAGTGCTCACCGATGTGGCAGAGAAGATTGTTCTACCGTTAGTTGAAGAAGGAAGCAAATCCAAACCAGTTGCTCCTGTCAACCAGTCCAGGTATGTGAAATTACAAATTGAAAAACTATTTCAATTACCTTTTTGGATAACCAAACCCAACAATTATAACACCAAAGAACAGTATGGAATGATTTGATATGGAGTTAACAGTTTGGGGGCATAAGTTACTATTGTAGTAGTTCCATTACTATGGGTTAGGTAGTCTACCAGAAGTTTTGGCCATAGACAGTTGCAGACAGTGTTAAGTAGCAGGTCTGAAGATCTGTGTAACCATACCAGCATGTTGTAAGTGGAATCAGGACTGGGGAAAATGCATTTAAATTACAGGATTGTAGCTGGACTTGAAACATTATGGTTCATTCCTGTTTAAGATCTACCAGTACAGTAATACTAATAGTGAGCAGTATAAGTCTTCTAGTTAGATATTACAGCAGGTGCTGGGCTGCGGAGTTTGATTACAGATTTTAAAGAGGAAAGCAGTTTTAGAGATTATTCTCAATTTATAGGTGTTGTTATTTATTCACTTTCTTGCATTTCTTAGTTCTCAGTGGAGGCAGCCATCTTTGGATGAACAAGCTGAGCTAGGAGACATTAATAAAGACCTGAACAGCTTCCGATCAACCTGGACCAAGTACATCCAGGAGAACAAGCAGAAGTGGAAAGAAAGAGCAGCAAGTGGTGAGGAATCAATAACAAATCTGAGATGAGCCCCTCCTTAAAGGCATCCTGCTAAGCTTAATGTAACCCCCAATCCACAGTACAGTGCGATTGTTTGGGACACTTAATGATTACAACAATGGGGGTCTAGTTCCTCCAAAAGAATGGATTGACTGTTCAAGCATTCACCCTACCTTTAAGATGCTGCCTGGTCTGATGGGGCATGAACCCTCCCATTACTCTGGATTTACCCATTGTACTGCTCTGGACTTTGATTTCTTCATAGTCTTGGAGAATAGAAACGTTTGAAGTGGAAAAAGATCAATGATGTTTTGGGAAATATTAAGAGACCACCTGTATAAGAAAGCTGGAAAAAAGTGGAATAACTATAGATCACATTTATCTTTCTTCTCTTCAATGAAAAAGTGGATCAAAACGGAGAACTGTTAAATAAGATTGTAGAGGAAGGCTAATCCTCGATATGGCAGAAGCCAATTGTTAAATCCATATTCTGGCATTTAGATGAAATCCCCAGATTTATGACCCATTCTAGTACTAATACCTTGGAACAATGCTGTCAAAAATTCATCCCGCAACTAACCAATTAACAGTGAAAAATTGATCCACATTAAGCTCCATAGTCTCACTACTCTTACTGTACAGAATTCCCTACTATGTTGGTGTAGGAACCTGTAGTAGATATTATACCTATAGTCCTAGGTATATATAGAGATATTTTAAGTATTATATAAACTCCTTACATAAACTATATTAGAAATATACAGAACATATGACAATGAAAACGCATTTATCCACAGATCACTTGTAAAGTTTTATTCTACAATGCATTTTGTATATACAGGAGGAATACATTATAACATATGTCTAATAATTCCATTTCCAGGAATCACAAACCAAACGTCTGTGGATGAACTTTCACCTTGTGAGGAAGAGCATAGCACAGAGGAAAATGGTAACCTGGACTAATGCACAGTTTCCATGGAGTCCAGGTAGGGACGCAGAGAGAGGGACTAAGGACAGGAAGGACCTTTAGGGCCGTATAGACATGGATTAAGTGACTGTCCATGGTGTGAACATTGGCTCTCCTTGGATTTATAGAGCTAAAATCTGAAGATTTCCGGGTTTCCAGTTGCTGCAATGTGCTGGAGTCTATAAGTGCCATTCTGCAAATAGTAAATTTAAGATATTGATTAGATAGTAAAAGTCTTGAAAACCAAACAGACCATTGCAAAAATAGTAGCGTTATTCGATAGATTAGGGGTCCTTTTTCCCGGGTTCAGCAATTATTAGACAATCCCCAATGTAGTCTCAGCCTTCTAACAAGTGTTCACCCCAAAGACTTACTGTACTTATGTATACAAGACAGCAGGTGCATTATACAAGGAACAAACAAGTAAATCAACTACAAGAACTTAAAGGATATGCAAATAAATATCCATAACACACTATAAATGGTCGTGGAGTTCTAGATAATCCGGGTAATCTGTAGGGCAGGTTCCTCAGCTGTGGTTGGGAGAAAGGAGACAAAAAGCACAGGAGAATCGAGGTGGAGCATTTGTACTCGTTAGACTATTGTAAATGTAGGACTAGCCTTTACATAAGATGCATTATGCATTTTATATAAGATGATTATATAAAGCAAATCAGACTCTCTGTCCTATAAGGAGGAGGACGCTGCTTGCCTTGGGTCTGTTCGCATTGATGCGTTGTCCCAAGGCCACCGTCACTTGGTATCATTTGAACCACAGAATTAGGAGGAACAGTAAACAATGAGGCGCTGCATCCATACGTGTTATTAAAAATGTTTCCTTTAATCGCACAGCACGTTTCGTTCCAGCACCTGAGCCTTCATCAGGTGTAAACACATGATGAAACATTTTACAGTCTAAGGCTACGTTCACACGACCGTTGGGGGACGTATATACGACCGCCGCATATACATCCCCTATAGGACGGCAATGGGGGCATGGAGCGGCGTACGGTGCTGCACACATGCGGCACCGTACCATTCCGTACCCTGGAAAAGATAGGACACGCCCCCTATCTTTCCCCGTATTATGGTGCTGTGCGCCATATATCTCTATGGAGAGGGGCGAGGATGCTACGGCAAGGCAGGCACATTTGTGTGATTGTAGCCTAAAAGTTACATAATTTCACCAGAAGAAAGATGTGAGATTGAGAATGTCACTATCAATTGGAGATACAAAAAGCCATGTACCATGTGTGACCATGGACAGATTCCTCTCCATTGGAAGTAAACATAAAAGCTTACTATAGCAGGAAAAGAAAGCAGAGATCTAGAAAACTGTGGGGAATTGATACAGAAAGTATATTGGAAAATTATATCACAAAACATTAAACTATGTCTCTTATACTGTTTGAAGACAGAGGCTTCCTACAGTCAGTTTATCTTCCATTCAGGTGCATTCACACGACCATCATGTGGATGTTTATACGACCCCAAGCTCATAGACATTAATAGAGTTTTTCAAAAATATATATAAATGGATGTTAATTGCAGAATGGTATGTGACGAGTTAAACACTATATCAATCGAGTTTGTCAGTATTAGTATTAGAGAGCAGCCACAGAGAGCTGCTTATTCATACCTTTGTGTATGTTAACACCACTGTATGTAAAGAAGATAGAGGAACTGATTAAGGATATGTGTGAATTAGAATACAAAGTCAGGATAGCAAGCTTGGAGTTTTTCAGGTTGAAAAAATACATTTATGGGATGATATAATAATAATGTACAAATTCTTGAATGGAGAGTACAGATCTTTCTAATGATCTTTTTACACCTAGGCCTGTAACCATGACAAGGGGGCATCATCTCTGTCTAGAGGAAAGACGGTTTCACCATCGTCATGGACAGGGATTCTTTACTGTAAGAGCAGTGAGACTTTTAGGGCCAGCTTAGGGGTATCTAGAATATGGAGCACTTCATGTATTGCCTCCTTTAAACTTAGAGCACTTCATCAACTACAAACAAAGAATAAAGTGTCATTAACACATTTGAAGCTACCTTATTTACAATACATAGTTAGCTTATTTTACCTTACCACATTCATGCATACTACAAACAGTACCATATACAAGCTTACAACATACAGTGCCACAACCAAGCTTTATCAGAAGCAAGCTTACTCCATAGATCCAATGTCATATCCAAGCTTACTAGATAGAAGCAATACCAGAACCATATTTACTGCGTAGATACAAGATTAGAACCAAGTTTACTACATAGATACAGCACTAGAAACAACCCTAGTGAATATATATATATATAGAAAGAGACCCAAGCTTACCACATAGATATTGTACAATAAACAAGCATACTACACACATTAACAGAAATAAGCTTTCCTCCTGGTTACAGTACCAGACACAAGCTTATAACATACATACATTAACAGAACCAAGCCTACTACATAAATATAGTACCATCACCAAGCTTACTACATAGATTTAATACCCATACCAAGCTTTTTAGTTTCCATCACTTCTATTTCACCATGAACTTGTTTGGCCATTCCGTTCTAACTTCTCTAATTGATCATTTGTAATTATTATATGGAACATTTTTGCTTTTTTAAGTCATCCATCGTCATTTTATTCTAGCATAGATATTTCCTTAGTGAATTTTGTTGTGTACACTTGTTACATCTTTGAGTATTTTTGACTTTTCTAACTACTTATCTTCTCTTTTTTGCTAGGTACTACCCCATCCACATAGAGGTCCAGATCCCCTTCCTGCAGTACAGAAGAACGAGGAGGACACAGGGAATACAGAGATTGGATCTGAAGCCGCAGGTCACTTGGCACGCACAGAACATCTGGCATTCAGGGAACTTCACAACCCTCAGAATCCCACCATCTGTGACGCTTTGTGGGTGACCCACAGATCATTGCACAGCTCTTTCTCTCTGTCCACCTGTCTCTGCTATGTGGGTCTGTTTCTCTTATTGTGGATCATTTAGTTACTACCATATGGAACTGCCTTTGCTTTGTAAAACGGAGCAGACTATTTCTGTTTCTCTTAGATTAAAGCACTCTTTTTATTTTGCTGTCAGAAATGTACATCTACATTTTATATATACCGTACATATATATTGCCTCCCACAAATCTTTCAAGGCTCTGCATGACTTAGTTCTCATTTTCCAGAGTGATGCAAAAAAATGATTCATATATGCACCGTGATGTAAAGAAAAAAATGGAAATATGATCCTTCATCTCATCCGAAGATAGTACAAGGAAGATGGTGTTGGACTACCTGATATATCATAACTTGGGAAAATGCAATATTAAAAACTATCAACAATGCCCGCCAAAAATAAGAGGTTTTGAGAACTCAGCCAGAACAGTGCTCCTCAAATCAGTCCTCAGGGATTGCTACCCAACCATAATGCATGAGCGTCCATCATATCTTAGGCATGGAAATCTGTCATCAGATCATGTTTACCTGTCTGTGAATGGTTTGAGAGTTACTGGTTCTGAGCAATAAGCGTCTGGTACAAAGAGTAGTCCAATGGAATATAAGAGAGTTGTAGAGTTAGATCATGGACTCAACACATTCACGTCTTTGTAATCTAGTAAACAAAAGGGACCAAAGCATGTTAATAATTTGTGTAGTTTAATTAGAAGAATGCTTATTTATTGGATTATTCACTTAGTATTGCTGCTTTCCACATCAACACCTAGCACAGTGTGTATAGATTATTCCTTAATAGGACTCCAATTCTTTCCAGCTATGACCCACATTCCCAATTCTTCCACTAAGACCCACCAAGCCAGAGGATACCAGAAGACCATGTAAAGACCAGGAGTTCTCTGCAAACCTTGAGTGACTGCAGAGCACTGCTGAATGATATCCTAAAAAAATTCCCATGCCAAGCTCCTGTCCACCATTGTGTGTGATCATTCCCTGTGGCAGATTATCGAGAGTTTCTTGTTTGTCCTGTCCGAGCTGTGTCATGGGTTTTGATGTTGTGTTTTGTGCCTTGTTTTGAAGTGTCTTGTACCAAGTCTAAAACTCTTCATCTACAGTACTCTTCAGCCTTTACCGATGTGAAAACCCACATGCTATGGTTTTAGCCCCCCAACCACATTGGTAACAATGACTTGTTCTTTCACTTTTATACAAAAGGTCTTAGTTTCATTTTTATTTAACCATCACATCTCAGGTTAAAGATTTTCAGGGAGTTTGTTAAAATCCTACAGTAAATTGACATTGTAGGTCGGACGGGTCAAGGTATTATCGGTGGTATAGTGTTGATCATATTAACATTTTATTAAATTTGTTACGCAGTGTAGAAGCAGTTCCTTCTAAATTCATTATATGGACTTATTTATCAGTTATCGTATTCTTAATTTGTATCCTAGAGACAAAAGACCCGATGGACACTATAAGAGCTTCAGAGAGTTGATGTGTGGAGGAGAGCGGTGGAAAGAGTTGATACTTTAATTATTTTGTGTAGGAGAGAACCCATTCACCATAGCCTTCTATGAGCTGGATAGCTATGAAGCATTAAAATATATATATGTCATAAGGAAAGTGGGTTACTGCACCATTGTGTAGTATACAAAACCTAATTCCAAAATAGAAGCACATTGATGGAAATGGTGAATGGTATCATCTGTATGGAGAAAGGATTGACTCATCTTTAATGAAGCCTCACTTGTCTGTTACTTATGGTAAGAGCGGTCTTAATCTTATGTCATACTAGTCGAAATTTCGAATTTCCACCTGACACCCCCTCATTCTGTGGTCATCATTTGAGTGCCGTCTTTTTGTTGGACTTTGGGTAAGAATATCATTCATCATGTGGCTTTCATATTTGATATTGATTAGTAGCATTGATTTGGTCTAATTTTTCTCCCTGTAATGTCTTCCCTTTTTTCTTTTTGTCTATTTTTCATTATTATTCTCTGTTGACATCACTCCCTATTTGATAACTATCATGGCAGAAATATGCATCTAGGAGGTAGACTTAAATATGCACACATATAAGACATTTAAAGATGCTTTGAGAGGTAAATTGTCAAAGTCTTCCTAAACTTTGGACCGGTATGCCATATGTTATAATGTGTGGCGGTGAGATTTGGAGAACAGATAGAATATATTAGAGAAATCCAAAACTGTGAAGTGACTTTAGCAGTTCAGGGTATGAATGTGGTTTATTTTCGGATATATAGATCAGAAATCATATTTATTTACGAAAGATCTAGGCGAGTTTGACCTTATTTTATATCTAGTTTCTAAGAAATTATTTTGAGGAATTTTACGCTATCAACAAAACTTCAACCAATAGGCTTTCACAATTAATAACAAGATGTTTGGTTTTTCTAAGTGACCGCAGAATATAACCTTAAATCCTGAAACATCATTAAGTCGAATTTACGAAGTGTGTGACCTGATGACATGAACCCTGACCACTTCTTTAGAATTGTATCTTATATTTTTAAATTCTGTATATTTGAAATGACTCTGTCTAAAGTAAATACATGAGCTATAATACAGATGTAATATTGTTTGTCTATGGTCATGCTTTTTTGGGGATAGTTTTTCTTTTAATCAGAAATGTGTTGGGTTGCAGAACTTGGTTTTCTCCATAAGAATATTTCAGATGTTGGAGCTGCAACTCAAGCGAGAAGGAGAGATCTGTAAATATCTGTGCCGCAGAGTGGTACATGCTTTATTTTCCATCTTATTTTGTATTGCTCCATACGCTATGCTTATTGGCAGTGCAAACATTTTCATTAAGAAAAAGTAAGTCCTAGTGGTGTAAGATAGCTGGGCGCTGAACGCTGAGCCCCCTTGCATATAGAAAGGTCTTATGTATTTTGTCTCGGCTTTTGACTTCTGAATTGGAAGGTGAATGACTGCATATCTCATACAATCATTATAATACATAACAGCGCATCTACAAACTAACTGGATGAAGAAGACGGAAGCTGAAGATGATTGAATCTCAATCCAAATTTACAAAGTTGCAGAACAAGGTGCTGATTCCGCATGGGTTAGAGACAAGTTTTGGTAAAAGTTATTCTTTTCAATGTCAATGGTACTTTTCTTGTTTCGAAATGTAAACACTATTGGGCATCATGTAACAGCTTAAAAGGGGTTATCTACTGTAGTTTTGTATAATTGATGGATCACCCTTTGTATAGGCAATAATAGTAGGGTCCTACTTTAGGTCCCTGCTGATCAGCTGATTAAAGGGGCATTAACTAGCACTATGGTCTTTAGCACTAGCACTATTCTTTGGGAATTGCACCATTTCCCCACTGAATTGATCACAACTGCAGTACATTTTACAGCCACTGCACATTGTACAAAACGTTGCCATTTCTGGATGTTACAACCATGTCAATCAGCGGATCTGATCAGGAAGATGAATCCCTAGGGATCTGATATGGAAGACCTGTGCTAAGGACAGTTCATCAATATTAAAGAGGTCTTCTAGTAAAAAAGAACAAGTAATCAAACCTTGTATTAAAAAAAACATACTGATGACATGAGTGTCCCCTTCATTTAATTCCTGACATTTTTCAGTCCTCCATCACTCTGCACCATTTGCTCTAGCAATGATGTCCTAGCACAGTGACCTGTTATCACTGCAGCCAATCACTTTTTGGAACCAATTTTCAAAAAACCTCTTTACGTTTTTAGATCTAGAAGCTCCAAACATTCTTCATGGTAATGGTGAGAAAAATCTTTATCCATGTTGTTTTGCCGATATTCCTTCTTGAATTATAATTCATAAATTCAGTAAAATTCTGAAAAGACACTCAGAAGCTAGTTGGTTGATAAAAAATAGCTTGTCCAATAATCAAAATAAAAGTTTACTTTTTGCAAGAAAGTGCACCAGGACTGTAATAGCAGACAAGGCCATTGAATCCAAGCAGGACTATTTTTAGATGAAACGCAGGCCCAAATTTCATTATTTTTACCTGACTAGCCTTTTTTGACTCATAATAACTGATATGACCTGGTCGTCCTTGTGTTCTATGTGGATATGTGGGAAAATCTATAACAAGGACTATACACAGACTGACATAGAAGTCTGAGTGATCGGTGTCTCTGTGATCGATTGATCTTTTGTTGTAGGGATTCATTTGCATAAAAATGTTAGATCAATGCCATTGTAGAAAATCAAAGCCATATTCATTGTGCAGAAGTAGGAATATATGAGGGATTTCCTCCCAGAAAAAAAACAAAGGAGTTCAGGAAAAGAAAAAAAAAGATTGCTGCTTTCTTCCTAAACAGTACTATTCCTTTCCTCCGGTTGTGTGCAATATTGAAACATAACGGCATTAAATTAATCTATCTACAATTTGTTTTATTAATCCTGATCAACTATTTTAAGTAAAATAATGCTGATGACCATTTTAATGGCATAAAAGGATTTCAAACTTTGAAAAATGCATTCTGATGCACTTAATGTGGTGCTGAACAGAACTGAGACAGTACTCTACTAGAATCGGACAGGGCAAGGGCTCCATGATGTGTTGTGATTCCTGGGTCGCATTGAAGCAAAGTCAAAGCAAATAATCACTTTGTTGGGTTGCACCAACTGAGCTATTACATGTTCTTTTATCAGGCTGTCGTCACTATGTTTTCCTTCTCTGAGTCTGGGTAAGTCATTATGAAGAGAGGGCAATAATTATACTGCCTTCTTTGGGCAACAGAGGTCCCCTAACTAGAGATGAGCCAATTCGAACTCTAAATTCTGGTACGGTGGTTCGCTTCACTCGCGTATGATTGTGGCAATTGGCAATCGGGCAGATTGACACCCCTTGCTACTAGTCATAGGTGTGATTGGTAAGTGGAAGACCCCTAGCCAATCTCATCCGCGGCTTGTAGCTCGGGGTGTAAATTTGATGGATTGGCTGCACATCTCCAGACTTGAGTTTAAAGTTCTGATCCGCTCTTCTCTACTCCTAACTTCGTGCTGAGCCTGATGCTAAAGAATCACATTTGCTATCCACAATGGCGAATACTGAAGGTTCCCAAAGTTGTTTCATATCTTGCTGAAAACTTTTGCACTGCTATAACTGATGCAAAAAAAACTCTCCACAGATTCACATTGTCAGATTTAAACTATGCGCATGTAAAATAAAAGAGGGGAATATTACTCCTTAGAATGTACATCTGTCTTTAATTCCTAATTATTATTATTATTATAATATTAATAAAGCATCTCGAAATCCAGTCTGTTGTGTGTTCTATTCTTCAAATGGTGATGTATGTTCCCATTGTACAAGGTAGATATGAGAAGATCCTTCTTTTAATGAATCCCAACAATTTTACAGGTTTCAATGGCAAATTATGGGTCATTGGGTTCTTCAAAGTCTGGATGAAGGAAAAACATGGCCTACTATACATCATTCCTACTATAAAAATACCAGAACTCAAATATAATAGAACTCAGGAAATACAGGCAGTCCCCGGGTTACATACAAGATAGGGTCTGTAGGTTTGTTCTTAAGTTGAGTTTGCATGTAAGTCGGAACTGTATATTTTAACATTGTAATCCCAGCCAGAACCCAATGCTGGGTTGTCATAAGAATCAATATTAACACTAAAGCTTCATTACAGACACCTGTGATAACTGTTACAGCTGATTATTGTAGCCTAGGATTAAAGCACAATAAATTACCAATATCCAGAGGTCCGTTTGTAACTATGGGTCGTATGTAAGTCGAGTGTTCTTAAGTAGGGGACCGCCTGTAGATTAAAACGATTGCAAGATTGGTCATACCCCTTAAACCTTTCCACAATTTTTAAGGTTACAACCACATACCTATTTTTTGTGTATATTTTTGAAGTGAAATTAAATTGATATAGGTTCTACGAAATTTTTGTAATAAAAGCTGAAAAGTATCTTTTATTTATGCTTCAGTATAAGCCAACCACAATATAAGTCAAGGTACCTAATTTTATCTTAAAAACTAGGAAAACCTATTGACTCGAGTATAAGCCAAGGGTGGAAAATGCATTTGTCACTCTCCCCACAGTATATAGCTAGCCAGACCCCAGTATATGTCCAGCCAGCCCATGCCCCCCAGTATACAGCCAGCCCGGCATCTGCCCCCGGCTATATAGCCAGACAGCCTGTAGACAGCCTGACTATATAGCCCATTATATAGTCAGCCCATGCCCCCGAGTATATAACCAGCCAACCCCTGCCAGACTATATAGCCAGCCAGCTGACAGTATATGGCCAGCCCCCAGTATATAGCCAGCTCCTGCACCAGTATATAGCCAGCTAGTTCCTAGTATATAGCCAGCCCCCTTGCCCCTGTATTTAGCCAGCACCCAGCACATAAAAAAAATGCTGAGGGGCTTAAGATTGTCACCTCCGATCTCTAAAGTAATGTTGGTAAATGGAATCACATCCTCAACTGTAAGTTAATTTTGAGCCAGCCTGCAGAACCTCCACCTGTAAGTTGCAGAGGTCTCCATTTCTAATGGAAGTCAATAACGTCATGTATTTGTCTTGTGTTCTGGGGATGGGGGATATATATCGTAAGTTGGAAAATCACTTTAATAAAACTACTTAAAATCTTTTGATGGTCTGGTACAACACAACTATATGTAGACCCACTAAAAATTACAGCTGAACACTCACTTAATAACAGCTCTATTGTAAAGAAGTATAATGAGGGATATGGTGTTGCTATTCCACTGAGCCCCAACAGTCCATGGACAATGAATCTGATGAAGCGCTTGGCACAATTGTGAAACGCGTTATTCTGTTTTAAAACTTTTTATATGGAACTTGATTGTTTTATGAAAAATAAAAATAAGTTTTTATCGCGTTAACATGAGGAAGCCAGTGGCATTTTTTAGCATTCCGGACCAGGGGAGAAAAAACGCACCCATTTATCGGATGCAAAAAAACATAAAAATTGGATAACTGCTTCTCCAAAGGGGATACCAGTGGAATGCGGCAGCGGCACCGAGTTTACAGATAAGTTCTACAAGGAGTTGTGCCCTGGTTGCACAACTCCACCAGGTGAGTGGAATATTACACCATTCAAAATTAATATTTCTACTGAGGGTATCACACCATAGGAGCGCTTTTTTCTTTTGTCTCCCCATCTATTCTCCATCTCAAGGACAATGAAGGGTGAGGCCAGAAATCTTACTGACCAACCAGGAGCCTTCCATCCTATGGCTTCCACTGTGTAATGACTCATTATTGTGAAACCCACTAACAATTTCCCCCTAATGTCACTTACCGACTATGAATACTCCTCTTGCCCTAGCTACCACTAACTCTTATTTCTAAAGCCCTTTTGACCCATACATTTCTATTAGCTAAGGCCCTTTAACACCCACTTGAATTGCCCCATCCATTAAAAGTTGCACGTAATGTCCTCCATTTTTATAGCCACCCATATGATAATGCCACTCCACCTGCTAACACGCCCTCACTCATTTCTATTAGATAATAAAGAAAACTAATACTCATCTTTCCAGGGTCACCAACGGCTGCTTTACTACTGAACCCAACTCTAACTGTACTAGGAGGGCACAGCCCATGAACTCTACCAGTGAATGCCGCCATCCCCCAGTTATAGCCAGCTCCTGCACCAGTATATAGCCAGCTAGTTCCTAGTATATAGCCAGCCCCCTTGCCCCTGTTTTAGCCAGCACCCCACAATAAAAAAATGCTGAGGGGCTTAAGATTTGTCACCTCCGATCTCTAAAGTAATTTGGTAAATGGAATCACATCCTCCAACTGTAAGTTAATTTTGAGCCCTCAGGTCCACCTTGATGCCCTGTATTGCAGACTTCAGAAGCTCCCCCTGTAAGTTGCAGAGGTCTCCATTTCTAATGGAAGTCATAACGTCATGTATTTGTCTTGTGTTCTGGGATGGGGATATATATCGTAAGTTGGAAAATCACTTTAATAAACTACTTAAAATCTTTTGATGGTCTGGTACAACACAACCGTATTTCCGGGCCTTAGGCGCACCGGAATATAAGGCCATCAGTCCGATGTGCCTTATATATGGAATTATTCCATATAAGGCGCATCGGACTATAAGGCGCAGGGTGGCCGGGCTGGCGGAGTTCCGGGGCGTGGCGAGCGTGGCAGAGCGGAACGGAGCGACCGAGAGGTGAGCGGGGAAGGGGTCCTTTCGGGGGGAGGATGGCAGCGGACCATACTTACATGGTTCCCCGCTACCGGAGACAGCAGATCTCCTGCGGAAACGGCAGACCGACGCGGCAGAGGTTGTTCGTGGCCGCGTGGTCTGCAGTTCCCGCTGGAGATCTGCTGTCTCCGGTCCCGGTACGGGGACCTATGTAAGTAGGGTCCGCTGCCCTGAGCCATACATGGGCGACGCCGACTATAAGGCGCACTGGATTTCTAAGGAAATCCTAGGCTTTTGTGCGCCTTATAGTCCGGAAAATACTTATATTGTAGACCACACTAAAAATTACAGCGGAACACTCACTAAATACGCTCTATTGTAAAGAAGTATAATGAGGGATATGGTGTTGCTATTCCACTGAGCCCCAACAGTCCATGGACATGAATCTGATGAAGCGCTTGGCACAATTGTGAACGCTTTATTCTGTTTTAAAACTTTTTATATGGAACTTGATTGTTTTATGAAATAAAAATAAGTTTTTATTCGCGTTACAGAGGAAGCCAGTGGCATTTTTAGCATTCCGGACCAGGGAGAAAAAACGCACCCCATTTCTGGATGCAAAAAAACGTAAATTGGATAACTGCTTCTCCAAAGGGGATACCAGTGGAATGCGCGCAGCGGCACCAGAGTTACAGATAAGTCTACAAGGAGTTGTCCCTGGTTGCACAACTCCACCAGGTGAGTGGATATTACACCATTCAAAATTAATATTTCTACTGAGGGTACACACCATAGGAGCGCTTTTTTCTTTTGTCTCCCCATCTATTCTCCATCTCAAGGACAATGAAGGGTGAGGCCAGAAATCTTACTGACCAACCAGGAGCCTCCATCCTATGCTTCCACTGTGTAATGACTCATTTGTAAACCCACTAACAATTCCCCCTAATGTCACTTACCGAATGAATACTCCTCCTGCCCTAGCAACCACTACCTCTTTATCTAAAGCCCTTTTGACCCTACATTTCTATTAGCTGGCCCTTTAGCACCCACTTGAATTGCCCCATCCATTAAAAGTTGCACGTAATGTCCTCCATGTTTATAGCCACCCATATAATAATGCCACTCCACCTGCTAACACGCCCTCACTCATTTCTATTAGATAATAAAGAAAACTAATACTCATCTTTCCAGGGTCACCAACGGCTGCTTTACTACTGAACCCAACTCTAACTGTACTAGGAGGGCACAGCCCATGAACTCTACCAGTGAATACAGGACTGCCTTTGGTTTTTTGTTATGGTATAAGCACCTGACAGGTTCCCTTTGTAGCATGCTGCTGAGGTAGCGATGCAAAATGTTTAATAGTGGGTTATGGGCTGGGGTTCAGATGTTACAGGTGTACCCTCTTCTGCTATAGCTATGACACTGCCATCTAATTTTTTATATCTGAAACATTAGAGCTACAAAAAGTCTTTTCATCTTCAACATAACTTTTAAATTTAACAACATCTTTTTTACTTACCTTAATGGAGACAAGAACCTCATGAGAGCTGAATTATGGGATCACCAGAGTCTCACAGATCTCACTTCATCCAGAATATGAACTATGTTAATAATAACTTGTGGTCACACATACACATAGAAGAAATTACACAGCAAAAAGAGTTCAGTAATGTGAAGTTTATTATATGAGTGTATATTATTATTGTATTATTATATGTGCTTGTGACCTCCTATCACTCACCAAGAATGGACAGCAACGCTCAGGAAAAATCTCTGGTGGAGGAAACCTTCAGAGAAACATGGCCGTCCTGTCCTTCCTCTGGGCACACTAAGGGAGGTCACCTAAACAACATAATTGTATGTGTGTAGTGATTGTGTGCAGTTAATATATGTGCACTCATGTGTGATTATGTGTGTCGCTCTTTCATCGAAGGTCAAAACCCTCTTAGTGCACCACAATCATATGTACCACAGTGGGTCTGGGTCTGTCTGGCTATCTGGTTCCTCATCTTCTTACTCAGTGTCGGATTGGCATGTGTTGGGCCTACCAGAGGTGGTGATCTTGAGGGCCCACCCTTCAACCATAAAATATCATAAAAAATTATATCATGTAGGATGTATCATCAATAAGATTTAATAATCTATAATATCGGAATCTTTCTAATATCCAGTAATTTCTCCATTTACTTCTAAATGAAGACCTTTGGGGCCCATTATAAAGTGTTAAAACATGGGGCCCACCAGAGGATTCTCTGATGCTCTGGTGGGCCAGTCCGACACTGTTCCTTCTTCTTGCATGGATGTCACACAGAGAGCAGGGTGGAGGGATGATCCTTTGGTATCTCATCTCTCTTGTACCAGCATATGGCCCAGTTGTGGATGGTCATATCTGTCTCTCTTCCATGCCCAGTGGTTGGGGTCTTCTGTTATGAACTTGATTATGATTTTGTAGAAATCATTATTATTGCCATAAACTTTTTAGCAAAGACCATAGTGAATAATAAAATAATAACGATAGTGTTCTGTATTATGTTAATAACCATATCATAGGTTTTCTTCTGCACCCAAAACCTAAATCTCATCCTGATCAACAAGAGGTTGTGTAGATGATGTCTTCAGTCTTTTTTCTCAGCCCACATCCTTGCAGGGATCAAGGCATAGTTCTAATATACTAGCAACAAACTAAAGACTCCAGCATTGATATCATTTTGCTACTACTTCCTTCATTTCGGAGCTGCCTGATAATGCGCGTGAAAAGGACTCAGGACTGAGCTCTATCTTTTCAATGGCAATTGATGCGTTGTGTCTTGCATGTGTCAGAGTGTAATGCATTTTTAATGCGCCTCCAAAGACTTGTATGGTGCATTGCACTCTGACCCATTGTAATCAATGGGTCTTTTCAGACTTGCATTTTTTTTCACGCACACATGCACGTTTTTTTTTAACACGCACGTGAAAAATGCATCACGCATCAATTGCCATAGAAAAGATAGAGCTCAGTCCTGAGTTGAAATTGCATTAAAATTGCATTGAAAATGCGCGTGAAAAAGTGAGACACTGAACAAACTCTGACTGAAACCTGATTGCACTCTGATGCAAAATGTGCGTTTTTCACTGACCAAAACCTGATCGCACCCTGATCAAACTCTGACGTGATCTGCAATGCAAGTGTAGAAGGGGCCTTACTGTTTTAGTTTCAGAATTTTTAATGCAGCCCATGAATTAACTGCAAAGGGGCCTACTGCAGCCTAGAGCCAGCCCTCTTCAGGAGGCCCTGACAGACCACCAGAAGAGAGAATTGTTTAATCTGCTAACAAATTTTGGCACCCTCCTGACAAACCCGTCTCTCCTCCTGGATTATATCTATGGTACCTACTAGTGGCAAATTTGGTGAATGCATCTTGATGCAGTTTACTTTGTCAATGACAAAACACTGGTGACCTCTCCAGCAGCAGAACCACACAGCACTCCTGTATGTTCTAGAAGGCATCATGGCTTTCTCAAGGCTTTGTTTTAATGGCTTTTTTTTCAGTTTCTAACATTATTTTCTTCAAGAGTTAGCACTACAGCCTTGCAGCGCTTATGTCCTTGGTTCAAGTCCTATCCAGATCAACATCTGCAAAGAGTTTTTATGTGTTTGCGTGGGTTTCCTCCGCGTCCTCCGGTTTCCTCCCACACTCCAAAACATACTGGGAGGTTGATTGGATTGTGAGCCCCATTGGGGACAGGGACTGTGCAGAGCTGCGGAATCTGTGTGCGCTATATAAATAAATGAATTATTACTATTATTATTATTATTAAGAGCTTTGCAACCTATCTGTATTGCACTAATGTGTAATTTGGAGCCCAATAATATTTATGAGCCCTAATGTTAAACCATGGGAAGTTTTATTGCATAAAATACTATAAATGTGTTTTTTCATTCAAGAGAAGAATATGACGTCCCACAGGAGCCATATCTGTCCCTCTTCAAATCCTCTGGCAGATATACTAAAGGGTACAGTTGTGCCTTGCTATCTTGTCATAGCTTAAAACTAACTCAAACTTAATGAAGAAATAATTATTCTGCAATAAAAAAATATTTAAAATTTATCGAAATTGTTGAGGAATATGATATCGCTATATAAATAAAGAATTATTAAAGGCTTAACTCTTTCTGTCCTGATGCGGTAATGTTAGGTTTGGCACCATCTGTAATGTATTTCTCCTGCACATGTAATGCATCACTGTGAACACTAGAGGACGCCTGCTGTTTAATAATAGTGGAGTGAGGAGGTAATAAAGGATAACAACAACTTTGCCACAATGAAGTAAAACCAGTTCAGGGGAATTTTTTTAATTGAATTAACAGGAATAAATTTGTTTTATGATATAATGACTATGACAAACAGAGAAAAAGAAATCATACTCAGTGCTCCAGTTGTGTGCATTATAATGAGAACCTCAGGTTCAGGGTATAGGTGAGAACTGTCTGGATCTATAACATAGTGGGTGCCTGTTTTTTTCTGGATGACATTAAAGTGGATCTCCATTCTCGGACAATGTTGCCTGCCAGGAGGTCATGATCAGTCTTCATACTACATGTGATTAAGGACGCCTTAGTCAATACATAGACTTAAACTGATCCATCTAGGAGCTGCCTGGCAAGTAACCTTCTCTGAATGGAGAGCGGCTGCTATGAGCCTTCCCTGTGGAGCACACAGGATCCCTTGTCATACAATGTAAAAGATATTTGATACTTAGATCTTGAGCACTTGTGTAACTATAAGACGTCTGGCCTAGCACCCTTCAAGGCTTGTTGGATAGAGGCAATACATTGAGACAGACATAGGTAAGATATTGGGCACAATGCTGGGTTTCTTTGCTTCTAGAGGGGCCTCCAGTTTATTGCTAGACACCGTGCAGCGTTAGGCCCTTCAAGCAGCAGAGATGTGACATAAATATCATTTCCAAAAGAAAGGCGCTCTGGATCCGTCTTGTGTCTTGTTCCACCCGCATTGAGTGGATTCCTTTCCTGGCTCCAGGTAAACTTGATGAACTAAGAAAAGAAAATGATTTTATTGTTTAATGCAATAATTCTTACATTCCACTAACTCCAACTCTTCACATTGCTGGTAGATTCTGGACCCTGAAACTAATTAGACTCTCTATTGTCAAGTGGGCGGAGTCAAGTGTTCTGCTCCATTCCGGGACCGCTTAGGGGGGTATTTATCAGGGTTTCTGTGCCACGCTTATTCCTAGCACTTGCAGTTATTTTCCTCTTTCTGCCACCTCCACACCTGGGGCCAGCATGAAAGGGGGGTGCAGACGGTAGAGAGTGGGCAGGGGCGGGATGTTCCTATCCCCACGCCTGTGCACTTGCTGCAGCCGGCAAATTTTCAGACATGAAAAGGACGGGCGTGGCATAGAAATAAACGCTGTGCAGGCCCCCACTGGATACAAGGGGCCGGCTTACCATAAATAACCCCCAGTGGCATTATTTCTATTAAAGAGAAATGGTTGTTTGACTAAATTTTTAATACTGTATCAGGCAAAGCATTGTGAATATTTGACCAATAAGAATTTGAAATTCTGCTAAGTTTGTAAACAGGCTGTAAAGTCCCCCGTAGTAACAGCTTTTATCACTCTGTCCATATGCCAGCCAAACTATGGGTTTCTTTAGCCTCATATTTGTTTAAAGAGCTAACTCTCACAGCTCTCTCCCTGCCTACAGAATTCATGACCTCGGCTTGAGAAAGCGCAATTTGGCGTGAAACAGCCCATTGCTGTTGTAGCTTGCACCTCCCTGTGTGTCCTGCTGTCAAATAAAGAAGGCTTTTACCATCCCGGTGAGTGACACTGTTCTCTTCTTTGGATTGGACTGTGCTGATTTACTTATTACACTGTAATATTTTTAAACACTTTCCAAAATAACTTATATGGATTGCAGTCATTGTAATTTTCCAGTCATCAACTATTTAAGTATAATTGAAATATTTTTGAACAAACTGCCTATGATGTGTATAGCTGAGCACCACCAAGGGTGTACAGCACTCTCCACCCCTACTATCCTGCCACTAGCTGGCTTTTCTTTCTCTATTGACTACTTCCAGTAAATCAATGAGCTTGGTTTACAATCCTTGATCCTGGTGGTAGATGTCCTTTAAGGTTTTGATGAAGAATACAATGAGAAACATAATCACACTGTGGGCAGAGATGGAACTGACCCTAGCTTCTCATGTGATGCTGTGCTGAAGCATCATGGGATTGATAGAAGACAGCACAGAGATAAAGAAGTCTGTCTATATGGTGTGTGTACTAAGCAGACAGGGGGCTGGTCTCTCACACTATGCATGCAATTTTGCCCTTTATAACAGATTTTGCTGTTGATGTCAATATTGAAAGCCTAAAATACACTTTTAATCCATACATTTTAGGTCCCCCAAAATATTGCCATGCTTGATTTGCTAACTAAAAGCCTTCATATAACAACAATGGTTAAATACAAAAGTTATGGGCCTTGAAATAAAACAATTAACCCCCCCCTCCCCCCACGCATCCTTTTTCTGTAGAATACTGGTTGTGTGGGTGAATACATTGTATTCATTCCACCAGGCAGCTCTAGATAGACGCTATCAGTCATTGCAGTAGGATGCACTGCCCTTTTAGACTGAGTTTTCCCCATTTCATTGTACAAGGAATTACTTACTTTATCTTCCATCTTCTTGCTGTTTACAGACCTATTTATCTTGGACAATCGGTAAGTGGCTGCTCTGTTTTTCTTTCTCCTTTCTTTCCTTGATGTCTGTGTTTGTTTGCCTACCGCACAGTCCTAGAATAAGAATAGAATGAGCTGTAGGTCTGTGTCATTGAAAACTGATAGATATTGCCTATGAGCTTGAGAGACAGGAGTGCTGCAGCCTCATTTTTCTGGAGGATCTCCTACCGGACTCTGTTCTGGAAAGAGATCAAGTACCACGTGGCAAATTCTAAAGTTAACAGACTATGAGGTCCATCACAAAAGTCGTAATGTGTCCCACAACTCCCCATGGAGGGATGTACACTTATTGAGTCATGGATATAAAGGTACAGTACATGCTAAGAGGACTCTTCAAAGAGACAAGAAGAGTCCTGCTTACTCCACCCACCTTGTTTGACTCCACCCTACAGTGTGTGTAGGAAGAAGGCTGTCAATCATCCTGTGTAGGTGGGGGCCAGTAGTACAGGATGAATATCACCAATAATAATTCAACTAGAAGTGTCACTTTAAAGCCACAGTTATTATATGTACCTCTGTTAAACCATTCAGTTAGTGTAAAGTATGATTTGGACTTGCTACCTAAGTGTGTTTAGTTGTATTACCAGCTCACTTACTAGCTCAAAATGAAAATGATCACTGTCCAACGTAGAGGTCTTTGTATTTGTGCTCTATACTAACTGAAAGATGTGCTGTCTGCAAATCCTTTACATAGGAATCAAAAGATCCTACGATGCACCCAGTCTCTATCCTAATCCTAATCCCTAAACGACAATGAAATTTGACAAAGGGTTAATGGGGTGGACCTCCACAATCATTTTATCTAAAGGAGTGCAGGTACCTGAGTCTGACATTAGATAGAATTGTATTCAGTCTTGTCTGGCTGCAGTCTGATGAATTGAAACATTTTGTGTTATACCTCTTTTTACTTAAAGGAAATCAACCAGTTGCAAAAACACAAAAAAAACTAGAAATACTCACCTCCGTTCCTCTTCATCTTGATCCTGGAACTGTTCTCCACTAGTCTTGAACCTAGAAAAGAGACTTATAATCAGCAGCACAAAGTGTGGGGACAAGATGTCCGGCACTCTGGGCAGCTAATTATGTACAACCTCGGTACCTCCCTTTCCCATGTTGGGAGCATGGGAGAGGGCAGTGACCTCACATGAGAGGCAAGGTTCGGGGGTGTGCATAATTAGAAGCCCAGAGTGACAGACTTCTTCTCTGACCTGCTATATATAAGTTCTAGAAGTCAAGACTAGCGACAGACAGCGCCGGGTTCAAGGTGAAGTGGATGTGAGTATTTCTAGGTTTTTTGTGTTTTTGGACTGGTTGTTTTCCTATAAAAAAGTTTTTAGATTGTTACTGCTGAAGGGAAATACTGACAATCCCGATTCATGCACATGTGGACAGAGGTGAGGAAGGTGGGAAGCCAGCGCAGTCACAACCTGTTAATAAACAATACTAATATTAGCTGATGATAAGAACAGCCTATTTACCCTTTGAGCAATCTGGCTGACAATCTTGTTTCCTCCGTAGTGAGTTATTCTCTTGTCCATCCTGCGTGACACAGCTACATGAGCCCGTCTGCTGAGACGCTGGAATTGGAGCTGTGTTTCCATGGCAACAGCACCCCAAGTTTGATCTGTTCTCCACGCTCTTCTTACTCTGTGGGGTACCGTCATCTTCTGAGCCTTGTTTGCACAAATGATGCTCTGCTAATAACTGGAGTTCTGAGGAAAGAGTAAAAGTTTATATGTGATGATATATAGGGATTATATGAGAAATCACTGTGCTGTGTCCATTTAGTTTACATAGCATATACGTTATAATACAAAATCTGATGCGTGTACTCTACATTCGCATATTCAGACAGCTATTTTTCTGTATTAACATTCATTCTTAAAGCAGAATAACAACTGTGTTAATGAAATTGCTTCAATCTCCACTAGGGGTCAGTATCCACTTCCCTGTTAATGATAAAGTATCACATGAAACATTGAAGGAAATACTTGACCTACATGTTAAATGGTTCTTGGCATGTTGAATACATAGCAGATTGTGCTGTTTAGCTACACATATGTGTACATGTAGCTGTTATATATAGCTAATGCACTTATCTGTTCATTTTAAGGAATACTATTCTAATTATCATCATTATGATATCATCCACATTCCCTCTATTACGGTGCAGCCCACACACACCCAGACCCCATGTGCAGCACAGGAAGAAGGGTCACATAGATTGTAAGCTCTTGCAAGCAGGGCTCTCATTTCTAATGTTTCATCTGTCCATGTTATTGTTCTATAGTTTCTTATTTTTTGGTTTATGAACACCGTGACCTGTAAAGCACTGCAGAATATGATGACATAGGACTTGCAGGTAGTGTTGAGTGGACCCGAACCACAAAGTTCAGAGTTTTCAAATTTGGTCAAACTTGGCCGAAGCACAATTTTCACGGTTCTGCGCATAACTAATTGCAAGACCCCATTTTCATTGGACCAGCAGTCAGAATCTCAATAGCCATGAGAATGTACCGGTACTTGAGATCCTCTGTTTTGCAATCACTGAAGTTCCAAAGGTTGGATTTCATTGGCCCCACTTGCCACTTAAAAAAATATACATATTTGTATACTCACACATGAGATTTACAATCACACATTTACACACTCATGCACAAATATACAGCATATACACACACATACAGTGACATATACAAACAAACGTACAGCATATATACACACATACAGTATATACACACACCATACACCCTATGCACATACAGCATATACACATCATAGATACAGCATATATACACACATACAGTATACACACCATACACCATATACACGTCAAAGATACAGCATATATACACACATACAGTATACACACCATACACTATATACACATACAGCATATATACATCACATATACAGTGCATACATATTATGATTTAGTGTGTCAGTTTGAATAATGGGACCCCCTGACACTGCAGGCCCCATAGCAGCTACTATGGCTGCTACCACTGTAGTTACGCTCCTGCATCCATTATTCCCTATCGTGTAAATTAGAGATACATTTTTTCAGTGGTAAAAACTGGAACTGTTAGGAAGTGCAGAAATCTGAATGCAGCCCTAGGCTATAGAAGCCGATAACATTCATGATTTATAGAATTTCATGATTTATTTACTCTATGTAAATTACATCTAAACTGTAACAATAGATCTGAAAAGTTGCTGCAGGAGGAAATTTTTAATCCTTTAAAATAGTTTCTCTATGTTAAAACTATCTCAGAAGTCTTCTAACCAAGACAGCTTCATCCCATGTCTCATTAGAGGCTCATCGCCAGTCAACTTGTGGACTACACGTCAAGTTTTCTTCTATTAATTAGAGGAAATGTGCCGAGACTTACACATCCGTCTGCACACTAAACACTAATGTATTCCAGATAATGATTCTGGAATTCCAGAACCAAGAACTAGTCTGCTCAGACACGGACCACTGAGCCACAAAACTCTGAGCAGGTCCTATTCCTGCCCGTGTTACCGGCTCGGGCTATCTTTTCTAATGTTATATGGACCACAAACACTCGACTATGGAGCCTGATAAAGCACAAATTCATGCACAGGTAGAGGAAGAATAGGTTCACGTTTTCATGTTTCCAATCATATCCCTTCCTAGGTTGAACTTGATGGACTTATCTTTTTTCAACCGTATTAACTATGTAACTATGTTATTATTATTCTCCCTGTAGTATGTCTGTAGCATGCATAGGTCTGTAGTATGCATAGGTCTGTAGTATGCATAGGTTAGGGTGATTCCCAATGTATCCGTACAACGGAGCACAGCATACGTCATCAGGCTTGGCTCTTTCCCCTGAAAGTGGGTTCAGGGTTTCTCCCAAATTATATAACTGTTATTATATGAACAGTTTGATCACCAGTTAAACAACTACAATATACACTCAGCGGAGGCCAGGGAGGGAGGCCATACAGTTGTATCCTTCCCCATAGGCTTTTATGGCCTCAGCTGATCGTATATATTTTGTTACAGAGCAGGATGCAGGATAGAAAATGCACAAAGGATGCCTCCATTTGCCAGTATCTGACTATGGATACATTCAACTATTCAACTTTTCTGATGGATACACATCACAAAAATTGTGATGTGAATGCAGCTTCAGGTAACGTACACACGTTCAGTTTTTCAGGACTTAGGCCGGTGGCACACATGGCGTTTTGAATCCGTTTTTGGGCCGTTTAAGTAGTCCATTAAAAAACGCATGATTTTTTTAAAAAATGCATGCGTTTTTTACCAGTTTTACCAATTATCTTAATTAAAACGGGTCAAAAACTGATGCGTTTTCAAAAAACACATGCATTTTCCAAAAACAAAATGTGTTTTTTTAACAGACTGCTTAAAAACGGCCCAAAAACGGGTTCAAAATGCCACTTGTGCCGTCGGCCTTATATAATAATAATTCTTTATTTATATAGCGCACACAGATTACGCAGCGCTGCACAAGCATGTCAAATTGGTCCCTGTCCCCATGGGGCTCACCATCTAAACAACCTAACAGTATGTTTGGTTATCATTAACCCCTTAACGCTCTGCGCCGTAGCTCTACGGCGCAGAGGTATAGGGAAGTATGAAGAGGGCTCACGGGCTGAGTCCCTTCATACAGAGGTGGGGGTTTTTGCATTTTGCACAAAACCCCCCAGCTATAACCGCGGTCGTGCTTGCCCGTCGCGGCTATAAAACCCTCTAAACAACCAACGCCGCCCGCAAGTCGCGGGCGGCGTTTAAAAGACGGCGGCGCGCGGGCGCCGCCATCTTTTTTTCGATCGCCACCCCCCGAACGTCATCGGGGGCGGCGTCGTTACCATGTAGCCTCGGGTCTTCTCTGCCACAGGCCATGGTTTATGCAGGTTCGTTACAATGAGCCAGTGGCTCATTGTAATGTAAGACCTGCAAAAACGCCATATATTGCAATACTGTAGATTGCAGTATATGGTAGGAGCGATCTGATCATCTAGGTTATTGTACCCTAGATGGTCTAAAAATAGTAAAAAAAAAAGAAAAAAAAGTTTAAAAAATAAAAAATAATAAATATTTAAAAGTTCAAATCACCACCCCCTTTCCCTAGAACGGATATAAAACATAACAAACAGTAAAAATCACAACATATTAGGATCACCGCGTCCCAAATGCCCGATCTATCAAAATATAAAAACGTTACGGCCGGCGGTGACCTCCGAGGCGGGGAAATTGCGCCCAAATGTCCGAATGCGACTTTTACACCTTTTTACATAACTAAAAAATGAAATAAAAAATGATCAAAATGTCGCACGACCTCAAAATGGTAGCAATGAAAACGTCGCCTCATTTCGCAAAAAATGACCCTCACACATTTCCTGCGCCCAGTATGAAAAAGTGATTAGACGTCAGAAGATGGCAAAAAAATTTTTTTTCTTTTGTACACTTCTTTAATTTTGAAAATGTATTAAAACACATAAACCTATATATGGTATCACCGCGATCGCAACGAACCAAAGAATAAAGTAGGCGGGTTATTGGAGCAAAGAGTGAAAGTCGTAAACAAACTGAGCCCACAAGAACGTGACGCACATGCGGTTTTTTTTCAATTTTCCACATTGGAATTTTTTTCAGCTTCGCAGTACACGGCATGCTAAAATAAATAACTTACGGGAAGTAAATTTGTTCGACGCACAAATATAAGCCCTCACAGCAGTCTGTACACGTAAAAATGAAAGTTATGGATTTTTGAAGTTGGAGAGCGAGAAAGAGCCGGAAAACCCTCCTCCGTCCTTAAGGGTTAAGAAGGGCTGCTCCTCCCCTATTTTCACTCCACTCCTGGTTTGGGCATCAAAAACGCATGTGAAAAAAACTGGGCGTGTGGACGCACCCAAGGATGTCTCTGTACACCATTCGGTCCTTATTTAAATGGCCCATGAATTCCTATATTTTCCCCTGAAGAAGCACTAACAGCGAGATCTGGCAATGGCCTCCCCCTAAATCAGCTTTATTCAAAAATACATTTTTGATTGTGAACCAGAGGGTTGCTTTAAAGATTCTGGCATTTGAAATATATTGGATATAAAATGGCAGAATCTTCTATTTCTCTCTTTTCTTCCTTACTCGATTGTTGTCAGGCAATGACTATACGGCCGCACGACTTGTAACGCTTAGCCTGGTAAAAAACCATCATCCAGCAGCAGCAAGAGCTCGTGTTCCCCCGGCTGCAAAGTGATATCAGTTATTGATCTATAAACTTCCTACTGTTCTTTCTCTGGATATTGGACGGTAGAAGAACAGTGAATGTGTAATGTATATGTACTACGTATTTTTTTCAATAATGGCTTACTGCGGCGGGCGGAGAATAGAGTAGGTGAACGGAATATCAAAATGAGATGTTTATCTAAATATGTGCGTAATGATTAGATTAGATAGCAAATGGCTCATTAAGTGGATGCTACATGTAGACGTGTACAGTGCTGACGTTCTGTGAGTGAGAGCTGGAGAGCGGTGAGTCTGTTCCGTGTGGTGCGGAGTAGTACATCGCACCCCTCAGTTTGGCTTGTTGTGAGGGGCGTTTGTAAATGTAAAACTACAGGTGTAGTAGACTACTCATTAGCAATTTCCATCAGCTCTTTAGGTTGCTGCGATTATACAGAAAAAAACACTTGTTACAATATTACAGTTTGCGCAATTGATGTAGTTGAGAAGAAATTTACTGCTTGCCTTTTTAATGCAGAATGATAAGCAATGCTTAACACCGTTGCAAAATCTTATTTCTGGGATTTACTGGATACTTATATGTTGTGTTTCTAAACTAAATTTATATCAGTTGATGTTTGATAATTTTTGCAAAATTGAAGTTGAATCATCTACACACCCCTGATATCTCCATTCCATTCTAGAATCTTTATCATTAAAGGGGTTGTCCGTTTGTTTCTAAATTCGTGGAGATGAGTCTGGGAGGATATTTAAAAAACAGACTGACTGAAACCTCACTCCATCGCTCCTCAAGTGTCCCAGACCGTCCCTATCTCCACGCACTGTATCATGCACTGAGATATGGGGACAGTGGCGTGTCTGTCTGAGAAGGACCTCAGCGCACCGTTTTTGTTTACGGGACCATCTTTACCAGCTCCCAAATCACCCACAAGGTAAACAGTTTTGTATATGTCTTTAAATCAGAAAAAGTTATCTATACAGGCCATCCTTACTCTACAGATTTTTTGGAGTGGCTGTAAGCGCTTAATATGTTTACAGAACTCATCTTTTTTTAAAGGACAACCTGTCAGCAGTCTCTGCACTTGTCCTGTCACTACTACCTTTTGGAGCAACTCACAAGGATCCCATCCCAGCCTTATCTAGTCATTCATAACTTAATCATTGCAAAATCATCTTTTCTTTATTATGAAGAGGCTGGTCACAGGTCAGTGCGTGATTTCCATCCCTGTGCCCCCTCCCTCTCTCTCCCTGCTCATGTCTGTGCTGTAAACTAATAGTAATAGCTAGTGTCTGATGGCTTGCTTTATCTGATAAAGGTGTTCTCCTCTATACAACTGTGTGAACACAGACTCAGCTACACAAGTAACCGACAGGGTCTGCTATCCACATTAAGAGACAGACATCGCTAACACAGCTACGATCTCTCCCATACCATGGCCTGCACTCAGAAGAGTGCGACATCATTATACAGGTGTCAGTAAGTTTCGGGGGTGTACACACTCCATATACGAGTGCTCTGAATGAAATTGACTCACTTGGATCCCAATACAGGTAATTACATACCGCTTAGGACCTGATGTTTGAGTGTACAAGCACTGGTAAGGTCACATGTAGGGATGTAGGAAGCAATGCTGCTCAATTGCAGGCAATTGAAATAGTTCGTTTGGGGCTAATGTACTGACAGTTCCTCTTGAAGGGTGCGAAACACGATTAAGGACAAAAACTTAACCACAATTCAGGCATCAATAACCATACACTTGGATCTAACAGTGACGTGGTAATATCTGTATATTTTTTATTTTTATACCTTAACTTTAACAAAACTAAGATCTTGGGGCATAATCAGAGCCCCTTATGTCTGCTTATACAGGGCTCATCTGCCTCCTCTCCATCTGCTCCCTAGAATTTCCCCCCTTCTCTTTCCTGTTGACCAGGGGTGGAAGCTGACCACGTGCCTTAATAGAGCCTCTGTTGTCTTCATTTTCATGAACCATTGCCTATAGTGAGATTTCTTGCTCTAGAACTCTCTCACATAGCTTGCAATCATCTCCAAACAAACCAAAATATTAACTGAGTGACATGCTCAATCCAGTTCAGTTTAGGGGTGAGGTGCTCAAATTGAACCTGGTGGAAGCAATTAGGGGCTTTAAACACAACAACTTTAGAATAAACAAGGTCAACCAAAAGGGAATTCCCCGCCCTAGTGCAACCAGGATTCTGATTTGAACAAAGATACAAAATAATTTGTATACAATGATGATCGCTGACTTTCTGATTGAACAGAATGTGCTGTCGTGAATCTTGTTTCGTACACAATGCTGGTTCTTATCAGGGGCGATTTAGAGATTAGATATTATTAAGCTGATATATTTGGGAGCTACAATATTATTGTTAAACCACCTCCTCCCTGCTATTATGATTACTTCTTCTACTATTGTTTAATAAAAAAACAATATCCCAAAAATCAGGATAGGCAGCAAATCTGAAAATACAGTACCATAGATAATTGAGTATAAGCTGACCCAAATATTTTTACCACAAAAAACTGGGAAAGCCTATTGACTCGGGTATAAGTCTAGGGTGGGAAAATGCATTGGTCACAGCCCCCTCCCAGTATATAACCAGCCAGCAGCCCCTCAGTATATAGCTATCCAGCCTCTTGCCCCAGTATATAGCCAGCCCCTTGCCCCCCAGTATATAGATAGCAAGCCCCCTTACCCCCAGTATATAGCCAGCCCCCTAAACCCCAGTATATAGCCAGTCATTCCCCTGCCCCCAGTATATAGGCAGACAGCCCTATGCCCCCAGTATATAGCCAGCCAACCATATGCCCCCTTGCATATAGCCAGCTAATCCATGCCCTCAGTATATAGCCAACCAACCCCCTGACCAATTATATATCCACCCCCTGCCTCCATTATAGCTAGCCCCCTGCCCCAGTATAAAGCCAGCCCCATGCCCCCCAGTATATAGCTAGCTAGCCCCCTGCCCCCCATTAAATAGCAAGCCAGTCCATTTCCACCAGTATATAACCAGGCAGCCACCTGCCCCTCCTGTATATAGCTTTCAGCCCCTGCCCCCCATTACATAGAAAGCCAGCCCATGTCCCCCAGTATATAGCCAGCTCCCTGCCCCCCAGTATACAGCCAGACAGCTAGTCCCCAGTATGTAGCCAGCCACCCCCAGTATATAGCCAGCCCCTGACCAAGTATACAGCCATATTAGATTTGAATGATCTCAACAGGGACTGGCGATAAATTTCTATTAGACCCTGGCAGAGGTTGTTATATTGACAATCTATCAAATTATTGCCACCCATAAATAACTTAACAAAAACAATATAAATTTGGTATGTCCATGATATGTCATTAAGAGCGCACAGAGAAAATCATATAAAATGAAGACTTTCAGAAAATGAACAAATGTCAATTTTGCACTGCAACTGGAATTTTTTCCAGATCCCCAGTAAATTGCACGGAACAGTAAGTACTGAGACTACAAAGTAGAATTTGATCCAAGGATGATTAGCCCTCATATGTCTATGTAAATGAAAAAATATATATTTTTTTTAATTTGAGGAGTAAAAACCAAAATCCAAGAAGTTAAATATGCATGAGTGGAAAACTTTCATCTCTTTTACCTTTCAAATATGATAAAAGCCAGAAAGTATATTATATCCCACAAAAGATTAGATCATATCCTAACAACTTCTACACGCAGAACTATTATTAGACTCAGCCCTTGACAACATTTTACTGTTTTGTCTTTCTACATCTGAGATTTCTACCCCTGTCATGAGGAGTGACTCATCCCCTGTGCGATGGACCTGGTGAAATGTGCAGTGGGAAATTACAAAAATTGCATGAAGTCATTTGACAGAACCTCATTTCAGAGTTTCTAATGTACTTTACTGAGCATCTCGCAGAACAAACACATTTAGTCATTGATGCACTTTATTAAAATGTTGTTTTCCATAAACAATGGATGAGAAAATCTGCTACATATTTAGAAATTGGGGATGTTTTTTAGTCTTTGGTTATAACTCTCCTTCATAATTCCTTCTCTTTTCAGGAGAATTATAAAATTATAGAATTATAGGGTGATCCCAATGGCTATAATGGGGTCTGTTATTTTGTTGGTTGAAAGAGTCCAGGGACTTTCTGTCTGCGGAAAGGACCCCCATGCTATAAATATGCATGTCTGTGATTTTCAATTAAACCTGCAAATGTATGGAGCCCTGACACAACTATAAACCCACGTCTTCATTCTTAAGTATTAAAGAAGAATTATGGAACATTGGTGAAAAAGCAGAAATAGGAACATTTTCCTAAGCTATCCTGCCATTCTAAAATATTTAAAAGTAATCTATTTTTAAGAAAGTGGACCATTAGCTTTACATGGTGTTAAGGTGTGTCCTTACAATTGGGTTATAAAGGTCATCACCATCACATGGGAGATCCAAATGTAAATATGTAACTTAAAATTCTCAGAAAAGTTTATCTACATTGATTGTATATAATGCACTTAACGGGGTTGGCCCAATTTTTGATTAATCCATTGTATCTTTGTACCGTTAGCCTCCTTTGGAGCTCAGCCTTTCCATATCCTCCCATGCTGTCCTATACATACATACACAACTTCCTGGTTCATCTCTTCAATCGGTCTTAATGGCATACCCACTGTATCTCTCTCTGGCTGCCCTATCACATCCGTCTTACTGCAACCCAAGGAAAAGGGGGGGTAGCAGGATGAGTCTGGGGTCCATTATAAGGGCCGGATTCGCGTTTCCCGAGTGTTACGAATATTTCTGATTTGCGCGATTCCCTGAATTGCCCAGGATTTGGCGCACGGGCGATCGATTTGGCGCATCGGTCGCGGCATGCACGCGACGGAAATCGGGGGGCGTGGCGAACGCAAAACCTGACGGATTCGGAAAAAACCGCCGCATTTAAAACAAAAAATTTGCGGAGCTTGACTTACCTTCACTTAGCCCGAGCCGGTGAAACTCCAGCGCGGTCCGAGCTTTCAGCGCGGTGGTGGACGGCGGAGGAACTACCTCCAATAAATCCGCTCGAGTATCCAAGAATCCGCAGCGAGGATACGCAGCGATGGATTCGCGAGCGGGGTAAGTAAATATGCCATTATCTCCAGCTGCAGCCCTTCATTCCATCAGAGCTTAGACGTGTAAACAAAGTCCACAGTGAGTTGTGCAGACAGCACTAAAAGTAGTAGCAGAATGCTGAATCCATTGATGAGATTTTGGGATGTTATGAAGCAGTAAAGGCACATGGGCAATTTATGCAAAAAAGTAGCCAACCCAATATGGCAAGGTCCCCAACAAATTTGTGTCATAGGTGATTTATATGACGTTTAGGTCACACAGTATTCAAGGTTAAGGGGGATTTTAGTCCTCCTTTTTTTGTGTGTGGGACCTGTCCATCAGACCTCATACCAGTACATACAAGGTTAGATTTTTTGTAGATGTAGTTAGAAGAAAAAGGCTTGGTCCTTGTACAGTGGCATGTTGTAAGCTATCCTAAGGAAGCCTGTACCACCTAAAAATAGAAGCAACTAGGCCACAACTGTAAGGTAGCATAGTCAGAAAGTCTTGCTCACGTGTACATGCGGGAAGGACCCCCAGCTATAAATATGCATATTGAGTCTACCACTTCGCTACAGTGTTATGATCTGCCTGTGGCAGATTGTTGTCAATTTTGCCATTTCCAAGAAAAATTTCCAGATCATCCTATGCTATGAGACAGTCCTGGTGTCTGCTTTTCTGTCACTTCAGTTCTTTCTATATTGCGCTTGATTCTCATAATCTTATTTGACATAGAAGGTAAGACTAGACAGGAATAGAAGGTGCACCAGTGCTGAGAGACACCGGGCGCACTAACTGCCTCATAGCATAGGCAACTAATGTTATTGTTTGTATGATGAAAAATTATGTAATATTTCACTATACTTCTGAACCATTCTCGTGGTTTTCTAGATCTCTGCTTGAGGATTATATAGAAAGCTTTATTTTTATTCCAGTGGACAGAACATCTGGACATGGTCAAAAGTGCACAGTTCGTTAGTGTCATAGAGAGTAATCACAGCCTGAGTGTTATAAAGAGCTGTGACCTGTGTGCCCGTGGTCAGATTCGTCCCTGGCAGTAAACATTGGGCTTCTATAGAATACAGCAAGCAGGACGATGTAGAAAAAAAGTGAGGAATTGATACAGAAGTTCTATTGTAAGTTGTATAACTTTTATTATTGAAACAACTCAATAATTTGCTGACACG
This sequence comes from Engystomops pustulosus, assembly GCA_019512145.1. Lineage (NCBI taxonomy): Eukaryota > Metazoa > Chordata > Amphibia > Anura > Leptodactylidae > Engystomops > Engystomops pustulosus. Next base: position 34,044,097 of record CM033642.1, read on the forward strand.
GGAAAACCCCTTTATCCTATAACATCGTAGGGGCAGTAAATGACCAGGTCTGATGTGTAAGGGGAAATAATGATGTAACGGATTGCCACTTCAAACTTGTTCTGATGAAACCACACTACTTTAGCCAATGGGATACAATGGACTATTGAAGAAAATGATCTTAGAGGAAGATATGTAGTATTAACCACTTCACCTCTGCTATTTCCATCATCAGCTGGAGATGCTCTACATTTTCGTGAATGATGTTATTTTCCAGTGGAGAGAGACGGGAACACTCAGGTTTCCAGGAACTCAATTTCATGGAGATTTTATAGCCCGTCAGCTAATGATATTACACAAGTTTAAGAAAATACTTCCATTCTCATTAAACCTCAATTCTCTATTATGTGCTCATAACCCAAAAGAACTCTTCCTGGGCTATGATGAGATCTGCACTGCTGGAGCTTAACCCCTCAGAGATCCTGACAGTTTTGAATTTTCCTGTCAATGCAATGTTTTCTTAGTTTATACCTTTCTTCTACATTTATTTGTCATTTTGTGATTTTTTCAAATTTTTTGCCTTTTTTGTATTTATTTTTTCATATTTTCAAGAATAGTATGCAATCTCTTCAACGCAATATAATGTTATACCAATGTGTACCAACCTGGCATGAGCACCTATAACATTAGCCCCCCCTTAAAAAGAATCTATCAGAGTGTCTTGACTACAAGAAGATGCAGGAAGTGTTTGGTATTGGCCTGGAGTTTTTTAGTAGCATGGCCTGTGGAAATACATCCAGGATTCCATATTCCCGGATCAAGGCTGGATTCCAAGGACACCATGGTTAATCTTTACTGAAACAGCACAGTCTGCTCTCAGAGTATTGCTGTAGTGTTCAAACGGGAGCCTTAATACAGCAGTAACTCAGGGCATGGAAAGAGGGTTTGTCGTAGCAGCAGGAATGTGGAAAACCATTTATATCCAGGATCAAAGGCTGGATTCAAGCACCATGGTTTTACTCTTTACCTAATACAGCACCCGTCCTGCCCCCTGAGTAATGCTGTAGTGTTCAAACGGGAGCCTTATACAGCAGTATTCCGAGCGGAAAGAGGGGTGTGCTGTATTAATGAAGACATCACCACAGGAGTGTAGCGGAGTGATCCGTTCCAGCTTACAATTCTGGAATATGAATGAATTTCACAAACCCTGAAAAAAAAAAATTGCAACACAGCTCTTTTCTGAAGGTCAGTTTTGATGTACACATTGTGTAAATGCTCTGTTCACTTTTTATACAACTTGTGACTAGCAATCTATGGCCAGACACTGCATTCAGATGACTGACCATATACACACCATTTGTGAGGTCTTTGGGGAGATATACGAGCCTATTGTGAGCATCCTTACAAGACCGATAAATATGGGATAATCTACATTATATATAAATACCCTATTCGCGGTATTTAAAGGTTGTGGCTTCTAAACTAAAAAACACTCACCAAGCCCGCTCAGTTTTGGCTTGTGATTCTAAGTGGCTAGTGAACTTAAGTGGTGAAAAAAGCGGAGTTTTGTGTGTGCTTAAGAGTGATCTGTTGTTTGGGTGATTGTGGACTGAGTATATAGGTAATAGTCCTTCTTGTGTCACATTTTAATAGATTTTTTTTTCCTTCCTTTGGCCTTCTGCTAATTGGGAGGAGGGTTAGGTTCACTGATAAGTTAAGGTCAAGCAACTACTTTTGCGCTCGCTCAGTTTTGATTGTGATTCTAAGGGGCTGAATCCTTAAAAAAGAAATCTATTTATTCCGATGTATTTGACTTTACACAAAGATGCCAGGAAGTGTTTTGTTTTGGGTTTATGGCCCTGGTGTTTGAGTAGCAAAGGCAGGGACTGTGGAGAATACATTTATATGCCAGGATTCAAGGCTGGATATTCAGGGCACCAATGGTTTCACTACTTTACTGCAATTGCAGCACGTTCCTCCTGGAGTAAATTTCTGTAGTGTTTCAAATGGAGCCTTTATATAGCAGTGTTAGCGACAGGAGTGGAGTGGTAATGATTCCAAAGTCGCAGCTAAAGTCCCGAGGAATATGAAGATGGAATGTTTCACAACCCTGAAAACAAAAAAACACCAAAAAAATATGCGACACAAAACTCTTGTTCTGAAAGCTTTTTATTTGCTGAAGGATCAGTGGTGATGACACATGACTGGGTCACGAAATTGTGGAATGGCAATCTCTGTGCCCAGACCACTGCATTTCAGATCACTGAAAAAATATTACCATCCACATTTGTGATGGTACTAGGGGACGATATAGATAAGCCTATTTGTGTGCATTAATAGCCTTACAAGACTGAGTGAAAGATGGATTGTACCCTACAATATATATAAACATCTCTTTCTAAGGTATTTATAAAGCGTTAAGGTCCCAGGGGTGTTATTCCTAGTAAGAGGACAGGTAAAACATAAAAAAAAACCACTTCAAAAAAATTATGGTAAATAGGAACGCGACAAAAAGTGGAGACAGACAAAAACCCAAATCTAAACATTTGTTCTCGGTATCGGTTAACCTTTGAATGGTGGGTTGTGCGTCTGGACACTTTGTTCCTCTGCTGAGGGGGTCAGAAGCGGCGTGGGGACATCCGATAACGTGGCCTGTCGCCCCACGACCGGGGTCGGAGAGCGGCCGCCCGGTGTTTCCGCCGTCGGTCAGATGGGGCAACAGATACCCGAGCCATGTGACCTTCTGCACCAGCCTGTTACTTGTACAAAATACGGGCACGATTCCAGGTTGTTATAGGTAGGCGCCCCCACGCCCCCTGCAGCCTGTGTGTGTATAGGAGAGATACAACAGCTCCAGGTAGCCATGTTATAGCAGAACATGTCAGGTACTTGTGTAGCTGATGTCTGTGTCTCTGTGTATTAGGAGGATGCAGCATGTCAGCAGATACAGCACAGACACCAGCAATGCTTTACTATACATTACACACAGACATGAGCAGGGGGAGGAGAGGGGAGGAGTAACAGGGATGACATCACAGCCTATGACCATGTGGCCAGCCTCATTTACATAATATAGAAAAGATGATTTTTATAATGATTAATGTATGAATTGACTAGATAAAGATCCTTGTGAGCTGCTCCAACAGGTAGTGGTGATAGGCCTAGTGACACAGACCTGATGACAGGTGTCCTTTAAGCTGAAAAACTGATTAATATTAGAGTCATATTTTTATAGTAGAAATGAAAATTTTAATTTAAAGTGTAACCGAAATCATGGCACTCATCACTGAATTTCACAGCCAAAATTGTAAGGATTTTGATAAAAAAAAACTCATGCAAAATTTTCTGCATCGAAAATCAGAACTGTACCCACCCCATATGGACATAGCACTTACAGCATGTTGTATCATTAATTCTGCATAGTAGATGGGGGCCCTGGGCCGGCGCCAGCACTGGGCATAGCTGGGCAAGTACCGAGGCCCAGAGCTGCTGGCGGGCCCACATAAGGCTGTAGATAATGAATTTGTAGGGGATGAGGAGGGCCTTTATATAAAATAACCATGAGGGGTCTGTTTGGGATGATAAACGAGGGAATATTTTAGGGAACAGGAGATGTTTTAGCTTCGGAAATTTTAATGCTGTCACGTGAGTTCACTGCAAAGGGGCCCATTGAGGTTCTGTTGCCAAGGGGTCTACTGAAACCTAGAGCCGACCCTGGTGGGGGTCCTCTAACTGATTTTGAATTGGGGCCTAGAAACTTCAATACATGCTTTCGATCCCATACGAGATGGAACAGTCTTTAGTTGTCTTTAGTTAGTAGTTGTCTTCATCTTTGAGATATACACTATTATACTGTACATTTGTTGTATATCATTGTATTATCAATTGAGTTTGTATCATTATATTTTATCATTTGTTTTGACCTTCACTTCTAATTAAATTTCTTTGTCTTTCTGCACAGCTGGACTCCATCTGATTCATGTTTATCGTCTATTTCCAAAGGTGCATGGAATATTGAATAACTGAGTGAATCGTGCAGCAGATGGGCCCTGGCCACTTGAGAAATATAACTGATAATTCAGATTTTTCTTTTTAACCAGTTTGATATTTCTTTATATCTATCAAAATTATAAATTTATCCGAATTATTTAAAGAGAACACATCAGTAATAAATTAGTTAATGCATACTGTCCTACCTGCACGGAGCATTTTAAAGAGAAGGGGGATGTGAGCATATTGGACATAATGGGACACATTTACTAAGGGCCGTGCACTAGTTCTCTGGGGAACTTTGCACGTTGTTTCTGGTACAAACTGCTTGCACTGCACAGGTATTTAAAAAATGTCTGTGCCACATTTGTGCCCCACATGACACTTTTGTGTTGCAACTACACTAGGCATCATGTGACACAAATTTCTGCACTGAGCGGGTAATCCGGTGCTTAATCGGACCGTACAACCGTCCAAAAAAAAGTGGTGCACTCTGCTGGAGCAGTGCATGGAGCTCCAGATTCATGAAGAACGGGCACTAGAAACAGATTAGAGACTGCACTGTTCTTAGTAAATGTGGGCCAATGTCCTATCTGCAGTCAGCATGTTATAAAGCAGGAGGATCTGAGCAGATTGTACATAATGGGGCACATTTACTAACAACAGTACAAAATGCACTAAATGAAGTTTGCCTGTGTAGTGTGCACCAGATTCAGGATCCCAAGCAGCTCCACTTCCCTGTGGTATTCCTCAGCAGTAGAGAGGGCAGAGCCAGGCCAGTGAGCACAGCCAGGCTCTCCCCATCTACTGCTGAATCCCAGGGAGATGAGGAGCTGTGTGGGAGTGCAGGTTAGCACTAATATTTTTTTTATGTGTTGGGAACAGTGTGTGATGGGCTACCTATCCACTGGGGGGGGGGGCAGTGTGTGCTGGGCTTCCTGTCTACTAGGAAGCAGTGTGTGGTGTGCTTCCTGCCTACAGGGGGGCGGTGTGTGCTAAGCTACACAGCTACTTGGAGGGTGTGTGCTTTGGCTACCTATCTACTGGGGTGCCATGTGTGCTGGGCTACCTATCTACTGAGGGGCCATGTATGCTGGGCTACCTATCTACTGGGGGGCAGTGTGTGCTTGGCTTCCCATCTACTGGGGGCTTGTGCAAGGGCTAACTATCTACTGTAGGGCATGTTATGTTG
>CM033642.1:34061200-34202348 GCA_019512145.1 Engystomops pustulosus
GAACACACCAATATGTCTGTGTGCTTTGTTTACAATCCTTGATGCTTGTGGTAGATGTCCTTTAAAGGGGTTTAACATTGCTTCACAGCTCCAGCTTTCCTGGGTTCACAGGGTTTTTTCAATAAACCTAGAAAACCTCTTTAAGTAACAGCATCAAAATGTGACTGCTACCTCTGCACATCCTGTCCTTCACCTCCTACAACGTAGGTATGGTCTAAACACAACAATAAAAAGCCACACCTTAAAAAAAACAAGTATATTATTATATAGTCATAACAGCCATTGCAATTTATAAAGCACCGCTAATATAATATCCATTCCAGTTCACTGGTTTATGAAGGCATGTCACGATATGTGCTCTTCCCCTCGAACCAAGGTCAACAGTCGAAAAACAAACAAAGATTCCAGCCACAAATGTGTTGTGATCTCAGTAATAGCTGGTCAATAAAGTTTATTCAAAATCTATCCTTAAAAATCTTCCATAAAATATAGGACATATATTGCATTAACTCGCCTATGCGTAACAAACGCAAACTGGGTTTGAAATGCGTAGGCGAGCTGATGCAACATACAATTCTGCTATCAATACAACAAATTACTCTTCTGTCAATTAGAGATGAGGTCACTTTGCGGGACACGAACATACTGCCGGAATGGCCAACCAAGAAAATCTGGCAAATTGAAGCCCCTAGCTATTAGCCATGGCGGTGCTTGGCCAGGGGTGTCCCTAAACCCTGGCAGACCCGAACCCTGGACTCGAACTGAGGGTGCGGTCACACGTACCGCAATAGCTGCGTTTAGAAAGGCAGTGCTAAGGTACAGGGGCAGGCCCAACCTGATGGCATGTGCGTTTCTATAGAAAGGCAAGCGATCGGTAACTGGAACCTGGGTTCTGGTTGCCAATCGCTTGTGTTTCCATAGAAAATTTGGGTCCGCTCATCTCTACTGTTAATACAACTTTCTACTATTAACCAACCAGGTGATGAAGAATCTACCATCTTTCTTTTTGCCTTTAGGACTAACCAGGTGATGAAGAATCTACCATCTTTCTTTTTGCCTTTAGGACTCTCTAAAATGAAAAGCAACTTAATAAAAACTTCAATGAACAAAAGAAAGACAATTAAAAACAAATATTTCTTTTAACCCCTTCCTAACCTTTTCCTAACGACCAGAACAAAATCCATCTCAAACATTTGAAATGTCTGAATTTTTAATTAAGTTGCTTTCATTTTGATAGTCCCTAAAGCAAAAAGAAAGATGTTGTAGGGATTCTGACAATCACCTGGTTTGGCTGAATAGTAGAAAGTTGTATATAGTACATAATTAAGGGACACCCAATTTTCTATGAAACACAAAGCGATCGGCAACCCAGAACCCAGGATCCAGTTACCCCGATCGCTTGCCTCTTCTATAGAAGCACATGCACATTCGCCCATCGGTGGGCCTAGCCCCTGTACCTTTAGCGGAACTGGCCTTTGTAAACGCGAGCTATTGGGTACGTGGTGAGCCGCAAGCCCGGTCAAAGGTTCGAGTGTCCAAGGTTTCGGTCTTTGCCATGGTTTTTTTAGTGACAAAGGGGAAACTTCAATGAACAAAAGAAAGACAATTAAAAACAAATATTTCTTTGAACCCCTTCCTAACATTTTCCTAACGACCAGAACAAAATCCATCTCAAACATTTGAAATGTCAGGATTGTATTGTGGAGGCTGAAGATTGCTGACGGTGCTGAAATGGTTATGGTGGGAAATACATGTGTTTTTTGCCTCCAACCATTCAAGCATCCTTGAACGTGAAAGGACTGAACCAGATGGCCTTATTAGTGAGAAAGAACGAAGGGCAATTAGTTCAGCTTAACAAAGCAGGTATACCTGAGGGAAACCTGGGAGTTCTGGCTTCCCATTAACCTTTTAGGAACATGATAAAATGCACAGGGGGTTGTATAGAATAACTAATGAGCAACATCATACCTAAAGCGTATGCACAAAGCACACAAGTGGTAATTCTTTGGGGGAGATTTATCAATGTGTCTGTCTTTAGACCAGGGTAGAGTAGAACCAGTTCTCTGTGTCTGAAGCTGGATGATTAATCTGGTGCAGAATGGAGAGTTGTACTTTGCACCTCCTATTAGTTGGTCTAGTTTGTTGTACCATAATATAGAATTTTCTGGCACAGAGATTATTTTCTGTCCAGCCCCACCCCCCTAGTAACATGACGAGTACATGAACACGACAAGTCGGAAAGGTGCCTAAAAATTGTCTAAAGCTTTCAATAAATGTGGTTCAGGACATTTCAGGTGTAAATTACTACAGTTCTCTGGCATAGACAGATTAATACCGTATATACTCGTGTATAAGCCGAGTTTTTCAGCACAAAAGTCTATTACAAAACCCACTTAAAAAAAATAACCCACTTAAAAAAAAATAAACTTCTTTACTCACCCTCCGATGTCGGCGTGGCTCCCCGATGTCCCCGATGTCGGCGCGTCCCATCTTCTTTCTTCCACGCGGCTCTTCTACTTTCTTCTGTCATGGACGCGTCCATGTTTTCTTACTCGCCGGCGCATACTATGATGTCAGCAGCGGCCGCGTCATAGATGTGCCTGCTGGAAGAAAACATGGCCGTGCCCATGACAGAAGAAAGAAGACGGGACGCGCCGACATCGGGGACATCGGGGAGCCACGCCGACATCGGGGGGGGGATAAAAAATTTTTTTTTTTTGTGGGGGGGGGGGGGCAGGCTGTATACTACTAGAGGCTGGCTGTATACTACATGGGGGCTGGCAGTGTGTATACTACATGGGGGCAGGCTGGCTGTATAGTACATGGGGTCTAGCAGACTGTATACTACATGGGGGCAGGCTGGCTGTATACTACATGGGGGCAGGCTGGCTGTATAATACTGGGGGCTGGCTGGCTGTATGCTACTAGAGGCTGGTGGTTGAATACTGCTAGAGGCTGGCTGTATACTACTGGGGGCTGGCTGGCTATATACTACCGGGAGCTGGCTGACTATATACTACTGGGGGCTTGCTGGCTATATACTGGGGGGGCTGTGACCAAAGCATTTCCCAACCTCGGCTTATACTCGGGTCAATAGTTTTTCCCACTTTTTTGTGGTAAAATTAGGGGTCTCGTCTTATACTTGAGTCGGATTATACTCGAGTATATATGCTTCATCTCCCCCAATTGTATGGCAGTTTTCTGACATATTGAGCCTATTTCCCACCCTACCTCTTACTTGGAGGGGCATGTGAGGTTCATGACCAGCAACGGTAGGGTGGACCGTTCCAACAACCTAAAAATAGCACAACCTATCCACATTTTGCCACAATAAACCAGCAAGGAAACTATCCATTTGACAGAATGTCCGACAATTTTGGCTGATTCTTCAAAATTATAGGTGCAGAGATAGACTAGACAGATTTCAATCACACAAATTAATAATCCAGCATCAGACACTGGTACTACCTGGTGCAGTATAAGACTATCCATCTAACTTTATACTACCCTACTTTTCAACACTTGATAAATCTGCCCCAATATGTTTCTTAAGGTCCTTTATCTCTATAAAATGCCATAGGACACTATGTAAGATCTTCTCAGCTCCTCCCGCTATATAACAAGCTGCCTGCAGATAGGACACCATGTACAATCTGCTCAGTTCCTCCCGCTTTATAAAATGTTTCCTGCAGATAGGACAGTACATACAATCTTCGCAGTTCCTCCTGCTTTATAAAATGTTTCCTGCAGATAGGACAGTACTTACAATCTTCGCAGTTCCTCCTGCTTTATAAAATGTTTCCTGCAGATAGGTCAGTATGTACAATCTGTTCAGTTCCTCTTGCTTTATAAAATGTTTCCTGCCGATAGGACAGTATGCACAACCTGCTCTGCTCCTCATGTCCTCATCTTTCTTCATAACATGCTGCCTGAATGCTTCCTCTAAGCCAAGTAAACTTTTGAAACCCCTCCGCCTCTTACGCCACCTTTATGCCAAGTTATCAGGGGTGTTAAGTGGGGAGTGGCAGGACCTGGTATAGAATTGTTCACATGCCTGTTGGGTCCCCGCATACAAAGAAGCCGGAGCCTGTTTGTACCTACCTGGCAAGACCAAAAAGGCAGGGACAACATCGAGCGCTGGTGCAAGTTGTACCAGCGCTTGATAAATCTAACCCAGTATCTACTAATGTTACACAAAAGATTCCCATGTTTATGGGCACATAGTGCAGTTTGCCTCACTAATGTGCAGAGTGTGCCAGTGTATTACAGACTGGCGCACAGTCTTCAATAATCTCGCACATCCTGCAGGCACCAAAAGCGTTTAAGTGTTTTTTCTGGTCCACTCAGTTTAATAGGTGTGCGCCACAAATTTCAACACAAATGTCCCTTTAGGTGCACAGTTGTGGCAAAGTGCAGCCGCGACACAAAACTGGGCCAAACACTTCATAAATACATGTGCAGCCAGTTTGATAAATGTGGGCCATTGACAGTCATAGTCATCAATATCTAAAAAAGCCCCACATATTAAAATAACTAGAAATATATTAATACAAAATGCAAGAAATTATATGAAATAAAGACTCCACTAGTTTTAGTGAAAACTTTTTTGATCTTACCAAATGGCTGCAATGAAACAAAGGGGCTTATTTCCGTCGGGTTTTGCGAGTTTTCTGGGATCGCGCCGCCGGGACAGGCATTTAGAATTGTGTCGCACACGATCTTATTTTGGCGCATCGGCGCCAGCTTTCATGCGTCAGAAATCGGGGGGCTGGATTTAATATTCAAATTCTGTCGCAACCAATGCACTTACATACACCAGGAAGAAGAAGGTGAACTCCGGCGGACATGAGCGGGGAGCGACACATGCAGGAAATCGGGCGCACAGTCTTAGTGAATCGTGGCACAATCCATGACCGTCCGAGATTCCAGATCGGGGATCGGGACGTGGACAAGTAAGTAAATGTGCCCCAAAGAGTGAAAAATGTAAAGGGGTCTGAATACTTTCCGTACACACTGTAAATGTAAAAAGTTGTAGCTTCTCCTGAAAAAAGATCCGGCATATAGTTTTAATTTTTTTTAATAAATTTGCAATTGTAGATAATATAAAAAGAGTGCCATAATTTCAAGCTCAGCCCTCATTGATGGCTCTGAGTAGATTATTTGTGAAGCTATTTTGATTTTCCTTTAGTATATATGGTACATCACATTTTTACTGGACATTATTCACTAGGTTATAACATTATAGTATGAGGTTTACCTGGAGAGGACTGGTCACTGCTCAGGACGAGGGTGGCGGGAGTGGGTCTACGTCTCCGTATCTATCAATGTGAAAAGAATAAAATTTTCAATATTATACACAGTGTTTATCATATGTTAAATTTACAAATCATTATTATGACATTTTATATTAGTTTCACCAAGATGGTGTCTTCCTTCTTGGTCAAACTCAGCTGTGCCAATATCACTCTTCCTATAACTCCTCCCTGATTATATGAAATACCCGCAGCTAAGCACAGAATGTATTATTTTTTTAGTCTGCATTCACCCACACGAATGGGGGACACATATATGCCCCCCATACACAAAAATGGCCAGACGGCGCCCTACGGGAGCGGTATGGTGCAGCACACACGCGGCACCGCACCATTCCTTAGCTGTGAGAGAGATAGGACATGTCCCCCCCTCACCCCCTCCTCCCCCCTCAACCCTTCCTCCTTAGATGCTTCCCAACCCTTTTCTATATAAAAAAAACCTCATAGATATTATTAGGAAAAGAAATAGTAATATTGGGTCTTTTTTGTCTTGGGTTTGTTGTTATGTTTTCTTAATTCTGTTGTGGTGATTTTTCACAGTTTTTTTCAATGTAAAGTCAAGTTTAGACAATGAGAAACCAAACGTATCGTATTATCTATATAGACAAACATTAAAAATGTTGTAAACTTCAGAGCGTGTAAACTTATTGTACATGTATTTATAAAGTGTCTGCGCCAGTTTTGTATCACAGCTGCTTTGTGTCCAACATGTGCATCTACAGGGGCTGTTAGTGCTTAGTATGAGTTTGTGCCACATTTATTACTGACATCCCCTACAATTCTGTCTGCGCCACAATTGTGCATCATGAGCAAAGTTCACCAAAAAAATGGTGCAGGGGGCACCAGATTAATGAAAACCATGCACTAGTTTTTACTAACCTGGCGCACTCTACACAATCCACAGGCAAACTGCACATAGTACAGACTGCACTTATCTTGATAAATGGGGCCAAATGTTAGCAGCTTGATCTTACAGAGCTGTAGACAATAAGATCTGGAAGTTTTCGTGATATTGAAGGTGTTTTTGAACTAAATCTGCTTTAGTTCTGGTAGTGGTTTGTTGGATTTTTTCTGTAGCAGCCCTGGAGATCTGTGTAACCAAACCTTTGTGTGTGCTGTTAGTAGCAGAACTGTCAAAACTGCATTCTATATTCCAGGATTGTAGATGGATTCTGAGCATTCTGGTTTATTGGAGAGTGAGATATTACAAACCCTCCCCTCCCCTCTGATATACTGTAAAAGGCTTCTGTTTGAATAGTAAAGCATTTGCTAAAGAGGGGGGGGGGCTGTGCTGTGTTCAGTAAACAGATCCCACACTCCAGTGCACTACAATGTCTGGGACCTGCCTTATATACCTGCATAGTCGCATCAGACCTTGCTGGTTATTCGGTCTTTTGTGTTGTCTTGTGCTATTGCTCTGTTTTGTTATTCTGTGTTATTGACCTCTGCTATGCCTTCTGGCCCTTCTATTGCTATTCTATTCTGAAACCTTGCCACCATCTTGGTTTTGACCAACTCCACTTGTCTGTCTGTATCTGTCTCTCAGTGTCATGTATCTCCGGTTGTGACCCTGCTTTCCCTGTTTCTGACTTGTGTTGGTTTTCTGTGTACTAGTGTGAACACTAGTCTACATCCGAATTCCTGTTACCTGTCCACTTCACCATCCAGAAGCTGCCAGAGGATGTAAGTCTTCCCTGTCACCTTGTAGCCGGTTTGCCCTTGTCAGGGCGGCTTATTTACTTTAGCAGGGCCATAGTCCACAAGGACGTTGCAGGGTAAGTTCGCCACCACTTATCCAGCCTTAATCTGCATGTTTCCCCACCGTTTCCTTAAAATGTATGTATATACTGACATCTTTATCCGACTACTTCCTCTTGTCAAAGCGGTGTGTCCCTATACATTCAACATTGATTGGACAGTGTGATCTTGTATATATGGATACAGCCCTGATTGGTAATGCCCAGTTGTCAAATTATTTCGGTTGACAGGTTCCTTTTAAGTAATGGAGTCAGAATTTCATCAAAGCCAACATACATGTGTGTCACATATTAGTACTACTCCTGTTACACCAAATCTTATTGATTATAAACTGAATAAAGTGCACAGGACATTGGCCATAAAAACAGCTGGAGCTGAGTACTTTTCTACATGACCCATGTGGTCATCCATAGAGTCTGCACATGCTCAGCCACAGAAGCAGAAGGATTTTTAGCAAGCGCCTGCATAGAATAATCATGAACATGTGATGTGACATTTCCATAGCAATACAGACATCATTGTCTACATGTGGCCTCAGCGGCACAACTGATGTCTTCATTGTTTGCAGGTAACTGGTCAATTTGAAGCCAACTCACAGACATGCAATTTGTTCCATTAATAGCGGTTAATGTGTGGAAATTCTAAGAATTGCTCAATTTTCATTGAATGACTTCACAGCTATGAGTTTTCCTTTGCATTAGCGTGTCTCATATCATTACTGACGAAAAAGAGCAGAAAGGTCGTCACAGATCTTTAAATAACGCCAGTTGTCAGGCAGCGTCATCCTGTGCCACATCCATTACCATAGCTGAATGCATGAGCATGGACATTAACATGTCAGAAATTATTATCTTTGCTTTAAAAGAGACCAACACCCATAATTTACTATGGGTCGCGGTTTGCACTTTCAACTGACTTTGCACAGTTTTTTGGATTTGCGTGGCTTTGACGGGTATTTAACAGGTGTCTGCGCTGGGATTGTGTCACACAATCTTTTTTTGGCGCAGCTGTCCTGAGTGGGGAACCGACACATGCAGGATATTGGGCGCACGATCTTAGCGAATCGCGGCAGAGTGCATTATAGTCGGACAATGCACTTTCTGTGAACTCTTCGGATCGGGTAAGTTAATGTGCCCCATTATTGTGCTAGTACTCCTTATGTCTAGTCAGTTCTTGTCAAATGGTGGAGCTCTAGAAAAAACACGGAGACCACTACTAAGCTATTCTAAAAGAAATGCATAAAAGATATCTCCTTATTTGGTGAGTGTCTGACACTTGGGAACCCTGATGATCAAATGACGTTGGTTACTGGAATAACAACAGTGTATAGAGATAAGCTGAGTTCCTGGGGGTTCATTCTAGTTAGACAATGGAGTTTGGCCCAAGTGACAGGTCATAAATCTGGGAAAACCCTTTTACAGACCAAGCATAACAGGCTAACATTGCAAAAAAGTTGGTCGATCATTGAAAAACCATCCAATTAATGATTGTCTGAACAATTGTTATGTACAGTTGTTCATGTACACAGTCCAAATATGACCTATAACACTGGGAGATGAACGATCTTTATGGACAAATTCGTCCATATGATGATCTTTGTAAAAAAATGTTGGTTAGTATAATATGTATGGTTACCTTAAAGCAAATCTACCAAAATCAGGCATGCTAAGCCAGGGACATGGGTCACATTTACTAAGGGCCGTGCGGCAGTTTTTCTGTTGGACTTTGCGTCTTCTTTTAGGTGCAAACTGCTTGCACAGCTATTTAAGAAATGTCTTCACCACAATTGTGTAGCATGTGACCGTTTTGTGGCGCGGCTGCACTATTTTTCATGCAACACAAATTTCTGCACTACAGAGGGCATTCCGGTGCTCAGTCGGACCGTGCGTCATTAAAGGGGAGGCTCTGCTGTGGACATTATTGTAAACGGGGGCTATGCTGTGGACATTTCTGTTAAGGAGGGCTGTACTGTGGACATTTCAATAATGAGGTGCCACTGGTGCTGGACATTTTATTAGAGTTCCGACTGCATTTATTACCCTATGGCTTATACTAAAGCCAATAACTTTTCCCAGGTTTTTTTGTGGTAAAATTAGGAGCCTTGGCCTATATGCAAGTTTTTACAGTATGAGGGGGAGTTTAGCTGCAGAACGTTGGGCCAGCTAGGTGCAGCATCCACATCTCCTTCACCTTGTTGTTGTCTTGAAGGGGCTGACTGCCATTTTATTATTGTATAAATATGCTGGCTTGAGTTGTTTAGAAGTTAAATTTATACCATTACAATGAGCCATTTGAGGGCAACCACAAAGCTGATCTCTCCCAGCAGCCACAGTGCCCCGACCCAACAACAACACTGCCCCCAGCTGTCACATTACTCGTTTCCAGTAGCTACAATGCCCCACAGTAGCCACAGCCCCTAGCAATCAAAATAACCCAGTAGCAACAGTGCCTCCCTAGCAGTCACAGTGCCTCCTTTAGCCACTGCCCCCCCAGCAGTCATAGGGCCCCCAATAGCCACACTGCTCGTAGGAACCTACCGCCCCCTCAAGCAGTCACAGTGCCTTCAGTTTCCACACTGCCCCGCAGTAGTCATGCTGCCCCCCAGCAGCCATAGTGCCCCCAGTGGCAACAGTGCCCCCCAGTAGTCCAGCTTTGTTATGGGAACAGACTAACGTTGCATTTTAAGTTATTGTGTTTTATATTTTATCATTTGTAGTTTTTTATCTTTTGTCATAGTATCTTTCATAGATACCTCCTCGGTTACAACTATACATTATTGTACATGTATTGTTTTACAAACCATGAATTTTAAAACGTTCTGATTTCTATATCTGTACGTATTGGTATTCTATTCATATTTGTTCATTATACGGATAACTACATGCAATAACATTTTCAATTGTCTGCTTTAATTAAAAACTCCTATAGGAGGTAGATATATGTGCTTAGCATTTTTTTGTTTATTTTTCTAAATGTATTACTACAAAATCAAACCTTTATCAATTTTGCATCCCCATGATTGTACCAACTCAAAGAATAAAGAAGACATGTCAATTGGGGCACAAAGTAAAAGCCATAAAACCAAGCCCACATGGCTGATTTTTGTGAGTAGCCAAGCTGTAAAGATCCATTTATGTTTACAGTCTCATTTCATTTCCTTCTCTTTCTTGGTACAGATTATAAACTATACTTTATACATCTATTTCTATTGATGGGAACAGATGGATAGCCTTCCTAATTCTTTATGAGATCATCTCAAATTTGGCTTTGTGGAATATTTTCTCTACATCTGCCGCAGTATAAATAAACACAAACCAGACACGATCTTAATCCAATGGCAGGAGCCACTAATGTAAAATAAGCATCCTGACTATAAAATGATATAACAAATCTATAGAACTACGCTAAGCTGCAGTATACAGCATGGATTACGGAGACACTGGTTTATAGATTTGTATATAAAATATATGAAGCCTTTAAATGTGACACATGGAGAAAATGTGTCTTCTACAGGGGTCAATACACTTTTCATACAGTTTGGGTTTACATAATATAATATAATGGTTAATATGTAAGTCCTGTCATTTTTAAGTTACACAGTACAAGGGCCCGGTATAATAAATCTCTACCAGCATCTCATCAGCGCCTAATGTTCTACAACCTGTCATTGTTCTCATCAAGAAACAGACCCAGCTACATCAAATTATTGCATTAGCCAATGAATGACACCGTTAATTCATGCAAATTAGTCTGTTTGTCTCAATGACCTTAAACATCCTTGTACAAATTAGACAGCAGTGTCTGTAACAAGAGAAGAAAGTAGTAACGCCAATGTAGAGGTTGGTGTTACAGGTCATTGGACAATCAGATTATAGACAACTAAAAAGCTTAATGCTGAATGGACCTAAAGAAGTCAAAAAGCTCTGCTAAAGATTTAAAATTAAGTTATGAAGTTATGAAAGTTATGCAATTTTTTTTCGACTTATTTACCGTATATTACCCTACGTCAGTGGAAACCTTCCATTGGCACAAGATGGATAGAAAAATACTTAGATAGATACATCAAGTTTAAATGATTAAAGGGATACTCTCTTCTTCTGTATTCATGACATATCCACAAAAATGACATGAATTATGGCATGAATACACAATAAATGCAGGACACACACCTATTGTAGGACACCCCCGCATTGAAGAGTTTGCTGCGAATGTGACCACCATCCTTTCATGTTTTTGTGAGCTCTATAAAAAGCCGAGTCCCTCCCGTACACATTCGATAGTGGTATATATAGTGGTTTTGGGTGAGATTTTAATTGGAGCCAGGCACCTAGGGTTATGCAAAGATGTTGGATATATGTGAGGGTATAGAGCACAAAAAAGAGGGGGGGAAATTGTTGCATGACTACAGGCCCTTGTGACCAAGCTAGGTGGGTCCCAGAGGTGGGACTGACAGCTATCATGTATTAATGACATATCCCTTGGATATGTCAAAAATACAGAAGGTGGGGATACCCCTGTAAATAATTTAAAGGGATTTTCCAGTATTTTAAGATAGGTAGTAGGATTCTGATCCATGGGATTGTCTTAGATCAGCAAGGGTCCTGCCTACTTCTGCTCCACAAATACACAATGGATCATCTTTAGGGGTGACTATGTTACACAAAAGTCTCTCTAAATATAGATCCATATTTTGGCAACAGCTCCTCTACAAAGATAAAATGAATAGCACAATTAAATTAAAACTTTCCTATTCCTTATCTCCCCTATAACTGCCCTTAAGGGTTAAGGTGAGAAGCCTAGTGTACTTTAGGTGGAGGCCCGGGAACTGTTTACTGTGCTGAACACCAGACCACTAGGCTACCAGGCTACTATTTAAAGGGATTTTCCCACAAATGGAGATTGCCGCTGCAATCTCTGTGAGCTCCATAGAGATGAAGGGGGCAATCCACACACATGCTGCTCCAGTCATCTTGGGGAGCTGACAAGGGGTGCGTCAGGCTTACATCGGACCCCCGTTCTCGTAATCTGCAGGGGTTCCCAGGTTTCATAACTGAGCCCCCACTGATCAGCAAGTTAGGCCCTATCCTTCGGATGGGGCCTAACTTGCTTTGTTGTAAAAGAAAACCCTTTAGCAAATGATGATCCAAACTATAGGTCATCAATGATCTTGTTATTACCCCTTCTATACATGTAAAAAACAAGATATTAAAACTTTAAGCAAACATTAACTATTTTGTGAGTCACCTAACCAGTCACTGCAGCTAGACAGAAATATAATAATTGTGTGTGAATAGAGCTGCACTATAATTAGAATTTGTTCAGAAACCTCTTACAAATTAGAAGTCACATATGTTAAATAATTCAGCGTAGTCATTTCACATGGAAGAAATGATATTCTAGAATTGTCACATTCAAAAAAACCCATAAATTAAGCAACTTTTCTCCTTTGTAAGTGAGGATTTATTAAAGTTGCTTTGAAGACTAATTATACTGAAGAGTTAAGGCTGACTTTCCTTTAAAGGCACACGTTCCTATACTTGTAGTGTGATGAATTATCTTGTATATCTTATTATTTCTATACAAGTGAGTCCACCCTTACTATCCACCATGGCACATAAAGGGGTATTACTCAACATGATGGCATTGCACATACAATAAATGATAGGAAATGATGGGCAATGTCTGACAATTGTATTAAATGTCTATACAGTATCTACACTTGACTATATGTCAGAGGATGCTGTTGAAGGTTTACATCAGTAGAGCACCAGAGTCTACCTTAGTTACTATATAATAAATGAAAAACCAGAAGTCCATAAAGAAAGCTACAACATTGGCAACCATGAACATTAAGCTTAGATTAGACTCTTTAGAACAAGTACCAAGAAGAGGAATTCGTAAAACCTCTAGGCCACCGGGTCTGGGGTGGAAAAATTATAAACACCCCACTAAAGCCTCCTGTTCTGACATCACTTCTTGGTTTCACACCTGTCCCTAGCAAAATCAAGGGTGGGAAAAGGGAGCACAGGTCCTCCCTTAAGCCAATGAGTGGCCTCCTCAAGCCAGCAACAAAGAAAGTGAAGTATCCTGGAAACAGGAAGTGATGTCCTGCTGCCAAGGAAGTCATCCATTGTCTTAAGCAGGTCCTGCGACTACCAGAACTTTTGCTGGCCCGAAAACCAGTATTACCAGAGCACTATCGTAACCGGCAGCAAGAGTGGGGTTAGTATGTGTTTCTTTTCCCTACTCGGCCCACTATGGGTTTTCCATTTTCCTCGAATACCACTTTATGGGTTAAAGGTCATAAAGTTGTAAAGTATTTGAAGAGAAATGAAATATTTTGAGCATACCTTTATGTATATTGTAAGTAGGATCAAGAGATATTCATATTCCAGGATTGGAGCTTCAAGGAAATCCAATAGGGGGTATCCGTGCACCTCTGTGCTCCTAACCTTTGCAATGAGATGTTCTCCACTATTTAAAATAAGTATATATTTGTATATATGCTAATATTTTAACATATCTCTTTCAATATTAATAATATGCTTTTATATGAGGATTCTATGATCTAGCTTGCTAGCTTAAGAGGGATCATATTGACCTCCTAGAGAAAATGATATTTTATGTTAAAAGAATTGTGCGGTGTACATGTAGGCGAGCCAACATATACAACGCACAATTCTTTTAATGTGAGAAGAATAAAAGTCATTTTTTATTGGATGTGCCGCGTCTACCTCCCTTTTCTTCTTTGGACCTATTCGGATATACAAGCCAGCAAGACGCCGAGCACTCCCAAGCAACCTTCCACTACCTCGAGACCGCCTCAATATGGGTATGTGAGACAACCTTTTTTTTCCTTTTTTTCTCTGGATATTTTATGTTAGTGGCTGACCTATTGCTATAAGAACAGGTGGCATCTTCAGGAAGACAGGAAGCAGCCAGGCTGATTACATTAACATTTCGATACGACATGTATGCTCATTTCTTGATTCTCTAGAGGAGAACAAAATGAATGTTATCACTAAGGGATTAAAACTGCATAGTAAATCGAGTAATCACAAGCAGTTGAAATCCAACATGACCGGCTATACTGTATGCCATATGTATATATTATTTTATAATAAAGTACAGCCAAGTACACTTAAAGGGAAAGTCTGCTTTAGATAACCCTTAAAAGAAAAAAACAATATGACCAGGCGGACTGGTCTCTGCCCATTGCTTAATAAAGACATAAAAAATGTGCTGTGGGGTCTATACATCAAGGGAAATAACAATAAAAGAGAAACAAAAAGTTGCATTAGAGTCTCTTTGGTTTGTACAAATGTGGTAATAGTGCACATAAATGAGCAATTCACGTATATGGTAATCCTAATGGAGAATTAAGGGAGAGTGTTGTTGATGCATGATGTGTATATCTGCAAATACGCTAGTTATAAACGAGGTAGGAGGCTGCAGAGATTGCCTCTGAATCTAGGGGAAGAGTAATTAGTGCAAGTAGAGTCACATCAAATTTGCCCAAATGTGGTTAAATTTGTCAGGACAATTCCTATGTTAGTAAAGCAGGGATTCTTAGGGAAGTATTTGATTAATGTGAGCTTTCCACATTCTCAGGGTCTATTGGTGTCATACAAACATAAGGCTATATGTTTCCTAGTCATGAATAATGATTCCTGTAAAAGAATATCTTAAGGTAATGGGGCAAATTTACTTACCCGGCCCATTCGCGATCCAGCGGCGCGTTCTCTGCTCTGGATTCGGGTCCGGCCAGGATTTAATAAGGTAGTTCCTCCGCCGTCCACCAGGTGCGCTGAAAGTCATCTCATCGCGCCGGAATGCACCACCTCAGACCAGGTGAAGGTAAGCGCTCCCCAAGCGACACTTTTTCGGTTTTTAAATGCGGCGGTTTTTCCGAATACGTCGGGTTTTCGTTCGGCCACGCCCCCCCGATTTCCGTCGCGCGCATGCCGGCGCCGATGCGCCACAATCCGATCGCGTGCGCCACAATCCCGGGGCAATTCAGGTACAATCGGCGCAAATCGGAAATATTCGGGTAACACGTCGGGAAAACGCGAATCGGGCCCTTAGTAAATGACCCCCAATGTGTCCATATAGCATCAGAAAGTAACCCCAACAAACAAATCCATGATGTGCGTGGCATGTTGAGGGACAATTATACCAAGAGAAATTCGGAAACTATTCCAAAATGTGGCACTTGGGGGACATACTCAGTACATATGCCCAAAATTGTCTTCCAAGAAGACACAGCACGGACAAGCGGAGTTAGGTGCACATCCCATTCTGTACAACCTCACTACTGTTTGATAAGCTTAATGAATTATATAATGCTGTGTCATTCTGTTATTAATAGCAGGTGAAACTCTGATATGTGCAGAGATGAGATCTGCCTCCATTTCATCTCTAATAGATGGTGTTAGTTCTTTCCACTTTACTAAAGTTTGTAGGGGGGGCAGCTTTCTGTGAAATGAGATGTGTGAATAAGGCTGATACCAGTCCTCTCGGCCCCTGTTTTTGTATATCCCCATAAGGGGATAATTAGACATGAGAGGGGGTCCATCCGGGAATTGTGCGGACAGAGAATGTCACAGTTGCAGATACCGGTAGAACCAGCGATGGTCTAATCCATATTTAGGATAATCTCTTATTTTAGTTGGACCCTGGCATCAAGTAGGACAGATTCTGTGCGGTATTCTGTGGAAGAACCCAGTAGCCATGTGATAAATTTGGGTAATCATTGAAGGAAAATCTTAAAACAAATTTTATCACATATACAATGATCGAAACGGTTTTACAAACACCCGGTATCAGATGCATTTTCGTTGAGCCAAAGCCATAAGTGGGTTCTAAAAGAATGAGAAATATAGGAGGGACATTTATTATTTGCATTGGATAAATTCCTGGGTTTAGTGCAAAAAAAGCACTGCATTCATTTTAATCCCTGAAACATTTTTAATTGAATATTTATGTCTAGTCTTCTGCTTCGGGTAATTTTTTAATCACTTAGAAGCTGTTGAAGTTCCTTTATGACTGGGTGCACAGAGTATTAACACATATTCATTATCCAATTACTCCAGATGTATGACAACTTATAAAACCTAGTGTAAATACCATATAACTTTATATTAGCTGCTGCAAATAGCACATATACAAAATTAGTTGTATCCCCTCCCCCCCCCAAATCTGAATCACAAGCTGCATTAGTAAATGCCTGTAGGTGAACATCTTTTTTATAGCAACTTGCCTGAAACTATCTACAGATGTGTCCACCCGTAACCTAGAATGAACTTGGTTAAGGACTCCTAAAATTAGAATTTCTTATAAAACCAATTTGAATACAATAAATCACCATGCGGCACAGTTTATACCTACATATGTACCTCTGTTATTATCTTCACTAAAACGATAACAACAGAAGTCTAGTGGATCTTTTTCAATGGACTTTTAGTGGCTTCTGTTAGTTTCCATTTGCACCACTTCTGTTATGGCTTCTGTTATTTGAGTATAAAATTGGATGGAAATTGTAGCGCTTTTTTTTTTTCTGTCTCAAACAAACGAAGTACTAAAGGAAGTGGTGAAAAAAATCAGTTGAAATGATGTAAATTTTAACAGATCCATTAGACTTCTGTTATTATCGTTTTCCGAACCCGTCAAGTTGTCCGATGGCCACACCCCCAATTTCTGCCGCGTGCAAGGCGGCGCCAAGGCGCAACAATCCGATCGTGTGCGCCAAAATCCTGGGGCAATTCGGCACAAAACGATGCAAAACGGATATATACGGGAAAACCTGACGGAACCGCGGTCCGTGGACCCTTAGTAAATGTGCCCCATTATATTACAGAGAGTAATCAGAGCTGTGTGTTATAACGAACAGTGCACCGGTGTGACATCACATGACCATGGACCTGGAAGTAAACTATGAAGCTTTCTGTTGTATGACAGCAAGCAGAGATCTAGAAAACCACAAGGAACTGATACTGAAAGTATGTTGTAAAATTATATAACTATTCATTACACAAACAATATCAATTATTTCGTGAAAGTGGACAACCCCTTTAACATGTTGCTCTTGAAGGCATCCTCTCTGTCTGTGATGAGGTACAAGCAAGAACCCATGCTTGATGAACACTTGAAGGATCCAACAGTGTAATAAAGACTGAAAGAAATCAGATGTCCTGAGTTTTTAGGGGCTCATGCAGCACTTGGATCCTGGTAATAACTTAGGCCCATGAAGTACATAGGTTTTTTTTTCTAAACCATTCTATTCTCTCCTTTACATTACAGGTCATTCTGCCTGGTGAGATATGGCGATGGAATTGACATTTTGCTATAAAAGCAGAATGTGTGTGTGAATTAAGCCGTGTGAAGTAGATTAAAGTCTGATCACATCTCTCACCCGTTTCCTTTTACATTTACCGCTCAGGTTAGGATACCATTGATTCCACTGGTCATAAAGTACATGAACAAATTGATACCATCCAATAAAAAGCCTGTACTAATGTAAGAACAAAAATAGCAATACAAATCCACGGCAGAAGCCAGCAGGCCTTATGTTAAGCATTGTACCTTTTAACATCTCCACACTGTGACCTTGGAACACTTTTTACTCTTTAAATCAGAGTTTTATTTCACAGCTAATACTTTGTAGGGTGGTAAAGCTCTTTTCCTCTCTATTTCTGAACCATTAGTGAGAAAACCATAGTAGAAAACCAAGGTAGAAAACCAGAACAGGCTTCCATTATGCAACATTGTGAATAGATATTTTACACATACAAAGGGCTGCACTCTAAAAATATAAAAAAAATACATTTGGGTTAATTCAGTCCTCACTAATCTAAACGCTGGTTTAATTTTTCTCCTGGCTGTCTTTATTGATTTGCACCACACCCATCTTCTGCTGTGGAGTTTGCTTTGGTTTAATAAGAGTTAAAGGGGTTATCCGGGTTTAAAAAAATTTTTCTGGCCGGGCTGGGGAGGGCTATTTAAACATAATAAACATGTACTTACCTCCTCTGGTGCTGCCGATGTCCCGCGCCGCGGCCCGTCTTCTCTGTGCGCCGGTTTCATTACACCGGCGCACAGGGAGCTTCCGGCCGGCCGGATGCTCCCATGCGCACCATCTCCCAGCGCTTACAACGCTGAGAGATAGGGACGGATGGGAGGAGCCGTCCACAACACGGACCGGAAGCTCCCTGTGCGCGGCTTCAGTGCCCCTGTTTGTTTACAGGGGCATGGATCGAAGTGACCGCGGCGCGGGACATCGGCGGCGCCGGAGGAGGTAAGTCCATGTTTATTATGTTTAACTATTCCTCCCCAGCCCGGCCATAAAAAATTTTTTAAACCCGGATAACCCCTTTAATCCTCTGTTATGGACAGAATCTCTTTCCACTCGCTTTTATTTCCTGTCTAAGTGTGAGAGAACTGATCCAATCATCTTCTGGACTGGGACATCTCGTAAAAGGTTTGCTGACTAATTCCTCCCTGGTACAATCTTACTCTGAGCCAGCTGTCATTCACCTTGGTTCCTGTGTCTTGGATTCTCTGACCCTTTGCCTTTTTTCTGATTATACATTTGCCTTTTGATTTTGTACTACATGTGTTCTGTTAGTCCAAACAGAAGTTGACTTCTCTCTGGTGTTGGTATTGGCCTGTGTTTGTCTCTGTGTTTTGACTTTAACATGGGAAGGGAACATCGACCAGGTGTCATCTACCCCTTAGTGTAAGGTTGCCAATTAGGTAGGGAAAGCTCAGAAGAGGTTTTAATCTTAAGGCTCATTGTCCTTGTATGCCCTTCCTGTGTAGCCATCCAGGCCAATCAGAAACCCTATAAAACAATTGTTCTATAAAAAATTTGGAAACACTATAATGAAATTATGGTATTAAAAAAAAAGATGATTATCCATGGACAGTTACCCATAGATCCAGACTCTGTGACTGTGGCAATCTTCTTACAGTAGTTATCCATGGCCCTCTTCCTTCTAAAATAAACTTTTAAAATTATGCTAATTAGTTGAGTGGCCCTGGTGAGTGTTTCCAGAGCCCCTCAATGATGTCTTTTCACTCATTGTTACAATGAGCAGAGCATTTCCTGACACCTATTTTTCTCATTGTAACAGCCTGTGATGCTGCAGCACTGAGGGAATCTGGATATACCCATCAAAGCCCATCAGGCTCATTAGTATAATTTTAAATGTTTATTTTAGAAGGAAGGAGGCTATGGGTGACAAATATAAGAAGATTACCGTAGTCATGGTGCCTGGATCTATGAGTAAGTGCCTCTGGTTTTTCCATGCTTCATTTTGACGGTACAGGACAGAGCAACAGGGTGAAGAAAGGGGCAGATTTATTAACGGTCTTACATCCCTTTCATGGCATAGAGCAGTTACCACCTAAATGTTGTCTATAGAAGTACAGCATGTTCAGGGATTGCAAAATGTAATAATTCAGGGGAAGTAATGTGAAATCTACCTTCCATCTCAATGAATTTTATGGCCTCCTCCATGCATTATGCTGCAGCTCTGCCCTCTGCACACTCCACGGGCAAACTGCGCTATTTCTGATAAATTTGGGCCATTGTATGTAGACCTGGCTTGGTGCCCATCATCAGATCTCAATTGCTGAGGGAGTGAAAATTAAACTTTTATTGCATCACATTACTGTCTGATGGGTCTAGAAATGACTTGCATTTTAATAACATCTCCTTAAAACGTGCCCCTCCCTAAAGTAAGTACTACTTCAAAGTGGTGCCCCCGGGCATCAGAGATGAATAGGTATACTATGGCATTATGTTCATGTCTTGCCATGTTAACATGTAGAGACAGCTACATCATCAGATGAATGTAGTATTGGTTTTACGACAGATAAAAGCTATTTTTTAGTTACTGAAAGATGTTTATGTTATATTTTGCCTAGGGACGTAGATTAATGTTGATCTAATCTTCTAAGGATCTTAAATATTATAATTACTCTCATAAGATTGTCATCTAGAGGCTGTCCAAATGTATCCAAGTTTTACACACAAATAGAGAATGTGATCACTGCAGCCAATCACTAGACTCAGCAGTGTACCGCTGAGGCCAGTGATTGAGTCTAGAGGTCACATGTTTTTGGTGTCAACTCTGGAACTCTGTAATCAATGACTCAATCAATGGAGAAGCAGAAGAATGCTACATGTAAGTTATGCTTACTTTGTTGTTTTATAGCATCTCCTACCTGTTCACTAATTGAGATAGAAGATAAACCCTGGTTCACAACTGGAGATAACATTATAGATAAGAAAATTATGGTTTGGATAAATTAGAGAACAGATTTGCCAAAGTCTACATAAAACACGCCGGTGAGATCCCTGGTTCTCATTTTTTATTCTGATATTTGTAAAGTACACTTGAGTGAGGAATCAGGAGAAGATGATTAGAGACTCCCTGATCTAGAACTCTACATGTCATTTTATCCCACCCAGCTGACCTGCGTCCCAGCTTCTAGGTTAACCAAAGAAGAAATATGACGTTTGGGGAACCCGCCTCCCCCCCTCCCCTCTGCCCCATCACAACCCCAGGTATCACAACCTATACCTCCCCCACCTCTCCTGTTCCCCAGGCTCCCCCAAAGGGAGCAATCCTCACTTACCCATCCCACCCTCATGTAACTCAGGGCACCCAGGAGAGGCCGACTATGCCCACCCTTAGGCCCCCTTTCCTCCATTTCTCCCATCATCTTATTCCAATATGTTCCAAAATGCTATACATACTATAATTGCATTGTTTTTTCACTGTTTTCTGCTTTCATATTGTACATTTGACTGTTACCTCAAGCATGCAAGCCCAATAATTGGCAACCTGTTTCATTCACTAATATACTAAGCGTGTAACTTTTGTTGTCATATGCATGCAATACTGTTATATGTTATTTGCATTATAAAATAAAAAAAAATCGATAAAAAGATTTTTTTTTAAAAACGGCCGGTGAGAATATTTATTGATTGCCTTAATGCTAATAACCATAAAATGTTATGTGTTACATGATCATCACATAACCCTTGCTAGATATTATTTTGGTGTCAGCACATAAAGTCACCGGCCCCAGGGAAAGCATTGATCTATATCACAAGTGAAAACTCAGGCGATGGATGAGACACTTATTACACCACGCGAGTGATAACTCACAGAAGATGAGGAATGTCTGCAGGTCGCTGTATCAGCTGAAATGTCCAATTCAATCAATGACCTCAGGGGTCAGTGCTATTGTATGATATACAGTTACAAAGAAGATCTGAAGTCTTAGCTAGGGCATTGAGATCATAAGAGCAAGACAGAAATTGATAGTTAAAGACTTCAGACTTTTCAAGAACGGTGCAGATTAAACTGGAATGGATTATTCCTAAATCCTTACACAGTCAAATACTATGAAATTTTAGAGACGGAAAACATTTGAAAATTCTTTTAAATTCCCCAAAAGCTATGCAGTATAAAATCCAAATAATTCATAAATATATTTGTACACTACTGGGGTGTAATTTGATATTATGGACTAGATCAGTGATGGCAAACCTTTTAGACGCTGAGTGCCCAAACTACAGCCAGAACCTGCATATTTTTCGCAAAGTGCCGACGTGACAATTTAAGCAGTAACTTATATCAGGCGGCACGGTGGCTGAGTGAGTAGCACATCTGCCTTGCAGCACTGGGGTCCTGGGTTCGAATTCCACCCAGGTCAACATTTGCAAAGAGTTTTTATCTCTCCGTGTTTGCGTGGGTTTCCTCCGGGTACTCCGGTTTCCTCCCACACATCAAAACATACTGTTAGGTTGTTAAGATTTTGAGCCCCATGGGGACAGGGACCAATTTGACATGCCTGTGTAGCGCTGCATAATCTGTGTGCGCTATATAAATAAAGAATTATTATTACTCCCTACTCTGTCACAGGTTTAAATTGTATAGGCACCTGAGGACACCAATACGATAGAAAGAAGGAGAAGAAGTTTGGATTATGATTGTAGCTTCCTTCTGGGGTCCTGGGCTGCCTGGGACTGCAAGAGGCCTTGAGTCCTGTTTGGCAAACTCTACCCTGGGGTGATGGCAAGGGTGCCCATATAGAGGGCTCTGAGTGCCACCTCTGGCACCCGTGCCATAGGTTCGCCACCACTGGACTAGATGAAGTGATTCTATATAAATTAGTGTAAAATAGTGACTGTGAAGCAGTGGGATACATGAGGCAGCTGATATATAGCAGTGAGGGAACAAGCAGTGACTAGATGAGTAAGAAATAAAAAGTTTTGAGTTGATACGGATTCTGCCAGTAGAAATTGCCAAATAAGCCGTAACCCGGATATTTTAATAGAGATTAACATCTTCCAGATCATGTTTCTTCCTGGCTCAATGTGGTGGCAACATTCAGAAAATCAATTTTGAAGTAAGATGTCAGTTGGTTGTATAATGGAGAGCTCAGCACTTCAAAGTTGATTTTGTGAATGATGCCACCACTTTGGGCCATGAAAGAATCCTGATCTGGGAGGTGTTATGCTGCTTAATAATATACCGGTAGTGGTGTATTTCTGCTGACAGGTTCCCATTAAAGATTTGTGCAATTCAGTAAAGATTCAGATTGTGACGGATAGATAAATGGTTGGAGCATCATCAAAAAGTGCATGGGAAGTTTCCAGGGTTCATTGGTTAGTGTGTACTAAAATTATTCTAAGAAAACACAAACAGTACACTCGCAATCTGGCCATGGACAACCCTCTTAATGTCTCCTGGGAATATTGGTTAGCTAGTCTACAATTATTAGCAATGATCAATTAGTTTAGCTTTAGATTCTCCAGATCTTTATCTTGAGTGGAAAATCCTTACAAAACAGCCCACCTTAAGATTTAAAGGGAACCTGTCACCAGGATTATAATAATTAGCACAGTCACAGTACCTGACAAGCCATGTGATGTCAGCACAACAGGCTTTCTTAAATCTACAGCACGTGCACACTACAAGGGACTATGAATTATACAGCCGTGGTAGAAGATTATTGACTTCACCAAAGTCTCTCCATCACCAATGTTAGTTATCTTTTATTTCTCTTTTTTTCTGTTGCAACTTTTTTTAATGCATTTGTGAAATAAAAATTCAAATTCTCCATTCCGTGTGCAACGGCTGCCAAATAAAATCTCCATTCCCCTAATCATGTAGGAAAAAGATTAGAATGGGCTAACTCAAAATTTACAACTTATTAGTCTTCCCTAACAGCAGATGAAGGTGTATGCGTCGTTCTGTAGCTTAGCTGTTATCACTGCTACAACAATTGTTGAATATTTAAGGAGATGATATCTTTATAGAGTTTGGGGTATATATTGATTTTCCTTATGAAACTCAACTTTCTCCAACATTTTATAAAAATGTTGGTTGCCTTTCAAATTCACCTGATGATGTAATAATAATTCTTTAGTTATATACCGCACACAAATTACACAGCACTGCACAGAACTTGCCAAATCAGTCCCTGTCTTCAATTAGGATCACAATCTAATAAACCTACCAGTATGTTTTGGAGTGTGGGAGGAAACCGGAGGAAACCCGAGCAAACACAGAGAGAACATACAAACTCTTTGCTGATGTGGACACCTCATAGGGAAATTAGAATAGTTGAGATAAAGTGTAAAGGGTATAATTACATTTTGAAAAAAATGGCATATGCCATTATGAAAATGGGAAAATGGCTGATAACAGAGAAGCACTAGCGCATGCACTCACATTTAGTGGGGATGCATGAGATACAACTTTTTGTGTAATATAGGTGAAGTCTCTAAGGTCACTTTTGAATACAATGGGATGTCAGGAATTCTGTAATTATGTGCAATGAAGCAAGCAAAGAATTGACATGTCTTATAGAATAAAGTTTCCAATAATCATACAGAAAGAAATGTGGAATTCTGCTCTTATAATGGTTCAGAAATAGATATATCATCTGAGCAGATAACGAGGTTCTGGGCACCTAAACCTGTGATATTCTGAAGACGCTAATTGAACTGAAGAAGGGGCATGGTGACCTGGAACGTATATCTAATAATAATAATGCATCATAGCAAGAAGAAATACACATTGCCTGTCTTACTTTTATCAAGAGCTCATTTCTTCGTAATGGGTCATAACAATCTGTAGACATCAAATCCGGGGAAGATACCATTTTGATGCCGTTTACTGTACACATCAAACATTGTTGCTTGATAAGGAAACATGAATGCAACTTATAACACAGAGTAAGTATGTAACATGTAACAATGATGTCTTTAAAAATTCAATCAATGACCTCAGGGGTCAGTGCTATTGTATGATATACAGTCACAAAGAAGATCTGAAGTCTTAGCTAGGGCATCGAGATCATAAGAGCAAGACAGAAATTGATAGTAAAAGACTTCAGACTTTTCAAGAACGGTGCAGATTAAACTGGAATGTAAGGATTATTACTAAATCCTTACACAGTCAAATACTATGAAATTTTAGAAACGGAAAACATTTGAAAATTCTTTTAAATTCTTCAAAAGCTGTGCAGTATAAAAGCCAAATTATTCATAAATATATTTGTACACTACTGGAGTGTACGGTAATTTGATATTATGGACTAGATGAAGTGATTCTATATAAATTAGTGTAAAATAGTGACTGTGAAGCAGTGGGATACATGAGGCAGGTGATATATAGCAGTGAGGGAACAAGCAGTGACTGGATGCGTACGAAAGAAAAAATTTTGAGTTGATACGGATTCTGCCAGTAGAAATTGCCAAATAAGCCGTAACCCGGATATTTTAATAGAGATTAACATCTTCCAGATCATGTTTCTTCCTGGCTCAATGTGGTGGCAACATTCAGAAAATCAATTTTGAAGTAAGATGTCAGTTGGTTGTATAATGGAGAGCTCAGCACTTCAAAGTTGATTTTGTGGATGATGCCACCACTTTGGGCCATGAAACAATCATGATCTGGGAGGTGTTATGCTGCTTAATAATATGGTGTATTTCTGCGGACAGGTTCCCATTAAAGATTTGTGCAATTCAGTAAAGATTCAGATTGTGACGGATAGATAAATGATTGGAGCATCATCAAAAAGTTCATGGGAAGTTTCCAGGGTTCATTGGTTAGTGTGTACTAAAATTGTGTAAAAACAAACAGAACACTCAAATTCTGGTCATGGGCAACCCCTTTAATGTCTCCTGGGAGTATTGGTTAGCTAGTCTAAAATTATTAGCAATGATCAATGAATTTAGCTATAGATTCTCCAGATCTTTATCTTGAGTGGAAAATCCTTACAAAACAGCCCACATTAAAACTCAAAAAATTTAAAGGGAACCTGTCACCAGGATTATAATAATTAGCGTAGTCACAGTACCTGACAAGCCATGTGATGTCAGCACAACAGGCTTTCTCAAATCTCCGGCACGTGCACACTACAAGGGACTATGAATTATACAGCCGTGGTAGAAGATTATTGACTTCACCAAAATCTTTCCATCACCAATGTTTGTTATCTTTTATTTCTCTTTTTTTCTGTTGCAACTTTTTTTAATGCATTGGTAAATTTGTGAAATAAAAATTCAAATTCTCCATTCCGTGTGCAAAGGCTGCCAAATAAAATCTCCATTCCCCTAATCATGTTGGAAAAAGATTAGAATGGGCTAACTCAAAATTTGCAACTTATTAGTCTTCCCTAAGGGGTGTCAGCCATCCAGATCCATGTGTACCAACCCCAACAGGTAATAATGTAGAGATTTTATTCATATGCTGCATAGATACACTGGCCTTATAGGGACTTGATGCACATCTAAAAGCACTTTAACCAAACCAAGGGCAAGTGCAATACAATAAACACAGACAATGGGCTATGCAATACATTAAACACCCAGGTGTGTCCCCGTGATGGCACAAATTTCTTTCGCTAATATGTCAATCTGCATTGTTTACCAATAAACTTGAACTACACTTGAATATTGTAACCCATTAACTTACCGGTTCACGTGTACTGGATATTTGTTATACACTGTCTCTGCAGCACAGACTGTTTGACCCTGTTCACACTTGTAAACCCCCTTTTCCTCCCCCTTCCAACAATTTAAAAAAAAATGTTTTTGTGATATTGTGTAATTTCAATAAAAACCATGAATTTTAATATTCAATAATTGAAATCTGGTCTTTGTGTATATAGGTGTAATATAGTCTTCCCTAATAGCAGATGAAGGTGTATGCGTCGTTCTGTAGCTTAGTTGTTATCACTGCTACAACACTTGTTGAATATTTAAAGGGGATGATATCTTTATAGAGTTTGGGGTATATATTGATTTTCCTTATGAAACTCAACTTTCTCCAACATTTTATAAAAATGTTGGTTGCCTTTCAAATTGACCTGATGATGTAATAATAATTCTTTAGTTATATACCGCACACAAATTACACAGCACTGCACAGAACTTGCCAAATCAGTCCCTGTCTTCAATGGGGCTCACAATCTAATAAACCTACCAGTATGTTTTGGAGTGTGGGAGGAAACCGGAGGAAACCCGCGCAAACACGGAGAGAACATACAAACTCTTTGCAGATGTGGACACCACATAGGGAAATTAGAATAGTTGAGTTAAAGAGTAATGGGTATAATTACATTTTAAAAAAAATGGCATATGCCATTATGAAAATGGGAAAATGGCTGATAACAGAGAAGCACTAGCGCATGCACTCACATTTAGTGGTGATGCATGAGATACAACTTTTTGTGTAATATAGGTGAAGTGCCTAAGGTCACTTTTGAATACAATGGGATGTCAGGAAATCTGTAATTATGTGCAATGAAGCAAGCAATTGGCATGTCTTATAGAATAAAGTTTCCAATAAGCATACAGCAAGAAATGTTGAATTCTGCTCTTATAATGGATCAGAAATAGATATATCATCTGAGCAGATAATGAGGTTCTGGGCACCTAAACCTGTGATATTCTGAAAACGCTAATTGAACTGAAGAAGGGGCATGGTGACCTGAAACGTATATCTACTAATAATAACACATCATAGCAAGAAGAAATACACATTGCCTGTCTTACTTGTATAAAGAGCTCACTTCTATGTAATGGATCATCACAATCTGTAGACATCAAATCCGAGGAAGATACCATTTTGATGCCATTTACTGTACACATCAAGCATTCTTGTTTGATTAGGAAACATGAATGCAACATATAACACAGAGTAAGTATGTAACATGTAACAATGATGTCTTTAAAAGCTTCTGCGCAGTATGTGCCCCCAGTATGTGTCCCCAGTATGTGCCACCAGTATATGTCCCAAGTATGTGCCCCCAGTATGACTGTATAGCTTTATAATAAGATCTAAGGAATTTGTATTCTGTATGTCTCCTATTATACTGCATTGATACATCGGCATTGGTCCCAAAACTGTGTTTTTCTGGAGTATATTGTTCATTTTCTATTGTTCTCATTTAAGTTTAAGCCAAGCACCTCAGAGGAGAGGAAACAGGCCGGAAGCTCTGCTGATCGTGTGTCACATGACAACCTGGACCCTTCTTGGTTTTGTATCCTACTGCTGCCTACGTATAAAAAGCTTCTGTAGTAGTTTTGGACTATCCTGATAGTATTTCACCTCTTCATGACTATAAACCTTGGTTATAATGTGCCCTCTTTATGATGTATTACATTGAATCCAGCTCCACTATTTTCGCTAGATTCAAAGGGGGGAGACATGAGGTAGACGGGTTGTATTTAAAATTTTCTATTATCTTAATGATTAATGAACCAGTTACCTTTTAATATTTCTAACCTGAATATATCATTAATCTGCATTTTGATTTTTTTGTAGATTGCTTTAGAAACCAGGAATGAGGTTAATTCTACGTCAGATGTGCAGTGGTCACACAACATGAGGTAACAGCAGCAGAACCACTCCTGACCTACCTGTCTGTACAGGAGGCGGAGGTGAAGGCACTGATGGAGGGGTGTAACGTGGCAGAGGGTAAGAATGTGAGTCTTTTGGGATTCCTTATGATTTCTAACCTCATATAGTAAGTTTATCAACAACTATGAGACTTTGAAATAGCTGATAGAGGCCTTAGTTACATAAAGGTCCATAATAGAAGGTAAAACCTATAAAGCTATAACACATGAAGTGACCATACTGGTTACCAGAAAGCCTAGGGGAAAGGAGCCTGGATCAGTACAGTCCGTGACCCTCGCTGGCCCAGTAGGGTTATCTATACTCCTATCTTTATAGGCTTCACAGATGAGGAAGCAAGACTGGAGTAACACTGGGACCCCATGGATGGAGGGTGGACTATGACAAAAAGGTGACAAGCAATGTCTGCCAAGGGCCCTTTACCCTATGATGGTTCAGTGCACCCACAGGGTGAGACACCAGTCTAAGACTCTATATGCTCCGTGGTGGATAAGTATTGAGTATCACTTAGATTCACTTTTGCTACTGTCCATTTACACAAGTATGTTTATATATGCTTAGTACAATGTAGGGAGAGTAGTGAAAACCCTCATATATACACTCCGAAGCCACTTTACCCCTTCCTGAGGCTGCAGATTGGCTAAGTACAGCTACCAAAGGTAAGTAGCTACGAACATGTACTTATGTGTGTGTGGACCTCTTTTCTGGGTAATCTGAACCATATCCTGTAACTAAAGCAACTGTAAAGACCACAGCCAGGGACCGAGGAATATGTTAGTCCACTTATTCTAGAGACTAAAGTAATAATCCCTATTGGGGTAGTAATATATTTGATGACAGCTCTAGGGATTAAAAAGTCTTTTCACCTACTGAGGTTGTTTTTAGAATTTCCCCATGGATGAACATATACTTCCCTAAGGTTGTCCAGAGGTGTCATAGAGAACTGGTGGGGTGTCCAAAACCTGCAGATACATTTTTTTTCTTAGGTGCATAACCAAGTATCTGTTTCAGTTCCAGAACCTAAAGTAGCTAGAGCAGAGGACCTGCACCCAGGTGATGAGATGGTCCTGATGTGACACCTGAGAGTCTTTTGAAGGGTCATCCCAAATACCTGTGACATATCCACGTGTAGAAACTACAACGAGACTGCGACAGCGGAAGAAGAATGGTGCTGGACCCAGAGACTACAGAACATGAATCTGTATAGCTTGATGCTGCTATGGATATTATTACTCCTATCACTCCTACTACAGTGTGTGCGCCATATACCATGTCTAATAGTACTCAGGGGTTAGTAGGGTGACATGTATAAGGATATACACCAATAGGATGTAGAGATTCTGCCCTTTACAGTGGATTTACATGAATTGTGTTGTGATATAATGTTCAGGATGCTCAGGAGGGAAGCAGGTGAAGTGTCAGATAAGGCCTGGATGTGTGACTAGCATATGTCAATGTACCACCTGAGCAGTACCTGAAATTATTCACAAAAAGGGAGGAATTGTGAGGGAATAGAATCCATTTTCTTTTGTGTACCATATGTTTTACTATACAAAGATCCCTATGAATAGCACCATCCCCCCAAGGACACTGATCATCTTTCAGAGGCTATTGGAATGTGGGTATGGTCAGTAGGCTCCTTTGTCTCAAGAACCTATAAAAACTGCCTGCAACCTAAATAAATTGGAATTCTCTCAAACATGTGATGGTCTGAGTGATTCACCGAGCAGCTCGTACTATACAATGATTTGGAACCACACACACATCGAGATATGGGGATATTTCCCTGACACTCTGTATCCCTATCCATCTTACCTCACACATAAGTTGTCTTCTACTGATTGCCTATAGTAGCCAAGCAAAGCTCAGAGCTCATATTAATGACCTGTGGCAGGACAGCAACCAATCACGGCGAAGCTTCCAATAGCCACAGCAGCGGCAGCAGACAATGGCTCCTGTAGATGGTGGGTAATAAGTGGGTTTTGGAAAGCACGGGGTAAAAAAATTTCAGCTCAAAACCTGGTCCAAGACGTTCTCTGATTCACATGCAACAACTGTGCAAAATTTGGTGATTGTAAATGTGACGGTACAGATTCTTTTAGCGGACATACATACACACATACATACATCCAGCTTTATAGATTATTTGTATATATTTGTTTTATGTATATGTATATTTATATGCTTCCCATGCACATTCAACATAGTGGGTTAGCTTCCCATTTCTTGATGTATCTCACATAAGGTCCATGTCCAGTATACATCTATAACTAATTATTCCACTTCTGGGGATGTCTTAAATGTATTATTTTCACCTTAAGACAACTTTATATATAGACACTAATTAGACGAGAATTATTCTGCAAGGCTTCAGAGAGTGACTGTGCCAATAAACATATCTCTATAAATAATTTATCGTATGCATCTCCATCACCAAAAATCATACACACACGGCAATAATGCGTCAGTACAACGTGAAAGCTTGACAGCTGACACCTTATCATGTTAATCTATTACCACTTCATCCTGTACATAAACTCCAATTCACACCTTTGCCTTTCCGACACTGTAATATTCAGTAGCAATTACGCAGCTCAAGTTTCTAATTTCGTCTTCCCACTATACAACTTGCCATCTGTTGAAAGCTGACTTCAAGAATAAGGTATTTTTGGACAGTGATTCGCATATTGTGTGCTGAAGATAAGAGGGAACTGATAAATGGAGGATTAGGAAAGGTTATTGTAAAAGGTAGACTCTCAGTGATCAGATGGTACGTTCAGTAAATTTAGTGATAAAATAGTTTCCCCGCAAAATCTTCAAGCTGATTTTTAGAATGTCTGCAACGTCCTCCCACAGGAAACTGACCTTAGGTGTGGGGGCAGCTGGATTCCCCTGCTACCTGATTGTCCGGCTTCATGCACGTTGTGTCATGGTTAGCTCGGTTCAGGTGAACAGGCCTCTTCGACGCCGAGCAGGGCCATTGAGCGGATGGAAGAATACGGGGAGGCTGCAATACAATGGAGGGTTCCCCCTGGAGTACTCCCGCTGTATGCATGTATTAGGGATCCACAGGTAGATAAAGGAGAGGCCAGTGATGTTAGTGGCAGTAGCCCAGGATCTTTATTCAGCAGACTTCCAACACAGCAACGGATAAATGGCTGAGGTAGTCGGTTCTTTCTGCCAGGTCCACAAGATAACTGATCGTTGGTTTGGGTGTAGCTCACAGTCCTAGTCTTGTAGCTTGTAAATCCTGTAATTCAGCTCAGTCCCTGAGGAGAGATGCATACAGAGCCACTGGACTGATAGAGGGAAAACCCTCTTTAGGGAGACAGCAGCTGCAGGCTGCAAGTCTCTGCAGACCTCCTGTAGACTGACTGGCACTCCACACAGAGCCTTGCAAGGAACTACCTCATAATACTTAGCAGGAGCTCTTTACAAGGTAGTATGGGCTTACCAACCAATGCCTGGCCTCACTGCAGAGCAAGAATTACATTTTTGTAAACAGTGTGCTCCCTACTTTTACAGATGGCAATTCAGCTGCAATACTATAAATACCATTAGTATAGACTAAGGAATGAATCCATTGCAATAGCTCAAATATCATGAATTAGCGCCCAAAGCTGCACATACTCTGCTTACCAAACAGGAAGCTAATGGATTAGTTTGTAATGCCCCATCCAATGGGCCATTACGTGTCCCAGTTTAAATAGTTATGCCCCATAAAACTGTCTGTCGTAGAAAGCCACTACTAAACTGCTAGAAAAGAAGAATACCTAGGTCCATGCTGGAAGAGCTTATGTATGAGACAAAACTGTTACGGTGGACTGACCTTGGGCAAACCCTAAAGGCCTTATTCAAGTTTCTTGCAACACCCTCGCCGATGCAATGGCGAGGTAGTGCTTGCGAATACGTCCCACCTGTAGGTAACACCACATTACACTACATGGTCCTTGTAGGATCAAGGGGAAATTGCAGTGGTTAATCCTGCCTGGCAAGGCAGATGTTAATGTATGATGTAATTATGTCAACCAATGTCTGTGTTACATCCTGTGCTTTGTGAGCTGAGATGTGATTGGAGGAGCAGCCACCACCTGACCAAAGGGAGGTAATAAAACCTCTGGCCCAGGAATGTTCTGGGTCTTTCCAGAGTTCTTTCAGCAAGCACTCTTAGAGAGTTAGACTGAGAGAAGTCTCTCAGTCTATGTAGTGAGTGAGTGAGTGTATCTCAGTCTAGCCCATACCAGAGCAGGAAGAGCCTAGCCCCTGCCTCTGAAGAGTGGAGCTATTAGACTAGAGTAGTGTAGTGAGGAAAAGGGGTATCATTCCTACCTTCAAGGGTGATACCTGAAGCTCTACAGGACAAGCTGAAGCTTCCTATAAGGACACAGCTGCCACCCAGCCTGCCCTCTACCATCCAGGCTGGTGAACTATCTCCTGAGGCTCCCTCCAACTCACATCTCGGCACTCCATCTACCTGTCAAAGGCACGTTTTCTGCAGTTCCTGCCGGTTGCAATAAACTGTAAGTTGTTTGCTTCAACTTCTGCCTCCGTCTGGTCCCTGCTAATACGGCTGCCTTCATCACCGGCACCCTGTCCACCACACAGAGACTCACACTCGGGACATTAAGGGGTTGCCCCAGGGAGATCCGCTATAGTAGCCGCTCCCATATCATTTTCTTGCCAACACCACCCTGCTGGAGACCTGCCAGGCCGTAGGACAGCCCTCCGGTTCCCCGTACCAAGCACCGTGACCATAGCGTGCTTAGGCCGCAACCGCCAGCCACTCCGGTACCGCGGGCCCCGGCTGTCACCAGGCCGCACCTCAAGGGCTAGGCCCCGGTTGGGGGATGTTGCATGTCCCATAAGCAGACCCTCTTATTACATATGGACAAGTGGTCTCTAAACAGAAGATTACATTCTCAGTGTTCTCTGTCAGTCAATGCTGGGGGTTATGGGTGAATATAGTTCATCGTTACAAGTCTTTTATACACGGAGTGATCAGGTCCCCCCCTGCTTCTCCACCATATTGTTCTCTGCCATAGAATTAATTAATGGCCCTTTTTTATATTTTTCCAATGATCTGTGTCCAAGTACTTTAACACTGTAGTGCTCCCTCCACCAGCATGGAATAGAGAAGAAATGGTCGTCCAGGAAGGGCGTCCTGGTTGAATCTCACCAGAAGAGACATTTGGATCCTGGACTCTGTAGCCCACAGTTCAGTAGGAAGGACATTCTTTCTCTGTATAGTCATGAAAAAATTAGCAAGTCCAATGTCCAAGGTTAGTTTCCTTCTTCCCTGGTGTCCTTATGTAAGGGTATGAATTATTAAGGGGATATAGTATGTCATATAAAGATCCATGACCTAAAGAGATATGATGAAAACCGTGAGGAGAAAAAGATAGCAAGAGGCCTAGCAACAGCAAAAATATACATCATTATCAGTGCATAGCACTGTCACATTATACAGACAAGTTAGTTTTTATGTAACGGCTTTACAACATGGAATCGAAACTCAAATTTAACTCACATGCTGTCTATTTCCTTCTGGTCATCCTTGAGATATTTATAACTTCATTGGAGTTCAGGCACACTCCTGTCTATTTAAGACCTTACAGCTCACTTTATATGTCAGAACAAATGAGAATTACGAGGTCTAAGGAACTGCCCAAGGAGCTCAGATACAGAATTGAGGCAAGGCACAGACCAGTCCAAGTGTACAAAAGAATTTCTGCAGCACCAAAGGTTCCTAAGAGCACAGTGGTCTACAATCCTTAATTTTGGGATGACCATAACCCTTCTATGACCTGGCCGGGCGGTAGCCTGTAACCCAAGTCTTCTAGGGGGGCCATGTCCAGCCAAACCACCAACGAAATTTATAAAATATACTGAGGACATACACCTATGAAATCTGATCCTGCTCTCAATACACATGTACACAAGAACCATTTCAGGACCTTTTGAAGGTCCTCCAAAGATCCTGAAACTGCAGATTAAATGCAGTAAGAAGGGACGCTTCCTCCATTCTCCAAAAAGTTGGATTCTGGTTTTTGGTCCCTCTGATGTAGGAAGTGAATTCCTCACTTGTTGGGGCTATAATATTCATACAGCCCAGGGCCTAAGGCAGTCTTAATCTGCCCCTGGTGTGAATATTTATGACTATGTTATATTTCAGTTTTTCAGTCTTAATAAATTAGCAAAAATATCTACATTTCATTTTTTTGTCAAGACTGGGTGCAGAGTGTACATTAATGAGCAAATAAAAGAACTTTTTTGATTTTATCAATTGGCTGCAATGAAACAAAGAGTAAAACATGTAAAGGGGTCTGAATACTTTCCGTAACCACTGTACATAGGATTAATAAAAGTCAAGTCAGAAGTTATAAAAATCAGGGAGTGCAGCAAAGCAGTAAAAGATGGAAGAGCTGGACCCCCTCCCCCCCATGAGCCTCATAGCTAATATATGCTCTACCTATCAATTTTGAAGATTTTGGGGGTCATTTATCATTATTTTTCTTCCTGTTTTTTCTTTCTTTTTTTGAGACATTTTTTGGTCCCTTGCAATTTTTGCGCCTTTTTGGGGACATTTCTTTTTTTGTCAGTAAGACACATTTATCTTCTGTTCGATGTGCTAAATGTTGCAAATGACATATACCACTGAAAATTGTCTAATATTTGCGAATTTTCTTTGCGCAAAAAACTCTAGACGAAAAGACGACATTTTAAGAAAAACTTAGAAAAGGCAAAAAAGTGACTTGAGACATATGTGTGATATTTTTAAAGAGATCTGAAAAAAAAACATGTAACACAGGGAAAAAGTGAGATTGATAAATTACCAATGAAGCAGACGGTAAAAAACTAGCCAAAACACACAGAGATAAGATAAATGGCCCCCACTGACTTGTTCCAAATCAACACTGTAGGGTTAGGGTACAGATCTGATGGATCTGTTTCTTTATTTCACTTTATCATATTATAGTAGTTTGCAGGATCATAGACTTAGGTTCAGGAAGACTATCGGGTCACGCTAGACCTCCCTCTGACAGCTCTTCGCCCTCCAGAACCTGTGTGATTTTAGCTGCCACCACCCGTAATATATAAGACTAACGGGACACCTTGCATAGATCGTGCCCAATACAAGATAACTCTCACTAATAAAGCAATTTATTCAGGTAACGTCTCTTCTGAGTTATGGAATCACAAGAAGGTTCTCATTAAATTAAAGTTTTAAAATGGATAGTGCTTACAAATAAAAAAGGATTATCATACAAAAATGATCACAATTAAATATACAAATACAACGCAAAAATAACTGTTTATTAAAATAAAAGGGATAATAACAGAACTTAATATGTTATGTGATGTTATAAGTCTGGTGCCTGGAAAAGCAGAAGGAAGTTATCAATCTATCTACCATGGATCCCAAAAGAATGACCTATTCCTAACTAATTGCACTTACCCTGGCTAACTTCCCCTTCTGCCCATAGAAGTCACGGGTCACATGACTATCCATCAGCTGCTTTCCAGGTTTCCTATGTTGTCCCACACATGGGCCTTTGGTAATGAGGTGTGGTGACCCTATTAGGGTATTGTACTTCCCTAGTAAATTTTCTTATATGAAGCCAACTCCTTTAATCTTATGAATTAGGAAAGTTCCTTTCTGGTGCTGTATATTTAATAAATTGTGTGGACTGTATTGTTTAGTGACAATGGCGCTGCTCTAGTTATGGAAAGGGGAGTCTGTTATTGGTGTTAGAAGAAGGACATACAGGGGCACATTTACTTACCGGTCCCGTCGCAATCCCCGATCCGGACTGTCCGACAAGGACGGGGAGCGATTCACCAAGATCGTGTGCCCGAGTTCCTGCATGTGTCGCCTTCCCCGCTGAGGTCCACCAGAGTTCACCTTCTTCTTCCTGGTGTATGTGAGTGCATGTCTTGCGACACAATTTGAATTTTAAATCCTGTGCTTAGTCCGAATCAGTCAGATTGTCCGACGGCCCGCCCCCCAATTTGTGTCACATGAAAGTCATCATAATTACGACAAAATCCGATCGCATGGGCCAAAAACCCCTGTTAAATGCGTCGCAAATCGGAATTGCGGTGTGCGGACCCTTAGTAAAGGTGCCCCATGGCGTGATAATGGTTAAAGAATGAGTATATGAGGTTTAAGGAAGGTTAAGGAAATGGAAGCATGTAAAGTGAGTGTGGCAACATATAGGGGCCATATTGAAAGGAGGTGTACCCAAAGGAGGGAAAGGGCATTACAAGAGGTTTACAAAAAAAAAAAAATGGGCATTTTACTTTGTTGGGGGCAACTAAAGTAGCATTATACTTTTTGTTTATATTAGTGGGTGGGGTTAGGGAGCTAAATGAATAAAGGGGTAACTGTATGTCATGGTGGCTGGTATATTCACATACCATAACATAGAGTAGGGAGCATAGCCTAAGGTTTACTATGCACTTCTAGTTTCACCCCTGTTCTCCATGATCAGCTCACCTGCTGGTATGTAACTGGAGTCTCCTCTCTTTATTCTGTGCAGAAGTGATTCAAAGTATATTGTAAAATCGATTCCTTCTGCTTTAGAAGGGATGAGGAAAAATCGGGAAGGGATTTTGTACGTAGAACAAGTTTTCTCACAGGCAAATCCCAGATTATAGAGGACGGTTTCAGCATCTGCTTGGCACAGGGTGAGGACCTCTGAGATACTAAATAATAAAGGACATTGAGATATTGAAGGTCCTGAATCCGTCACATCTAGATAAGTATAACATACATGTAGCCTGCTGAATGTACATCACTGGTGGAGCTTTACTTTTATAGGGTGGGGGCTACAACAATGATTGATCAGTCCTTACCTGGAACTGGTTTTACTGGTAGTGTTAGAGGTCATGCTGTAACCCAGGTTCATGGTCTTGAGATTTGGTTGCTCTAACTCCGCACTGCGAAAGGTAACAACAGCAATTACAGCGCAACAGAATATTCAGCATAAATGAATTTTACCTAAATTTTTCATTTTTACATGAGCTTCATAGAAGCTGTAATCTATGGGACACCCCTGCTTTTTACTTTTCTTAATCCGTACAGAAGCTACTCTAAGATCTTGCCTCTATCTCTTATAATCCTGCAAATACAATGAATAAAAACTATCAGGAGTGAATTTTTTATAATTTTACTACCAGGGTATAGCTGATAAGCAATTACGTTAAATCTTCCATTTAGTCTGTGAGTGAAGGGAAGGTTAAAGGAAAAGAGGATCTTATTATTTAAAAAGTTCAGTTTTATTCAGGTAAAATAGTCCTACCACAGAAAGTATTAGGCACTTTGGGAGAAAAGTGCCTGAGTGACTCAGCAAACAGGTTACATGACCCCACTGACATTTATTTTACATGACTGTAATATACCTATAAATTGATAGATGCCAGATTATAAGATTTTCAAGTTTGTTGGATGATATTTCAGAATACTGTATAAAACTTTCTTGGCAGTAGAAATCAAGTATTACACATGACCTATTGGTGGGCATGTAATAGGACTGGTGTTCTCCACCCTGGTTTTACCTTGGCTCAGTTTGAGCTTCATTTATGACAAGGGTGAGGGCATAGAAAATGCTCTGTTAGCATAAGACTTTTTGTGCAAATGGGAGAGAAAAAGATGCAAACCAGTGGTTTGAACCTGTTTACATTTCAAAGCAGGGCATAATACTGGAATGAGTATGAGAAATGGAGTAGATCCCAGCTGTATGGTAGAGATATACTGTATATGGTTATGGTGCATAAGAGAACACCTATGGATTTACTAG
The DNA here is from genome assembly GCA_019512145.1 of Engystomops pustulosus. Classification (NCBI taxonomy): domain Eukaryota; kingdom Metazoa; phylum Chordata; class Amphibia; order Anura; family Leptodactylidae; genus Engystomops; species Engystomops pustulosus. The sequence continues at coordinate 34,099,019 of CM033642.1, forward strand.
AGCACAGTTCTTGAAGACAATAGGGCTCATTTACTAAGGGGCCGAATCGCCGGGTTTCCGGAATATTACCGTTTTGCACCGTTTGTCCCCGAATAGTTTTGTGTTGCATCGGCACCAGCTTGCATGCAACAGAAATGGGGGGAGGGGGGCGTGGACGACGGAAAACCTGACGTATTCGGAAAAAACGCGGTATTTAAAAAAAAAAATTGTGTCGCAAGATCAGCACTTACATGCACCGAGGAGAAGAAGGTGAACTCCGGCGGATCTCAGCGCAGCAGCGACACCTGGTGGACATCAGGCGCAAAAATTCCTGCAGAACCCGAATCCTCGTCGGAGAACGTGCCGCTGGATCGTGACTGGACTAGGTAAGTAAATGAGCCACAATGGCTTAGATTTATGAAGCAATCTACACCATAATTCTGGGCACAAAAAGGGCCGTTTGGTGTATCCGTAAGTGTCACAGAAATGTGGCGCACACTACTTAAAACTAAGTGTACTAGAAAAAAACTGGTGCACTCTGTTTATACGCTTTAGGCGCCTGCATACAGGGTGTGCTAGATTCATGCAGACTGTGCTCCGGTCTTCATGAATGAGCCACACGCTGCTCATTAGGGAGGCAAACTTTACCTACTGCATGTAGTGCAGGCTGCCTTACTAATAATAAATGTGGGCCGATGGCTCACATTTATCAAAACTAGTGCAGTCTGTACTGTGGAGAGTGCAGACGGTTTTCAGTAATCTGGCGCCCCCTGCACTGCTTTGGAAGTGTGCACTATTTTTTTGCTGCACTTTGTTTAAACTGCAGAATTGTGGCGCAGACAGAATTGTGGTGCACGTCAGTAATAAATGTGGTGCAAACTCTGATTAAGCAGTAACAGCCCCTTTAGCTGCACATTTTTTTTCCCATCTTGTTGGACACATAACTGGTGCTGACACTTTATAAATACATGTACAAGCAGTTTACATGTTTTCCTTAATTAACAAGGACACAGACACTATGGAATGATGTACATGAATCAATTCTTTACCTCATCCGGTTCCTATGATGACTGGATAGAGCAGTTGCTAAAAAAGAAATAAACAGCTGAAAAAAATATTGATCTTCTTTTGGAAATTTTATATTGCAGTGACACTTTCCATATCAGATTTCCCATATTACACTGCCCTCTAGTGGAAATAATATACATTACAAGGTTTATAAGGATATTTCATATTTTAGTATAAAGGCAGTCCACAGTTTACGTACAAGATAGGTTCCTTAGGTTTGTACTTAAGTTGAATTTGTTTGAAAGTCTTTAAGACAAATTTTTTTTAGGAGTTTCAAAATTTTTAGCTGTAATGGGAATAAGGATCAATAAAACCTGATTACAGACACCTTACAGCTGATCATTGCAGTCTGGGACTAGAGTAAAGCATCCAGAGAGCTTCACCAGAGGTCACAGAGGGCAGAGGGGTCCGTCTGTAACTAGGGGTCGTCTGTAAGACAAATGTCCTTAAGTAGGGGACCGCCTGTATATGGAAAAGGCGCTATTTATAAATGTGTAACTTATTACAAAGTATTAAATCTCAAGGCTTTCTATAAATAATTTACATATATTTACAAAAATATAATACTCTATAACATATTTGCATAATGATATTTTATGATGAAATATGGCAACTTAATATTTCCCTTCAACCATTCGGACCTTCAGCAAGGCTAAAGTTAGGCCCAAATATTTACTTGTGGGAATATTAGACATATCTACAAACTGAATTTTGCAATATTTAATGTGCATTTCTAGGCATTATGCTTTTTGTCAATGAGTGTGTTTGTACTGTATGTTATATGGAGATATATTAGACACGAGCCATAAATATAAAGGCTGATATTATGAAGGAAACAAGTCGATCCATATTCTAAATGTTCTCTTTAACCTACTAGTAACTTCTTGAGGTCGTACCTTCTGCTCCTAGAGTAAAGTCATCTTCCAAGCTGTTTCCTTTACAAAGTGACAAAATAGGAAAGTTATACATTAAAGTGTAACTATATTTTTATTTCCAAGAGAATCATTAATGTCTGTAACAACATATAGAGGCACTGACTGCAGCAGATACACAGACTTCCATCCACATTAAAGGGGTTGTCCAGCCTTTAAATAAAACAATATGTGAGGTGCCCCTGTTTGTTCACAGAAGCAGGCCCTGCCACTCGAATCCTTTCGCACACGAATATATTTTTTTTGTTTATGTTTTTAAAGCCCCCAAGTTATCTTTTTTGGAAGACTAAGCAACCCCTTGAATTGTTTGAAACCTTTAAAGAAGATCTACTATCAAAATCAAGTATGGATAAACCAGGGACACTTTCTCGTAGACCCAGGCACCGTGACCTTAATCTTTTTATATTTGTTATCAATGGCTTCCTTGTTATTAAAAATCAACATTTAAAATGATGCTAATGAGCCAGAAGGTCTCTGGGGGTGTTACCAGAGCCCCTTCGAGCTGTAGCTTCACAGGCTGTTACAATGTCCCACCTGGCATTGCTCCCTCAGGAAGGAGAAGTGCTCCTACACACTGTAACAGCCTGTGAAGCAACAACCCAGTAGGGCTCTGATAACGTCACCAGAGCCTTTATGGCTCATTAGCATAAAATAAAAAGATGATTTTAGGAGTAAGGGTATAAGTACAGTAGCATTAAGTGCGCGTTATACTAAAGTTAAAATATGGTGTTAAAAATTATGTGCATGAACGTAAAGGGGTTGAACATCCCTTACAAGAGATCCAGAATGTGGGCAGAAGCTAGGGCGTTATCAAGCGACGTTATTTTTATCCAGGAAACCCACATTGTTGAAAAAGACGCACACAGGGTAAAGAACGCAGCCTTCCCATATATTTACTGGTCACATTACCAGAAAAAGAGTAGGGGAGTTCTTGTAGCAATTAGAAACTCGGTGGCCTTTCAAGAGATTAAATCAATTAGGGATCCAAAGGGAAGATACATAATACTAGTATGTCTTATTAACAATGTTCCTTATACTCTCATAAATGTATATTCTCCTAATAATAGACAGATTAAGTTTGCTAGGAAAATGGTAAGATTAGCGGATAAACACAAACAAGGGAACCTAATTATGGGAGGTGATTTCAATGCGACCTCAGACCCCCAGCTAGATTGCTCAACAACAAATCCACGCCACAGTGGGGGATTGAGCGACTTATGGTGGAGAAACAGCTTATACGATGCATGGAGGGCACAGCATAGTACAGAGAGGGATTACTCCTTTTATTCTCCTGTTCACAACTCCTATACAAGAATTGATATGTTCATAATTGATGCAACATCTCTTATGCAAACTACTAGAAGCACAATAGAAACTATAACGTGGTCAGACCACGCAGCCATTACTTTAGAAGTATCAGAAGATCAAAGGAGTTCCCCCACTTACTTATGGAGATGTAGCCCATATCTCCTATCGCACAAGATTCACAGGCAAACTCTAGAAAAGGAATTAGTAGATTTCATACACAACAATGAGGAATCTTCCACCAGTCCAAGTACTCTGTGGAATGCTCATAAAATGTTTGTCAGGGGGACAGGTATAAGACTAGGGCACATCATTAAAAAACAAAGAGCAGCCCAAACTATGGAGATATTAAATGAGATCCAAAAACTAGAAACCCAAAATAAAGCAGCTCCCTCACAAATCCTAGCAGAATCACTGAGAAAACTGAGAGACAGGCTGAGATCGCTTCTCTTATATATTTACGAGAGAAAATTGCAAAAAACCAAAGCATTATATTATGCGCAAAGTAATAAAGCGGGCAAACTCCTGGCTTCCCAATTGAAAGCCCAGCATTTAAAATCAAAAATTCCATATCTACTGCACCCGCATAATCCAGGGAAAATCACGCATCCCTTAGAAATCGCTAATAGATTTAGGGAATACTATGCTGCCTTATACAATTTAAAGGAAGACCCCTTTACATTCCAGCCTGAACCTCAAGAAATACAAGCGTTTTTAAGCAGACAAAACCTAAATCGTCTGACTCCAACACAATCGGAAGAACTTAATGCTCCCCTTTCAGAAAGCGAAGTTTTAAGGGCAATCAAAGCAACTCCAGCCAATAAGTCCCCGGGGCCAGATGGGTTAACAGGGGAATATTATAGGACGTTTTCCCACCTAGTCACTCCCCTAATGACGCGCATGTTCTCCTCGGTAATAAGTAAGGGAGGCCTTCCGGCGGAAAACCAGCAAGCATTGATTATAACATTACCCAAACCGGGTAAAAAGCCGGACCTACCCCAGAACTTTCGGCCAATCTCATTACTTAATGTAGAGATAAAAATTTACGCAAAAATATTAGCAACTAGATTAATGAAGTTTCTTCCCTTTCTGGTTACAACAGATCAGACAGGTTTTGTCAAGGGTAGACAGGGCGCGGATAATACCAGGAGAATACTGAATCTGACACATCTCATAGAAGCGAGGAGGACGCCCTCCGTGTTGTTGGCCTTGGATGCCGAGAAGGCGTTTGACCGGATCCATTGGTCGTATGCCTTCTCGGCGCTACAAATGATGGGGATTGAGGGAAATATGCTAGAGGCCATTAAAGCCTTATACTCCCAACCGTCAGCGAGAGTGTTTACAAATGGAGTTCTGTCAGATCCCTTTTTAATTACCAACGGTACAAGACAGGGGTGCCCTTTATCCCCGCTGGTTTTTATCCTCTCATTGGAGCCACTGGCAGTAATGTTGAGAAATCAACCAGACATAAAAGGGATAAAAGTAGGGGATAGATCACACCTTATTTCCCTATATGCTGACGACATCATTTTGTCCTTAACATCTCCAGAAAAATCCTTGGAAAAGACAATGGAAGCACTGGGTGAATTCAGTAGATTATCTTACTACAAATTGAACACCCAAAAAACATAAGCTATGCCCATGTTTATTCCTAAATCCTCCTTGGAAGAAATGAAAACTAAATACCCTTTTGATTGGAAAACAGAAAATATTCAATATTTGGGTATTGAGGTCACGAGGTCATACAGTAAACTATATAAACTCAATTATCTATCCCTCCTTACTAAAATAAAACAAGAAGCAGCACATATCCAAAAATCAGACGCGTCTTGGATAGGAAGGATAGCCGCATTTAAAATGATGTTGCTTCCTAGGCTATTGTACTTATTTCACACTTTACTGATTCTAGTACCTAACCGTTTTTTTACAGAAGCACAATCTATAGCATCGCAGTGCATTTGGGGTGGGTGTAAACCGAGAATTGCTAGAGCCATTCTGACCAAGCACAAATATGCGGGGGGATTGGGGGTGCCAAATATCAAGGCATACTACCAAGCCTCAATAATTGCTAGCGCAGCGAAGTGGTGGAATACCCCCTTTGGGGAGCAGCAAATGCCATGGATACAGATAGAGCAAACAGTTGCAAGCAATAACCATATCAAAGAAATACTACTTTCTAAAAGCCTATTGCAAACAAGTCTGAGCTCCTTATCCCCTCTAACCTCTGCGATATTTCCATGTTGGAAGGATTTTATCCTTAAAGGACCTGATAAAACAGTGGAATTGACATTTATACCTACGGAGCTGATTGACATAGGGTTAGGAGGTCCTTATACCAAGCACTGGAAGGCGAAGGGTATGTCCAAATTATCTCAATTTTGTAGAAATAATAAAATAATATCATTTGAAGAATTGCGCAGCAAATATGACCTACCAATGAGAGACATTTTCTTATACTTGAGAGTGAAACACTTTATCACTGAATTGGTGAACAAGAAACACAAACTAGACACAAGCCTCCTTCCACTATTAGAAGTATCAAAACAGGGATTACGCCCTATATATAGCCAATTGACAGGAGCATGGGATTTCACAAAATCCCCTCCGCTCCAAAGATGGGAAAGAACGCTACAGAGACATTTCACTGATAGGGAATGGAAAGAAGCATTAAAGAACACTCATAAAGCCCTAAAGAGTAGCACCCAAGTAGAAAATGCTCTGAAAACATCCCTACAGTGGTACTTCACACCAGATCGAATCCAAAAAGCGTATCCCGAATCCTCCCCCCTTTGTTGGAGAGGTTGTGGAAATAGAGGGACTCTTTTCCACATATTGTGGGAATGTCCACAAATTCAAGGATACTGGACCCTAGTATATAACATAATTGAACAAGCAATATCTCAGGTAGTACATAAAAACCCGGCGCAAGCATTACTACATCTTGAACTCCCCCAAGTATCCGGGGACATTAAGATCTTACTGTGCAAATTATTCACAATAGCGAGAATAATAATATCCAGAAATTGGAAACAAACTAGTCCGCCTTCGATACATGAATATATTGAAGAGGTAAACAAAGTGTATGGAATTGAAATGGTGCTGGCATATGGGTGGCTTAGCCACCAGCCCATTCACAAGATATGGGCCCCATGGGAAAATCATCCATTAAGTACTTAATTTAAAGCGAAAAGGCAGAAAGGCAGGTTAGGTCTAGGGCGGTAAATACATATATAAAGTTCTACGAGACCCACAAGAAGTTTTGGCACTGTAATAGATAATTAAGAACACATGTGAGATTGGTTTGTTAGTTAGTTCCTTTGTTAGTCCATTTATTGGTTCAGCAGGTTTCTCAGGCTATGATTTAAAGATAAAATAAATGCAACTTGAGAGCTGGTAACATATAGGTAAAGCTTGATTTAATGTCACTAACAACTCTTTGTGAACAAGTGAAGAAATTATTTAGCAATATACTGTATAAGCAACTTGCAAAGAGTATTTAATTGTAATATATGTTATATTACTAATTTTGTAATGTTTGTAAAACCTGCATTATTTTGGAAAAACAAATAAAGAAGAATTAAACAAAAGGTCCAAAGGGTGTTAAACTCCATTAAGAGCGGGCTTGACAAGCTAACCCAAAAAATGTGCCATAGCCCCTGAGGAAGCCATATATTTGGGATAGACCATGGGCGATGTCATAGCCCCCAAATTGGATAAGGTTGAGGCTAGAGAATTGGCCTAAAGTGTTTTCAGAAAAGCAGGTAAAGGCTTTTTTAGGCTAGCCGGGTATTACTGAAGGTTTGTGTCCAAACTTTGCACAATTTCGCACGCCCTCACAGACCTTAACCAAAGGTCCAAATCGCTTATGGTTAAGGGGGATGAGAAATATACAAATCGTTCCAACATTAAAGGAGATGTTTTGCAAAGACCAGTGTTGATATCCCCAAAATGTCAGAGAATAAATATGTGGTCCCTCAATGCCTCTAATGTCGGCTTTGGGAGCTGTCCTCCCTCTCACAGATTAGTCAATGGAGAAGAACATCCTGGTTTATCTGAGTAGGAAATTGTCTCTGCAGAAAAGAATTTATGCCACATCGAGAGGGAATGTCTTGCCTTAGTGGCCATTGATTCCCTAAGTCTATTACCTGCTGGCGCCCAGGTTCATGTGGTGACGGATCATTCTCCTTAAATGGACTGGCTCAGAATAAGGGAAAATGCCAGGTAACCAGGTTGTTTTTGCCTTGCGGACTATAAGTTCATGTGGACCACCGCCCAGGTTCTACGAAGCAAGGTAACTGCTGATGCGTTGGTCCCTGTCCACTCTCTATGGCCCAAAGTGCTCCTTCCCCACAGGTCTGAGCAGAGGGAGGGTAGTAGGACAGCGGCTGGAAAGTAATAGATGGGTATATATTCCTTTCAGGTTTCTTACTTCCATAACCTGGGGTAAAGGTTTACTGCACTGATCGAGACTCCACGCCCTAATACCCCAGTGCAGCCGGATAAGGGGTTTTTTCCCAGAGCTGCATACTTGGCTTGAGCGCTGTTGATAGACATTGGCTCGGAAGGCTTGCCAGCCGTGTGTCACTTCCTCTGTGAGTCCCTGTTTTTGCGAGAGAAGGGACTTACCGATGTACAGGTAGTGGCCCCTCAACGATCCAGTTTTTGTTTCCCCCTGCTTTGTTTATTTACTTGCCTGTGTCAAGCTGCATTGTTTGGCTGCCAATAAAAGCCGAAGGAAACCGCATTTCTGCCGTCAGCCTGTCTGTGTCTCTGGACTTTGTCACATTATAAAACTGCCCCCCGTTATAATATAGACACTAATTATGACGAGAATTATTTCTGACAAGGCTCAGAGATGACTGTGCAGACTATCTTATAAATAATTTAATCGATGCCATTTCGCAACCAAAAATCATACACATGGCAAATGTCGTCATGACAACGTGAAAGCCGTTGACAGCTAGCACATGTAATCATGTTAATCATTACCACTTCCTCCTGTAATAAACTACCAATTCACACCTTTGCCTTTCCGACACTGTATATTCATAGCAATTACTCAGTCAAGTTTCTAATTTCTTCTCCCCACTATACAACTTGCCATGTTGTAAAGCTGTACTCAAGAATAAAGGTCATTTTTGGACATGATTCGCATATTGTGTGCTGAAGACAAGATGGAACTGATAAATGGAGGAGGGAAAGGTTATTGTAAAGTAGACTCTCATGATCGGATGTCCTTCAGTAATTATGTGATTAAAATAGTTTTCCCCTCCAAAATCTTCAAGCTGATTTTTAGCATGTCTGCAAGCCCCCACAGGAAACTGACCTTAGGTGGGGGGCAGCTGGATTCCCCTGCTACCTGATTGTCCGGCTTCATGCACGTTGTTGTCATGGTTTAGCCTCGGTTCATGGTGAACAGGCCTCTTCGACGCGAGCAGGGACCATTGAGACGGAGGAAGAATACTGGGAGGCTGCAATACAATGGAGGTTCCCCCTGGTAGTACTCCCCTGTATGTATGTTAGGGATCAACAGGTAGATAAAGGAGAGGCCAGTGATGTTAGTGGCAGTGGCCCAGGATCTTGTTTCAGTCAGACTTCCAAACACAGCAACGTTAAATGCTGAGGAGTCGGTTCTTTGCTGCCAGGTAATGATATAACGGATGGTTGGTTTGGGTGTGCGGTACAGTACCTGTCATGTAGTAGCTTGTAAATCCTGTAATTCAGCTCAGTACCCTGAGGAGAGATGCAAATACTATCACTGGTATGATAGAGGCCTTCTTGAGGACATGCGCCTTTGTCGCTACCGATCGGCAGTCAGCCTTGTGGGACAGGCTGCACTAAGTCCTGCAGACCTCATTGTAGACTGACTGGCACTCCACACAGAGCTTGCCAAGGAACTACTACCTCATAAGACTCTTAGCAGGACTCTTTAGCAGGTAGAGTCACTGGCTTTAAGCCCATGCCTACCTATGTGAGAAGAATTACATTTTTGTAAAAAGTGGCTCCCTACTTTTACAGTGGCAATTCAGCTCCAAGCTACTAATAAGCAGTTAGCATAGACTAAGGAATGAATATCCATTGCATATCAAATATCATGAATTAGTCCCCAAAGCTGCACATACTCTTGCTTACCAAAACAGTAAGATAAGGATAGTTTGTAATGCTCTCATCCAAATGGCCATTACATGTCCCATCTTAAAGTAGTTATGCCCCATAAACCTGTCGGTCGTGAACGCCACTACTATCCCTAAAAAGAAGAATACCTAGGTCCATGCTGGAAGAGTTTATCTATGAGACAAAACTGTTTCGGTGGACTGACCTTGGGCAAACCCTAAAGGCCTTATTCAAGTTTCTGGTTGATTTTTGTCCTTTAGGGTCGGCAGATTACAGGATGAAGAACCACAATCATACAACAGAGTCCAGGTCAAAACCAGTGAATCCAGACGATTAGGATATATCTTTGCACAAGGCAGAAGATACCTTAACCCTCAGGAATCTCCCATTGGGGAAAGGTAACTATTACTGATTAGTAGACAACATTTAAGACATGGGCACACTAGCCTTTTAAATTTCTATACTAAGGACCCTGGAGTCAGCTGAAAGCTCAATAGCAGCCAGAAGCAGGAGTGCCATTGACTGCAGCTGTTACAAGATAATCTAATAAAAGATATTATTGAATAAGATGTGAAGCTAAAGATGCCTTATAACTAAAGAAAAGTACAAGGTTACACATAGTAATCTGGCATGTTCAAAGAAGTCTACCATCAAAATCAAGCATCATAAAACCAAAAGCACTTACCCATAGATCCAGGAACAGTGACTGCGGTAAGCTTCTTATATTTGTTATCTATTGTTATCCTTTCTTCTAAAATCAAGTTTTAAAATTATGCTAATGGGCCAAAATGGCTCTGAGGGTTTTAATATAGACCCTCCTTGATGTAGCTTCTCAGAGTGTTACACTCCCCCTGCACTTCCCTCCTCCCTCTGCCTTATGTCATCTTACTGCGGCAAAGGCAGTTTCATTACAGAGTGGGAGGGGGAAATGCTCCTTGCCCATTGTAACAGCCTGTGAAACTGCAGCACGGATGGGCTCTGGTAGAGACCGCCCCCTGGAGCCTTCTGGCTCATTAGTATAATTTTAAAAGTTGATTTTAAAAGGAAGGAGGTCATAGATGACCAATATAATAATATATCTTTGACCATAAGAGCAGCCGTGGAGCTTTATTTTCTATTGAGAGAGGAGGCAGCACTCACCCCTCCAAGTCTCCAGTGTGCCTCCTATATGCCGCATACTGTGCGTTCGTGTGAATGTAATCTTAGTGTCCCTGGTTTATCATGTTTAATTTTGATAATAGATTTCCCTTTAACATAACATTATTGGACAACTGTTCATGAGATTCCATCAATCTCCTTTATTACCAAAAAAAGAGAAAGCGGCAGATAGACGGTTGTCCTCACTAATAATGGGCTCCAATTTTATCCTTTGCTTAGGACAGATAGTATGGACATATTGCTATGGTGCTTGGTGTATGACTTAGATAACGGGACTTCCTCCAATTACAACTATTGAAAAAGATATGGAGTAGACATGCAGTGATGTCATAAACAACAACCATATACAGATGCAGTTTATTACATTGTCATAGGACTGTGTACATGTGTGCGTTTTTCACTATTTGGCTAGCACTCTAGACTGAGAATAGTTACATGGCTTCCAAGTGAATTATGAAAAAAATATTAAAAACAATATCTTTGCACAAAAAAAAAAATGGGATGGAGTATGCAATTATTTCTTCATAATAGACCCATAAAATATTTTTGGTCTGTATACTTCTAAACAGAATTCCAGTCGGGTTCTATGTTACTCTGTCTTTGCCTATATGTCACTGTACAATATGATATGACAATATGTGCATTGGCCTTACAGTAAATATTACAAAATAGAATAATCCATTTGATGTAACAAGTATGTAGAGGTGACATTCTCGGTCATGGAGGGACTTTTGTGGTTTGCAGAGGACACAGTTGCCAGGTAATGTATTGTAGCTGTCTGCCTATCACACGATGTCTGTTATTTATAGATCCGCTGGAGTACAGCTATTTCTGTCTCTTTGATGTTGCCTAGACATCCATCTCCTACATACACACATACATAAGACCTCAAACCCCACACAAGTGACATGTATGTTTAAATGCTTATAATATTCAATCCAGTGAAACATTATCCGACCAGTCTATTGTCTCTTCAGTTTAGTTGACCTAAGACTGATGTCAAATATTCTATTCACAAATTGTTTCTATGCCGTTCAAAGAACCATATCAATTTTACTAAATGAGAGAATTACCAATGTCTTTTGTTATTAATGTAAGACCTTCCTTTTTTTTAAATTTCCTTTATGCTCTACTAAAATGGAGAGTGTATAATGAAACCCTACTTTTGCAGGTGTGAACTTGCAAGTCTTAGCATGGTCTAGAGCAGCGGTGGCGAACCTATGGCACATGTGCCAGAGGTGGCACTCAGAGCCATTTCTGTGGGCACTCAGACCATCGCCCCAGGACAAAGTTCACCAAACACTAAATCATCCTGCAGTTCCAGGCAACTTAATTGACACTTCTTTGGAACTGTGGGAAAAGTGAGAAGGTGTTGACAGAACTGCAATGTCTTTGAATCTCATCCTGCCAGACCATCCATTATTTCTCTGGACCCTGGAAAGAAGCTACAAGGAGAGTCTGATTTGCCCTCCTTCTTTCAACAGTGTTGGTGGCCTCAAACGGCCGATACAATCGAAAGATGTGGAAGAACATAATAAATAATTGGATTTTGGTTGCAGTTTGGGCACTACTACTACATTACTGGTCTAGAAGATAGCATTTTGCATGTTTTTCTAGTGTAAAGTCAGACCGAAAACTGGTGCAAACACTTTAATAAATGTGGTAGACATGCAACAACACCAATACAATTGCATTGCAGTAGATTGTTAATATATTTCTTCCCCCCAACAACCTGCTTCTGACACCGCACTTCCTAACATATCCTTTACAGTGCTGATCTCATATGGTTTACACCTTAGGCTGTGTTCACATGGGGTGTTTTGATAACATTTAAAAATGCCCGGAGAGGAAAGGGGGTCGGCTTGATGGCATATGTGTTTCTATAGAAACTAATTTGATCAGTTGCTGATCACATGTGTTTCCTCAGAACGCATATGCCGAGACCCCCCCCCCCCCCAGGTGTTTGTAAATGGAGTCAAAACATCATGAAAAATCCTGGTCCAGGACCAGGGAACACATACTGTACTTATCCCACTTTGGCTCCGAGATCCTTTGTCACCCCAATACTTTTGGTTTCGAGACCTGTGTCCCAACAGGAGTTTCAAGGGGATCAAGGGACCTGCATTATACAAAGCCTCCTTGGACATGGACATCACTTCCGTTTTCCTGGGGACTTCACTTCGCTTATATGAGTAGGCCAGTCATTGCATATATTGGGTCCAGTGAACCCGCCAGAATTTCCAGTTGTGTACAGGGCCCGAAACAAGAAGCACCGAACCAACACAGGAAGCAGGGTAAGTATGTGTTATTTTTTTTCTTACGCCATCTCCTATAATGGAAAACCCCTTTAAGGACACTAAATAGATATTGACCTATTATAGTTATTGTAACCCAAGGTGATTGCTTTAGACATACAGTAGTTTATGAAGCATAAGAGTAACAATACCTTTGTGTATCGTCATGCAAACCTAAGAGCAGAAATTAAAATCTACACTTAAACCTTATTGGTTTGACGCCCTGAACCATAAATCAGGTGATGAATAATTCAGTAAGAAGAGAGTTACTAGGTCACCGCCACAAATTAAGTTGCTCCATGAAGTGCAGGAACGTGCATTCTTCCGGTGTGACATTATTGGATCACTATCAACTAGGAATCTCAAAGTGGCACAACCTGATCCAGAATGATTAATAGCTGCAACAACTGGGCTAAAACTGACTTGATTCAAGCAAAAAAAGAGACTATAGAGTGAACAGGTTAATTATTTTGCAGGGCGTAGATTCTTGCAGTTGACCTAAAAAGCTTTATGTTTTGCAGCTGGGGTCCTTTTAAATATTTATCAGACCATTCAAGCAGATTAAAAGGCAAATGCAGCAATTGTAGTGCTGCATATTAACCCTTTAGTTGCCTAAGGTACTACTATCACTGAGTTGGGCGTCCTGAACATTGCTCTGTTTTGACATCTCCTTAGAGGAAATCTACCATCTGAAATCTACTTACCCAGGGCAGCATCATCCAGAACTTGTAGCATGGTCATCCAGAGCTTGTATTTTATATTCCACTCTATGGACTCCTCAGTCTGTTTTATTCTATGCAAATTAAGTGCAGAGGCTACTGTGGGAGTCCCATAGCCTCTGCAAGCTCTGGGGGTTATGGTTATTACACGATCCCCAGCGTTCTGCAGAGAAGCCCCTTTGCGCCTTTGAGATGTCTTCTAAGGTGGTGAGATGGGTGCTCGTGCTATCGGAATAGGAGGCATTGTGGACACTTTGCACATTCCTTGAAGCAGGAGAGATACTTTGCATACATAGGAAAAATCATGGACATGCAAAGGGGAGTCTCTTCAGAGCCCTGGGGAAGAGGGGGGGGGGGGTTGTAATAGCCATAGCTTGACTATTCAGCTTAATTTATTTAGATTTTTGCTGTTTTTGAACGAACTTACTGCCATAAGCAGGCTACAGTCTTATGTCAAAGCAGGTAGATGGGCTCCATGGAAGAAGAACTCTGTCCAAACTATTGGTACAGAAAACTGTTTGTCCATCTCTTCAGGAACCATCTGTATATTTTTTAATTGAGCTTGGAGGTGGCAGCCTCGCTGCTCCTGTTCACCTACACAGCTCCCTTCTCCATAGACTTCTGCTATTCTGCTAGCAAAAAGGAATTCAGCAGACGATTCTGGATAATTTATTATCTTTTGGCATAAAATAGGATGTTACTGTAGGTGGCATCATAAGTTGGTGGTAAAACAGCTTGGAGCCAGTAGCAAATGTAAGTACCGTATATACTCGAGTTTAAGCTGACCCAAGTATAAGCCGAGGGTAGGAAATGCATTGGTCCCAGCCTGCCACCAGTATACAGCCAGCCAGTACAGTACACAGGCAGTATACATCCAGACTCGAGTACAAGCCGAGTTAGGGTTATTCAGCACATTTTTGGCTTTTATGCGGAAATAGCCTTACGGTGTAACAAATAAAGTAATACGAAAGAAGAAAACCACATCATCCACAAATCTGTTAATATTAAGTTAATATTTGATATGCCGATAATAGACACTCTCTCACATAAGTCATTTTAATGGAGGCAATTAAGGACATTAAAAGCAAATAGGAATTCATTTTTTCCAATATTACCACTGACTTTATGGAGAATTTTTATGACTGTTATTAAAAGGAGACAATTTACAGAAGGCTTTTGGAGAGTGGGATAATGAGCTCTTCTATAATAAATTCCCACTTGTATGTTTTACACAATGAACCTTTGCTCTTTATCTTCCCGCAAGGGTCAGAGATAGACAATAAGCTGAGCGCATCAGATCAGCCACTCCGTAAGCTCACATTTCCTATATAACAAGTTCCCTGAAATGGGATCAACACTAGTAAAACCTGACGTCATTGGGTAACATAATCCATCTGTGCTGGTGACTCATTCATTTCATGGAATCAGAGCAAAGAATTAATTTAACATATTTATTTCCGATCAGGTCTAGTATAGTTTACCATCCTGTGCTTTTGCCTTCAGAACTGCCTCAATTCTTCGTGGCATAGATTCAACAGGGTGCTGGAAGCATTCCTCAGAGATTTTGGTCCATATTGACATGATGGCATCACACAGTTGCCGCAGATTTTGTCGGCTGCACAGTCCATATCGCAATCTCCCGTTCCAACCGACATCCCAAAGATGCTCTATTGGATGAGATCTGGTGACTGTGGAGGCCATTTGAGTACATGAACTATAATTGCATGTTTATGGAACTATGTCTGAGATGATTCCAGCTTATCGACAATGGCCATATCCTGCTGAAGTATCCATCATATGTTGGTTACATTGTGGTCATAAAGGGATGACATGGTCAGCAACAAACTCCAGGGTTAGGCTGGGCGTTGCAGACGATGCTCACATGGTACCAAGGGGTCCCAAAGAGTGCCAAAAAGATATTCCCCACACCTGCACCCCCACCACCAGCCTGACCGTTGATACAGGCAGGTATGTATCCCATGCTTTTCACTGTTTGTTGACCGCCAAATTTCTCTACCCTATACCATTCCGATGTTCACACAGCATAAATCGAGACTCCTCACGAACGGTCATGCAACGTTTTTTCCAGTCTTCTACGTCCATTTCGATAGCTTGTTGCAATAGCCTGTTCTTATCTGAAAGGAATGGCACCCTGTGGTCTTCTGCTGCTGTAGCCCTTCTGCCTCAAGTTTCGACGTACTGTGCGTTCTGCCTACCTTGGTTGTAACTGGTGGCGATTTGAGTCACTGTTGCCTTTCTATCAGCTCGACCAGTCTGCCCATTCTCCTCTGACCTCTGGCATCAACAAGGCATTTCCGCCCACAAATCTGCCGCTCATGGATGTTTTTTCTTTTTCGACACCATTCTCTGTAAACCTAAGAGATGGTTGTGCGTGAAAATCCCAGTAGATCTGCAGTTTTCTGCTGAAATACTCAGACCAGCCCGTTCTGTGCACCACAACCATGCCACGTTCAAAGGCAACCCAAATCACCTTTCTTCCCCATACTGATGCTCGGTTTGAACTGTCAGGAGATTGTCTTGACCATGTCTATATGCCTAATGCACTGAGTTGCCGCCATGTGATTGACTGATTAGAAATTAAGTGTTAACGAGCAGTTGGACAGGTGTACCTAATAAAGTGGCCGGTGAGTGTATACACACATACAAGTCTTCTAAGCATTTAGTCACGGTGCCCCATATATAATATTGTGTCTGCGCCAGTTTTTTTATCTGCACCAGAAAAAGTGTCTTGGGAGCTTACACATGTATCTATGAAGCGTTTGCACCACTTTTGTGTCACGGTTGTACTTTATCTGGCGCTTTAGAAAGCTGTGCACCTAAAGCAGCGCAGAGTTGTAATTTGCACAACATTTATTACTGCGATTCAATGTAATTATGTCACAACAGAATGAAGCAAAGTGCACAAAAAAAAAATGTAACTGTGTCACATCCTGAAAACAGAACTGATTTACTAAGAACGTGCACCACTATTGGATTATCTAGCGCAAACTGTAGTAAGGGAGATTGCACCAGTTGCAATATATATTTGGCCCATTATGTCATAGTAGTAGTTGGTCACTGTATGACAATCAATATGTCACAACATTTTATAGTAACAGCAGTATTATACTGCACCAGATATTTATTATCCAGCATCAGACAAAGGGATTAATCTGTCTTGTTCTACTCTGCACCGGTTTAAAGACCGACAAATTAGTACATCTTCCCCCCTTTATTTTAATGATCACAGTGTAATACTGTATTTCAACTCTGGGAGTGCTACAAGGGTATTGGACACTTCCTAAAAAACGGTGATTAATAGTTAAACAATTTAATACTCTGGAAAGGAGGAACAGCATGGCAGAATCCTGCCATGCTTAAATCCCACGGTTTGTCCAAATCCGTCGAACCGCAAGACGGACAAACCCCCCACCGGATTTTTGTCGCATGAAAGCTGGCGCGATAGCACCAAAATCCGACCGCGTGTGCCAAAAGCCCCTTTTAAATCCCTGTCCCAAGTGCGCGGTCTGCGGGCCCCTTAGTAAATGAGCCCCATTATCCTGAGCAGTTCTACCTAACAAGTCCATGATAAGAGGAAGGTTCTTACCCTGCTTACCCTTTCACCCATTTATATATTTGTGTAAAAACAGGATGGAAGTGTCAGGAACCCCACGCCCAAATCCATAAAACCCCTTTAATTGTCCGTCTTAAATTGGAGAACTGGTACTTACAAGTATTTGTGTACTTTTTTCCAGACAAGCGGGATGACTGACTGATATTAGAGATAAGTCACACCTGAATTTTCAGGTTTTAATTAAGCATGTTAATGAAATTAATCAACGAGGTATCACAGGGGACAGGGAATGATGTGAGTTGCTATTTTGTATTATCAGCACTGCTGAATATATTTGCACGATACATAAAGATAAATACTATATCAATGTAAGCAAATCAAACACAGTAGTTTAAACGGGACAGTCTAACAAAACCTGTGTAACCACAGATGTCACAGGACTGAGCACAAACATGCTTGACCACTTCACTTCTGTTAGTGGAAATACATAAGTGCAAGGGTGTTACATGATCGGGGCAGAGGTTTGTGATCATTTAAAACTTTAAAGAAATCCAATTGTGGCCCAACAGATTCATGTTATGCCTTTGTATATGTTATCAGTTTGTTAAAATTGGTTTTCTCCAGGGAGACATTTATGGATATTTAAAAAGTGAAATCCACCAGTCCAATATCTTTTGAACCAGTGCAAAGCATTTACTGCTTGGTGTCAAGTCTTTAACAGAAGTTGTGGCCTAACTTGTTAAATGTGACAGGAAGTCAACAGAGTACAGGGGACTTCTATGACATCTATGGCATGGCAGTTCATGTAACTAATCCATAAAATATAGAAAAAAAAAACATTTAAAAAAGAATGAAGATATTATAATCAATGTTCTTGCTGCTGATATTACAGAATGTAAAGAATAGTCCTGCATGTAGAAATATTCTTGGTGTCAAAATAAAAAAAATCCTTAAAGGAATTCTACCATTTGTTTTTTTCTGCATTATGAACCAAGCATACCTTGAGAATGCTGTAGCTACACTGATGCAGAAACATATCTTGTGGTTTTGCTTAAAAAACAATTATGAAATTATGACAGTGAGGCTCTGTCGCTGATCTGGCTGCCCTAGCGCTCTCCTCACTCATTATGCACTGCTCCAGCCTTCTCATGCCCAGTATAAGCCAATAATACATCATCACTGACAGGCAGAAGTAATCAATTGCTGCACCATCCCCCAGCTGCTGTACATGAGCCATCCAGCTCAGGTTGATTAATGCTGTCTGGACAGTTCAGGAAACTCATTGTAATTTGTTTATGTAGGCGACCTTCATGCAATTCAGCTATCCCAAGTTCCTGAATTTTATAATTGTTTTTGAAACCACTGGGTTCAGGGATTAAACAACATATGTTTCTGCATTAGTGCTGATACAGCATTCTCAAGGTATGTTTACTTCATAATGCATCAAATAAAATGGTGGATTCACTTTCATGCTGTAGATCCAATTAAAAATCACTGGTATCTGTTCAATGAATCCTACACAGTTAACACTATAAATGGAGCCACCATAATAGTGTGATTGTTGAACATGGCTATATTCGTAATCCTTTAGAAAACAAGATTTTGTTTTGTAGCACATGATGTTTGATGTTCTCTCAGACTGCAAGAGGGAAGGATTAGTATAAGGTTATCCAGAAACCTTTTTTGATTCTTAGGGGCTATGAATGTTAACACTTGAAGAGAATTGTGCATTGCAATGCTGATTATGTACTTTGTTGATGGATAGTAGACCCACTGACAATTGGATTTTCAGAATTATGTGTTGTCGTAGAAACAAGGATTAAAACCAAAACTTCATTACAGACACCTTACAGCTGATCATTACACCCTGGGACTAAAGTAATGTATCCAAAGACTTCACCAAAAGACACATTAGGCAGAGAGGTCCGTCTGTAACTAGGGAACATCTGTAAGTCTGGTGTCCTTAAGTCAGGGACTTTGTTAGTAAGGAACCATGAAAGAACTATTGTGGCTCTAAGATTAGCTGTATCTCCCTTTATTGTGGATCTGTGAATAGCTGTATTGTGGCTCAATGATTAGCTGTATTGTAGCTCTATAAGCTGTGGCAGCCAAGGTAGGAGAGCAGAAAACAGTCAGTGCCCAGGATACCAGTGGGAGTACAGCGCTGGAAGGAACCCTGGAACTTCACAGCAGGAACACGGTGGAACACTGGAAACACAGGAACACGGAGGAACACTGAAGACACAGGTGCGTAGGAGCGTTGGAGACACAGGAAAGTAGGGACGCTGGAGACACAGGAACGTAGGAACGCTGTAGAAACAGACGCGCCTTAGGAGCAGGGATGTGCATGGCCTAGTCGGACAGGAAGCAGGCTCGTGGAGAGGTAAGTTTGGGCCGGGGGTCGCCATGCCACACAGGGAGGCAAGGGTGTGTCCACGATCCGCGATGAGGATCGTTGTTGCATCCATGACAAACACAGAGATATACAAAAACTGGAAACATTTTCTTGTGATCTAGAGAGCTGAAGATTGTTGATCCAATTGTTCTGAACCAACATGTGAATCTAGGGAGAATCTCTGTGTTAATAACTTTTAAATCACAAGTTGATTCTAATCTTCTGTGATATGCTACTTCCTACTTGAAATTTGCCCTTGATCCAGTATGGCAGGTTTTAAGATGGGGTAGCCTAAAGCCTAGGCCCCTTCACCCATTACTTGCTAGGGTATTCAGGTCTGTTATTTTTCCTTTAGTCTGACATGAAATGGGTCATGGGACCTTTGACCCCCCCTGTATCTACAGGGACATTCAAATTATGCAATAAAATCACCAACAAAATACTTGTGTAAGGCCTGGTAGAAGACACTGCAGAAAGAATCCTTATGGCATGTATGCCCCCCTTATCATGCTCCTGGCCCTGGGACATAACATTCAGGACAACATACAGTATTCACAAATTAATACATCACTTGGCAGAAATAGCCTGGATGCATAATAATAAATCTATAAAGCTGTATCTGGTCGAGAAGACACATGAATGATTAATTAATTTACTAATGCATATAAATGATTCTTCAGCCTCAGTTTTCTTCAGTTTTACCTCCTGTGCAGCATTAAATAAACTGAAAACCCAATAAGTTCTGCCAGAGCATTAATCCAGCGAGTGCTGACAAGACCGAGATCAGTAATTCAATCTACAGTCAATAATGTGATTTATCACATAAACCAACTCTCCTCATCTATTATAGTCGTCACAGTAATTCATCTGTCAATTCTGGCGTTCCACTCCCTAGCCGCCATTCACCTTATGGAATGAGGAATGTCGTCCTTTAGTTTATTAATACTCCTGTTCTTGGCTGGAAAAGTGTGTAGCATTTTATTGTGTGAGGGTTTTTCCTGGACACTCAATAACCAGACTACAGCCAAAGGAGTTTCCTATTGACCTTTGTCTTACAGGTCTTCCATTCTCTATTCTATATTTGTATCATAATTTAGCATTTATTTTTGGATACTTAATACCAGATAAGACCGTCACCAGCAACCCACAAACCACACACATTGGGGCTCATTTACTAAGGGTCTGAACGCCGCACTTTCGTCGGGTTTCCCAAATATTTCCATTTTGCGCCCAATTGTCCCGCGTTTTTGGCACACACAATAGGATTGTGGCACATCAGCGTCGGCATGCACGCAACAGAAATTGGGGGCATGGACGTCGTACAATGCAACAGATTCGAAAAAAAAAACGGAATTTAAAAAAGAAGGTGAACTCCGGCGGACCATGGCACAGCAGCAACACCTGCAGGAACTTGGGCGCACGATATTAGTGAACCACGGCAGACCTGAAACCTCGTCAGACAATGCACCCCGGGATCGCGACAGGACCGGGTAAGTTAATCTGCCCCAGTACCTTTTAGATGTCTTTATACATGCCCCACTGATGGCTATATCCATGGGACTAGAACCATCATTCTTCTAAAAAAAGATTGTCCTATGTGCCAGTCATGGAGGGAAGGAGCTGCAGTATACAGTCAAGCTACCCCAACCTCCTTACTGAAGCTGACACAGCTAGCCGAGCCCCTTCATTAATGAGAGAGACATGTGCCTCCCTGAAGAGAATTCCTGAGGGAAGGGTGAGGAAGGTTGATTTCTCTTTGCATAGCCACCGTCATTTATCCTTTATATCCTTAATGATATAGCAGAGCTGAGTCTCTTAACCCTCACTCAGGAATTCTCATCAACCTCACATAGTTCTTTCTCTCAATTGAATAGCATTTTCTACCCCTGATAACAGTCCCTGCAGGGGAAAGTAAAGGGATCTATAGCAGACTGTGATTCACCTCAGGTGAGCTGCATATATGTATAGTAGTTAGGGTTAAGGGAAATGAGAAAATGATTTTGATCATAGTTTTTATTAACAATTTATTTTGGATAAGTTAACTTGAATGGCAGGTCCCCTATAAGTCCATAGTATATAGAATAAATCAGTGAACACTTGGGGTTAACTGTTGGGACCCTCAATGATTTCAAGAACCTGAGCTCTACCTGTGAATATGTTTGTGGTGAGCAATCTTGTTACTTTGCCTGTTTTTGTTAAAGGATCTGTGATGGAGATGACTCGACAACCTTTACAGAGCTCACCAATAATACAGGAGAATAGTTACATTTGCCTTCATCATATAAAATGTCACATATATATCACCTATTGCATATAAATTCAGGCCACCTGCGTGATAGATGCCTCCCACTCGCATGTTGTAAGATGGTAAGATGGTGTGAATAATTAGCAGCCCACAGCGCCGGACATCTCGTCCCCGTCCTGCAGGCTTCTGATTATAAGTTTTGAGATAATCCCATAGTGTCAATACCGGCTACCAGCCGGAATCAAGATGAAGAGGAGACGCTCGGCGTTCTCCGTCAGCTCCATAGAGATTAATGGAGCAGAACGGTCATGTGCAGCCGCCTGCTCCATTAGTCTGTCGGACCCCTGGTTTTGGCGATTGGTGGGTGTCTCAGCACTGAGAGCCCCACTGATCAGCAAGTTAGGCCCTATCCCGTGGATAGGACCTAAATTGTCTTTGTGGTAAAACCCCTTTAAGGTCAGCCCAATTTCAACAGGATTGGCTAGCTATTGGGGTGTCTGAGATAAGCCACTGAAAGCAGTTTAATCCCTTTTTCCATTCTGAACACATAGATACACAGCTGAACCTATCATGTATGTGTATAAGAGGGTTGACAGGGACCCCGTCTGGCCAACAGTGATCTGAATTTTAGGGTGGGCTTTAGATTTTCCTTAGCCTGTACATTCCCCTCTAAATATTGTATCCTTTATAGGCTATAAATGCAGCCACAGCTTGATGGTCTTTACTTTCATGAACAAGAATAGTTTTTTGCTATTGTTTTACCACTTTAGAAAACAGGTGTATTGACAAATGCAGCAAGCAGACCGTGTGATCACCACCGTACACCATGTCAGGGGTATAAGAAGGATTGTAGAGTGACATTTCAGAATCCTAACACAATAGCAGATTATCATCCCCCTGTTGAGCGGATGTCTAGGCTAGATTTATATATATATGTTCACTTTATAACTTCCCTCATTAAAATAAAGATACATGACCATTGACAACCACAGTTAAAGCCGTGATCCTAGATTTTTAAATTCTTTCACATGGATTATTATAGAATTTCCAGTACAACATTTTAAAAGCACAAGGTTTGACACTGATGTCAGGCATAAGCAGGATTTGGAGGCGTGCTGAAGGTCACTGAACCGTGCAAGTTTAAGCCAACTTTTAGCTAAAATATTTAAGCTTGTCTGACAGCATTAGTGATGCGCTCCTTATTGAAGGAGAAATGTAGCAGACACGCTTTCCTTATGATTACATACTGGACTTCCAAGGTGAACTGAACTCACATCCGTCCTGAGCTAACGTAATGGAGCAGACTGCTTGCATCATGTACACACAAAGGAAAGTCTAAACATAGTGAAGAAGGGATATCTGACGTAAGCAAGAGATGAATTGACCTAATAAAGACAACATTCTTGTATTGAGGATCATTCACCAGATCGGTTTACAATCATTAAGTTACACTAAGGTACTTGTCATATGTGAAACAAACACTTGCTGATGTATTCCTCTAAAGAGAAAATCATATTACTACCTTAAAGAGGACCTGTCACCTATAAAATCGGTTTACTAAAGAAAGCAGCTCCTAGTGGTTCAACAGTGGTTACACTGCTAGCGATATCGGAAACCTCTGATAACGCTAACAAACACTGCTGCGCTGTACACTGTATGCTGTAGAAATGCTGCACCGCGCTGGAAGCGGTCTGGCGTATTCATGAGGGAACAGGTTTAGGGACGGTGACTGCCACATGATGCGTGGTTGTGACCAATGGCCTATGGATTGGGCAGGCGGGCGGTCTGGGGAAGAGGCAGTGCCTCGGACCACCACCTCATGAATACGCCCGACCACTTCCAGCGCGTTTCTAGTGTACAGCGCGGCAGTGTTTGATACCGTTATCGAAGGGTTTCATCTGCTGCATTTGTTGTAGCACTAGGAGCTGCTTACTTTAGGTGAAAGGTCCTCTTTAAAGGGAAAAGGTCAACATGATTTGCATAACTCACTGTTGTGCTATTGTAGGGCTGTGACCCCACATGCCCCCCATTGCATTGTTTTAATATTCCAAATGCTCTTTCAGTGGAAAAACTTTAATTTATCAATATGGAAATGAGAATGTAGCACTTACAAGAGGTACTGGCATAGCAACTGAGGTTTCTGGCTCCACAGCAATAACAATGTCAGCTCTTCAGCTACATCACTCCTGGGTGAGTCGATGTGGAGTCAAAGCTCTGAAGCTCCTTACTAACACCCCATGAATCATTATCTATTTATATATACATTTTATTAATTTTTTATGTGTATCTACCTACATGTGAGTTTTTATAATATCTTTGTCAAAACTAGTTTCTATATACATATATACACTCTGTCATGTATTTTACATATTGCGGAACAAAGCAAATATATTTTCTGGAGCAGCATGTCATTCCACTACCTGTTTCTTTACTACGCACTTCTGGTTCTAACCAGTGACACGCAGCCCTACCACCTTTTGGAGGGTCCTACCCACAATCAAAGGTAAAAAGTTTTGATTTGGAATTGAACCTGTCCTCCCACAGTGTTTTATGTGGTTTTCCAAATTTATGTTCATATATAGGGTGAATTTTTGGAATGGAAGGAGCAGCTGGACAATAAAAAGAATGGTAAGTGTGGCAAGTGTTGGCATAGCCCTACAAAACACAGCATTTAGTTCAGGTAATTAAATTGTGGTAGCAGAATTAGATTAGATCTTCTCTAACAAGCTCTTCCGTAGTTGACAGACAACGTACAGTATCTAATGAAGTTTTCTCCTATTAATAATGTTTATGCAGTCTCCAAGAAGGGATGTACTGTGACCCCTTGAATGAAATAATAGAATGCTTCCTGCTGCTCCATTCAATGTGTATATGATACCCAAAAACATGGTGCAGGGTTGTCTACAGAAGTTCAACAGAATGTGAATGAATTGGCATAGTACACTTTTACCCTCTCCTACATCCAAACAGTAGACCAAATTGGTGGAGGTCCCAGAGGTCTGACCACCATTAATTAACAGCCTCTTCAATTTTGTTTTTACCTTTGTGATATTAGGTATCCAGGTTTTGTATATGACTTTAGGTAAAAAAAAAACACTGCATCATTTGAAATATGTATGGTTTTATAAACTTTAACTTAAAGCATCTCTCCACATGAATATTTTTGGACAAAGCGCCATAAGCAGGAAGAAACAGGAGCCATCAGCTAGGTTCCGTCCACAAACTGCAGTTATCTTTTGATGTTTGAGATGTTAAATGGTTGTATAATCCAAATGTTGTTGGACCTAAAATACTAACTAACTCAACGAAAGCTGGTCTTTTCCACCCAAAATGAGCAATTGGGTGAAAAGAACCCAAGATCACTGTGGCTGAGCAGCTCCACAGATACATTAGGGAGATAGGAGAAAGGTCTACAAAGTCAACTTTTAGCCCCGACTGTAGTCCTACACCAGTCGGGGCTTTACGGCAGATTGAACCCTGAATCCTGACCTGAACCCAACTGAGCATCTCTGGAGAGACTTGAAAATGGCTTCCACCAATGTTCACCATCCAACCTGAAGGAATTGCAGAGAGCAGAGGATCCCCAAATCCAGGTGTGAAAAAATTCCCAAGAAGACTCATGGCTGTACAAGCTCAAAAGCTGCTTCTACTCAATACTGAGCAAAGGCTCTGAATACGTATGACCATGTGATATTTCAGTTTTTCTTGTTTAATAAATTAACAATGACACACTCAGTGCTCCCTCACTTAATCATAAAGCACACAATTAGCTCTGCTATGCAGATCTTATCTGTCTGTAATTTGTAGAGTAAGTCTCTGCACACTACTGCAAGCTGGCAGGAAGTGCCTGTGTCTGAAGTGGTATTGCAATGGAGAAGGGAGTGGCAGAGAGCACTGCTGTGTGCAGAAAGGAGAAGCTATTCATGAGAAGAATCCAACCATAGTCAGAAGATTTACAGCCGTGTCCAGGGGCAACCAAAACTGTATCCTCCAGGATTATAGCTGTGAAATGCTGTATTTTTGTAAAAATTAGTGAATGAGAGAATGTGTTATTTTGTTATTCTGAGTATAATTAAGAATCTTGTCTGCATGGGAATACCCCTTTAGTGGTGTTCAATAGTGGGGGTCAAACGGGTGTCCATTATGGTACCTGTCATCCTACATGTAGGTTTTTTTCATCCTTAAGGATAGATTGACTTTTTCCTCATTTCTAAATTTTACCTTTTGGTTCTTCCCCAATTTCTAATCGACTTCTCGTTTGCAACCACTACCAGTGGATCATAAATAAGAGGACATTTCAGCCAATTTTTTCTTATAATGGATAGCAATATAGTAAAATGGTTTGGTTCACTATGGAGTTCATTATTCATTAGAGTGTGCATGTTTAATGTCCATAGGCAATTACATTTATCATACAACAAGCATAATGAACAGAGCTTTGTTAGGAGATCCAGACCAGCACAGAGCCGCTTGTTAGGGTTAATTAAACAGGCATCGGCTGCTCCATTTAGTGAGTACAAGCTCTGATGTTATGCTGCGAGTGCACAATTTCTGAGATGTTTGCACACAGTAAGCAGCTTGTTCTCCACGCACAATTTATAAACACTGATGGTTATTGCTTGCTGTTGGCCGAGGCTACACTATATCACTTCACCAGCACCCATTTCTATTTACTAGACATCTCATCTCTCTTCTTTCAATACTGTTATTTGTTCAGAGAATGGGGCAGATTTACTTACCCGGCCCATTCGCGATCCAGCGGGATTTATGAAGGTAGTTCCTCCGCTGTCCACCAGGTGGCGCTGCTGCGCTGAAAATCATCTGAACGCGCCGGAATACACCGAGCTGGACCAGGTGAAGGTAAGCGCTTCCCAAGCGACACATTTTCGGTTTTTAAATGCGGCGGTTTTTCCGAATACGTCGGGTTTTCGTTCGGCCACGCCCCCCCGATTTCCGTCGCGTGCATGCCAGCGCCGATGCGCCACAATCCGATCGCGTGCGCCAAAATCCCAGGGCATTTCAGGTACAATCGGCGCAAATCGGAAATATTCGGGTAACATGTCGGGAAAACGCGAATCGGGCCCTTAGTAAATGACCCCCAATGTCTCTATTTGGTGCCTATTTATAACTGCAACGTAATACGTCGTAAACATAGTCTTTATAGTAAATCGTTGGGATACCTGACAGGCCAAGAATTCACTGCTGTATAATATTCTGAGTGTAATAATACTCTTTATCATAAGGCTTTAATAACAAATCTTAATAACATCTCAGTAACCTGTCATTTGTTTTGGTATTCCTCCTGGTGGCTCGTCGTTCTTACACAGGCAAGATGAACATGTGTATAAGTTCACATTGAACAAAAACAATATTGGCCAAGGAAATCCAACTTCTCAATCATTCTCTGGTAGGAGTTTGTAACATGTCTGGCTTTAGATATATGTCACAGGAAACTAGTCTGCAGAGGGAAACACCAAGGGAAGCAATTATGGCCCCAAATGCCACCTAATATCTAGACACAACTAAATGTAACAGCGAAGCTAGCAATGCAATTTAATAGGGGACCTTACTAGGAACTAGTGTTCGGACCTGGACTGCACCAAACATATGATGAGTTCTGCTCCCTAAATCGGTAGACAAATGAAAGCTTGTTGTTCGGGCTTCGGAAAACTGCAGCAAGCAGACTGCTGGGCAGCCAATCAACCAGCGTGAATCCTTTTTGCAAACACAGTAATGCCCCAGTTTTTATCATGGCTGTGATTGGCTAGGTAGGAAATGTGACCCTGCTGTATAAGAGACAGGGTCACATTTACCATCATCTTTAAAGAGAAGAGACAAAGCTAGGGAGAGGCTGCTGATCATGATAGGGTTAAACAGGCAGGACTTTAATAAAAATGAATGATTGCCTTTTTAGGGGGAGCCAGGTAGAGAAGGCTGCTGTGATAAGGTGGAAATATGAAATAATCGATCTTTCAGGGCACTCTAAAAAACTTTTTATTTTACCATTCTTAAGCTACAATAGTGCAGGACCGGTTTTTAGTACTATTTGCATCATACAGTGTACTATTACAGTGTCAGTCTTAGTACTCTTTGCATTAACAGCATCATACACTATAAGTACAGTAACAGTCTTAGTTCTGTTTGCATTCAGTACTACCTTGCAGCACCAGTTTTAGTATAATTTGCATCATACAGTGTTATGTTACTGTACCAGTCCAGGATACATATATTACTGTACCAGTCTTAGTACTATTTGCATCATACAGTGTTACATTACAGTACCCTTCTTAGTACTATTTGCATCATACAGTGTTACATTACAGTACCAGTCTTTGTGCTATTGGTATCATGCAGTACTACCTTACATCACCAGTGCATTTGCATCACACAGTGTTATGTTACAGTCTTAATATTTGCATTTACAAGCATCATACAGTATCAGTCTTAGTACTATTTGCAGTATACAGTATTACAGTGTAAGTCATATTACAGGAAAGCTGGAATGAATGGAGAGGGAAATGGTTGTGGCAGTTCTGCTGGTGGTGGTGGTGATGGAGTTGGTGCTGCAGGGAGAGAACATGTTCCCACTCTGCCTGTTCCAAGTTCTGGTGAAAGCAGGTACCAGGGTGTGCAGCATATAGCGTATAGGGCCACACAAAGTTTCTCATCCCCATTTAAAACAGCAAAGGCGCTTCAGACAAAAGTCATGGAGAAATAACTGATGCTGTATTAATTATGTTAACTGCAGTGTGAGGAATGGTTTGTGGTTTTCTCATTGCTCCTTTCAGTGCTATGAGAATAACTTGGTCCGTAAACCCAGAGCACTTTCATCCTCAATAACATTAACAGCATTTTATTTTTAATTAATTAATTTAATTAACCTCTGTTTTACATCTATGTTTGGGTGTTAAAAATCCGGACCTCTATGGGGTTTGGGCTCCAATCTGGGTCCCAAACCAAATTTTTTCTCAATGTTTGGCCAAACACGTAAAACCCCAATTTCGACAAATCCGCTCTTTCTTATTAGGGACAGATATATGAAGGTGATTTCCCACAGGAGTCTAGCAACAAGTGGAAGACATCAGAATTTTCTTGACTTCAGCACTAGATGCTGCTGTCTGTATTTTGAAGGAGAATGCTATTTCCAAGGATTTTATCACAGTTAAAGAATAATCTCAATTCTCTCTATTTACAGCATTTACTGACCTTTGGTAACTTTTTCCAATTGAGAGAGCCCAGATACCATGACTTGACATTATTTCCTATTTTGAGGGGCCTCCGGTTACAGTCCCACTGACATCTGACATTTACAATAAACATTTCTCTGCGGGCCGGCTGTAACGTTTGCAGAGAGTGTGAGCCTCAATTAGCCTTGGCCTCTTCCCTAGATACTCCTGGAAGGGCTGCAATGCTTTAACCAAGTTTGTATTACTGGATTATATATCAACCAGTCGTATTAAGCTGGGTCATCACCTATGGATATTGACACTACATCCTTAATATAATTGTACAGTGAACTTCAAAATTATTTATTATATTCATAATTATTTTAATTATTATAAGCAGGTATGTATTCTGAAAAATAAAAAATATTCAACATTTCAGGTGTCAGTGAAAAAATCTGAATACTGTCTATATGCCCTATTTGTGCAGATTAAAGAGAATCTGTCAGTAGTTATGACC
Organism: Engystomops pustulosus; assembly: GCA_019512145.1. Lineage (NCBI taxonomy): Eukaryota > Metazoa > Chordata > Amphibia > Anura > Leptodactylidae > Engystomops > Engystomops pustulosus. The sequence continues at coordinate 34,128,485 of CM033642.1, forward strand.
AAACAATACTGTGGACGGTGTTAGGAAGCAGCAAATGAGATCTCTGTAATCAGACTTCAGTGTATGTCGTTAATAACATCAGATCTTTGAAAAAAATGCATTTTTCTTCCAGGATTGTAGCCGGACTTAGAGCATTCTGTCACAGTGGTGTAATGGGGACACTGGACTAAGGGAAGACAGACAGGACAGAGATCCTTAAGGCTGAGCCATTAAACTATAACCTGCCTACTTACTGTGTCCACCCTAACCAGTGGCCAGCAACTGGTCATCATTATCTCCTTATGCCAAAGTGAGGACACAAAACAAGATTCACAAACAAACAGCACAAAAGTATAATGAGCGATCTGGGTCACAACAGAGATGGAAAATAAGGCACAAAATCGCAGATACAAAGGGATAGTTTTAGAACAATAGACAAAATATCAGCAAACCAGCAATACAGATGTATAAAAATGGCAGAACTGAATAAAGCTAGTGAGGAAATATAACCAGCAGAAAGCTAGCTTTAAATGGGACACATATAGATGACCAGAGAGCCTCAGCCCCAGCTTATTGGAGCAAAGGTTTTTCCATCACAGCACTGTTGCTGGACCAGAGCAGAGCTTCAGAGGAACTGGGAGTGGTGCAATTTGTCTTAATAAATAAAGTCAGCAACATAAACCATAGTGCACACTAGAAAGCAAAAGCAACAACACAAAGGGATCAATCAAAGCATCCTAAGCCGCATACTGCAGCCTGAGGAAGACTACCGGTATGTCATAGATATTGCAACTGATGTGTGAAATATCGATACTGAACACAGCCTAACTCCTCCCCCTGCTGTATCTGGCTTCTGTTTGAATACTACAGCATTTACTCAGGAGAATGGGCTGTGCAGTGTTTAGTGAAGAGATCTCACAAACTTCTGCACCAGAGTGCTGCAAGTTCTGCTACATTCCTGGAATATTAATGCAATTTCCACAGGCCTGTTGCTAATAACAAAATACATAAAGGTAAACACACATCTCCCAGGACGCAACCTAGCAATGTATGCAACTTTGTATGGCCAAAACTGATGACAGATACCCTTTAACATAGTGTGGTACCCCACTTTTCTTGCTATAGTGCAAAGGTCTATCCATACTGCAAGAAACAACTGTGGCTTTGCTTGGTGAAATAGCGAAGCAAACAGTTTCTCACTGGGTTAGCCTTAATTTAGAAGATGGACATTCATGGAGTAATAGTTTTAGACCAGTCTAAATGAAAAAGAACCATTCCTACTGCAATTCTTTATACACTCTGTTGGTTTTCCTGTGACAGGTTGCTCTCGATAGAAAGCATAATCTGTCATTTTATAACTATTACATCACAATATAATCTACATTCATCATCTGACGGGTATTTATATAGTTTGTAAGGAACCTGACAAATACATTTCTCAGGTATGGAAAATGCAGACTAATGAGAGTGCCCCACGGATGCAGTGACAGTCTCCGCATGTCACATTGAGCTGTGAGTAGGAGACATCCTGCCATTTATCAGATCCGTGTACTTTCCTGCAATTCCAATACCATGTGTTCTGAATGACCTAAATGTCCAGGATCTGCTTTGTGTCATTTATCACATCTGTCATTGGAAGCTGTGGCTCTATGTAAAAGGCCATTACTACAACTCATTCATATACCATCAATAAAGTCTAAAAAAGCAGAAATTGGGAGAGGGCCTAATGTTCCCAGAAAAAGCACTAAAATCAATGAGAAGGCAACAATTATTCTAACCTTTCACTCTGAGCAGATGTTTAGCCTTCTGGATCCTGCAACAGAGATTTGTCAGTAAAACATATTACAATGAACAGGGGTTGGTCGGCAGCGATCACTTCACATAACAGATTACTGTCACATTTGCCAGGGAAAAAAGCATCAAATGTCAGTCTAGTGACTCTGAGATTTGTTAGATGTCATTTACATTAAAGACTGTCCCCAAGTCACCAGGTCTGGTCAAAGCCAGGATTAGTGATGTGAGGTTGTAGTGGTATTTTCACATGTCTGTTAATATGGTAGATTGTAACATACCCATATAGCAGCAATATTTACAGTAAATGCAAGACTATAACAAAGTAAATTTTATAGAAGCTGTATAGAAGTGTGTATGTTTATAAGCCAAAGAACGGAGGGGCTCTGGTAACACCCCTAGGTGCCCTATAGCATAATTTTAAAAGCTGGAAAAAAGTTAATTTTGGAAGGAAGGAGGCCATGGGTAACACACAGGAAGATTAATACAGTCACGGTGCCTGGATCTATGAGTAGGTGTCTCTGGTTTATTATGATAGATTTTCGTGGTAGATTTTCTTTAAAGGGAATTCTAAAATTTTAACTTTTCACATATCCCCAAAATATGTTATAAATGTTTGGGTTTAAAACAGTCATGAGAACTAGGGAATTTTAAAAATATTAAGGTTCACTTGACCTCAAGACCCATGGTATACATAGCGACCTTTCCCTGGTGGCACAATTCCAAAGATGCTATAATACATTCATCTTCACTTTTTATCTCTATATATTTTTATCCGTTTTCTGATGAAGGTCCAAAAACAGGACTGAAACGTTAAATTGTTTTAGGATTGCGCTATAATATGTGAAAAAATATTTCTCAATTGATGAAGACTACATGAATAATTATTTTGAGGGCCAGGCATTTATTTTCTGAATATGACTTGGGGTGGTTCCCTAGCTTTGCGCCAATGCTTTTCTCAGAAGAAGCGACGTGTATTTAACCACGATATGCCTACGATATGTGGTAGAGGTCCAATCTTTAGAAAACCCCATTAATGTTAGAACATTAGTGTATCTCACAGTATGTCATCTACATTCACTTACAGAAACTTACAGAATACATTTACATAGTTTTTAGAAGCTCAGTTGAGTATTTATCAATGTTGGTGTATCGTCACTGGGATGTTAGGGCACATTCACATGGCCGTCTGCGGGGACTCACACATGTGTGGCACCGATCCGGGCTACACACCGCAAAAAGATAGAGCATGCTCTATCTTTTGGCATGTGTGCGGCCGTGCACCGCTATTCTCTATGGGGGGAGGAGGGGTCACTACATTCTCTACATTCATGATGGTGAAATAGAACTTCATAGAACAGCTCTTTGTCTACGTGTATGCCGAAAATTGCACCAAAAAACATGTTAGTAAATTAGACACGCAGGAAAAGCTTTGGATTCCCAAGTGGCAACCAAATTGTGTGCCCCCCCCCCCCCTCAAAAAGGGCAAATGTCGTTAAAGTACCAATATTGTGGCGCCGACAATTCATAAGTAAGGCCAACAAAAAAGTCAATATTGAATGATTCTTTAAGTGTCCAATCAGGCAATGGAAATGGACTAAGCATGTCATTCATATTGGGGGGGATTTAACAATGAGTCTCAGGTTCAGCCAGTCTCTAGCTGAAAAACACTATTCTTTTGCTGCACCAGATTTATCACTGTGATGATGAATCCTGGTGCAGGATAAAACTGTCGGTTCCTACTTTAGACCTACTTTTAGTTGGTCTAAACTGTGCGCCAGAATTCTGGACGCACGGACGATTCCCTGCAAGCCCATTTCTTGCAAGGCCACAACCCTTATTTCGGACAAGTCAGAAAACTGCGAAAAAATGGTCTAAAAGCCTTGATGACTGTGGTGCAAGGCATTTTAGACAGTGTTTTGGGCGCAAAACCACCAGAATTGTGACACAAGTGCGTTAATAAATCCCCCCCATTGTGTTTGAGTGCAGCTAGAATTGGACTTAAGACATGGATATATCATTAACTGCTATTAGAAATTTATGCAGACCTGAGACATACTTAGTATTTTATAGTAACAATTCCTGGAAATGTTTTTGTTGGATACTCTCCATAATAATCTGCTAATGTGGAATCTACAAAATGACTTTGACAGCCTCAAAACAAAAGCATTTATATTTAGGAAATATATGGAGGGGTAAACATCCAGGTTACTGACCATCTTAATAATGTGTTTGTATTACAGGCAGGTTTTATTGGCAGTAGTCATGGTGATGCCAGGGCACAGTCACAACAGAAGCAGCTAAATGCATGGCATGAAAAGCGAAAATTCCCAGAATCCACAATAAAAAAGAAATAACTGGCAATGTACTGAATAGAAACACATTCTGCATGTCTGGTCAGGACTAATAGGCCATTTAAGAGACTTGCATGTCCCTTTATGTAACAGTGTCACAGCTAATCGCCACTTGAGTCCAGGATCTAATGGAAAACTAAGGAGGAGACAGATGAGGATTTTCTTCCTACAGATGACATGATCTAGACAGGTACTTGGCAATTTCTTCCATGTTTCTAATCCCTGGACAGCACAATTTTCTTCCCTCACGTTCTGCTTCTTTTAGGTTTCTAAGAAAAAACTTCTCTTACACAAAGACACAACTTATATCACTTCCATAACATGTATCAGACACAACCTTCTCTGTTAATTCCTGATTATAGTAGCTTCATTTTCTACTCCAGAGCTACAAATCCCCTCCATTCATGTATATAATGAAAAAATCATGGTTTCCTGTGGCTGCCACTAGGGGGAGCTTAAAGCAGTGTAGTAAAGAAGATTTTGTAGAATTTAAAAATGTATTAAAGTGAGGAAAGGATATATAACACATACTCAGTAGTGGATTATTATATGGGCTATTTTGGTGGCTGACAGGGTCTAAATCAACCACCAGGTTTACATATAATAAAGGGAAATGCTTTCAACAGCCCTTCTAGGACCTTTAAAATGTCTTCCAAAGGTACTGAAACTACAGCACAGAATGGGCTCGTAGTTTCTCAGGCCAGGGGCCAAAAGTTTTCATACAGCCGAGAGTCCAGGGCAATCTTAATCCACCCCTCCACACTCTAGTTGTCATGAGATTGCAAAGCAAAATAAGAGATTGCATTGTGTTTTTAAAAAGGAATTGTTATCTATGTGTTAGATTTATGGAAGAGCACAAATTTATGTAACATTTGTTAAAGAAAATCTAGCATCAAAATCAAACATGATAAACCAGGGACTGTGACTTTAATCTTCTTATATTTGTTATCCCTGGTCTCCTCCATTCAGAGGGAAGTGCAGGGGGAGAGTGAGACAGTGTAACAGCCTGTGAAGCTACAGCACAGTGGTTTTCAAGTAATGCCACCCGGAGCCCTTCTTGCTCATTAGCATCATTTTAAATGTTGATTTTAAAAGGAAGGAGGCCATGGATAACAAATATAAGATTACCACAGTTACAGTGTCTGGATCTACAAGTAAGTAACTCATTTTTTATCATGATAGATTTTCATGGTACATTTCCTTTAAATGTGGATCTAAATGCCCGAAGTAGGGCCGCCAAGTGACTAATTTGCATATTATATAGAAGTGAATTTTCCTAAAAATGAATATTATTAATATAAAAACAAAGGCTGGAGTTATGTGTTCTGTGACATAACATTGTTTAGAGGAGACAATCATTTATTAGTATTTCTTTCCTACTAGACACAGTTTCTCTTTGTTTAGCATTTTGCTGTTTACAAGCAGCTGTAGAATTGCTCAAGACGTTTTGGAGCTTTACATTTTCCACGGAGAGAATGTGACAGAATTTCTCCTGATTCTGATTAGGTTGGAGACCACTGGGACCATCAGGATCTTGCATCCAGCTCCTTGATGTTAGTCTCACACAGTCCTATCAAAGAGACATCCCCTAAAGCCAACATGGGAGATGGAAATCTCATTAACGCTCCTTTTAAATTCTAGTGAACGCAGATAATAATCTTAGAGGAGATTTTAGTTTGTGAGGAATTCTCAGTATATTGTGGGATTGATTTCTATTATAGAATTTTCATTTTTAGAGCTAAACCAATATCCAATTATTATTGTATATCCTGATTTGAATTGTATATTCATACTGTATGGATTTAATTGGCTTATCACAATTTGGTCCTCACAGTTGCACAGTCAACAATAATATATATATATATATATCCTATATGCAGTATGTATCTACTTTACATGGTGATAGACAAATAAAGTACAAGAAGAGCCTCTTCAGGATCATGACGAAAATGTGTTCTCTCTCTGAGGTCAATACAAAGTTAACTCCTTGAAAAACTTCACTAGAAAGTCAAACCCATAACAGTCCTGCTCTATAACATGCTGCCTGCAGGTAAGACAATGGGGCACATTTACTTACCTGTCCACATCGCGATCCTTGATCCGGAATGTCCAACGAACATGGATTGTGCCGCGATTCACTAAGATTGTGCGCCCGATATCCTGCATGTGTCGCTCCGCGCTCAGGTCCGAAAGAGTTCACCTTCTTCTTCCCGGTGTATGTAAGTGCTTGGCTTGCGACTAAATTTAAGAGTTGAATCCCGCGGTTTGTCCGAATCCGTCGGATCGTCCGACGGCCCGCCCACCGATTTGTGTCGCATGAAAGCCAGCTCGATTGTGCCAAAATCCGATCACGTGTGACACAATGTCCTTCTAAATCCCTGTCCCAGCGGCGCGATCCCTGAAAAGTCAGAAAACCAGACAGAAATGCGTCTGCGGGACTCGTAGTAAATAAGCCCCAGTATGTACAATCTACTCAACTCATCCTACCCAATAACATACTTCCTTCAGATAGGACACGATGTACAAACTGTTCAACTCCTCCTGCTCTGTTACATACTACCTGCAGATAGGACACAGAATAGGGTTATTTATTAAGGTTTGCGCTGCTCACTTTCGAAAGGACTTTGCATATTTTTTGGGGATTACACGGCTCGGATAGGCATTTATCAGGGGTCTGTGCTGGGATTTTGGCACAAGCAATCCTTCTATGGCGCTGCTGCGCTGGCTTCCATGCTGCACAAATTAGGGGGTGCCGCTGGACGATCAGACTGATTTGGACTTAGCGTAGGATTTAACTTTCAAATTGTGTTGCAAGACAATGCACTTACATGCACCCGGAAGAAGATGGTGAACTCTATCGGACCTGAGCAGGGAAGCGACACCTGCAGGATATCGGGCGCACAATCTTAGTGAATTGCAGCACAGTGCGTTATACAGCACGGGCAGCACGGGTGCCAGAGGTGGCACTCAGAGCCCACTCTGTCTGCAACCAGACCATCACCCAGCACAAAGTTGGGTACCACGGTATCACGTTCAGTGCTATTTTAAAATGACTAGAAGTGCAGGAGGAGCAAAGAGGTGAGGACACAGTTGAATTATCATTGTAGTCCCTTCTCCGGACCTGTGATTCATCCAGTTAAGGGGACCTTAGAGGGAAACTAAAATAATAATCCAAATTTCTCCTTCTTTATACTGTATTGGTGTCCTCAGGACGTCTATACGTTTGAAACCTGTGAGTTAATTTAAATTGACATTTGGCACTTTGTTAAAAAAATATGTGGCTTTTGCTTGTAGTTTCGGCACTCAGTTCCTAAAGGGTTCACCATCACTGCTCTATAACATGCTACAGACAGATTCAGACTTCATCATGGCAACAAGTTGGCTTAATGCTAAGATTGGAATCTCTATAAGAAAACTAAGTATTAAAAAGTAAAAGCTACTATCTGTACATACATCTTTTTATACATTTAATGGAGATTAAACATTTAATAACTCCCCATAGAATAGCACAATACATGTGTGTTCTTATATGGGAACAGTATTCCATCATTTTGCTCTTCAGAGACAGCATACAGTTCTTTGAAGCACTAACAGGGGACACATTGTTGTCTGTTCTATATGACGTATAACAGGCAATTTAGGCATATGGAAAGATGTTTTCTGTTAAAAATAAAAGAAACTTTTTCTTTTACAAAATTTAGAGAAAACTGCTGCCATTACAGTACTAAGGATTCGTCCACACTACCATAAATCACAGCTGTACAAAGTACAACCACTTAATTGGATTACAGGATTGCCATATGGAGTGATTTGGAGCGCCTAAGGATCTATAGTATGAAGTAGCAGGAGCGCTGTGTGCTCAGTGCATCCTGCCGGACATAGTTATGGTTTATCCAGGACAGGTTTTTATATTTTATGCAAATATAGTTTATTCATTGCACAATAACAAATTCACATTCAGATGTTTAATAAATGTTGTGTTTAATTTCATATTGGCTACTTATATGGTGCTTTAATGAAGTTTTCTAAATTCCTTATATTGATGACCTCTCCATTGGCTAAACATTTGTTACCTAAAACTCATTTACTCCAGAGCTCTATTTCTTCTTCAGCAGCTTCTGCAGCACAACATTCATATACCAAATGACATAAAAATTACTAGTTCACTGCCTAAATATCATATTCGCTGCCATATTGAGAGATACCGTACCAAGCTCAGTTCCATTCAAGTAAATGGAGATGTATGGCGATTTGCTGTACAGAATTAATAGAAGAGTATTATAAACATTATCCAAGTAACTCTGATATGCCAAACACTTCTTACACCCAATAGCCTTATACTACATACTATATAACTATTGGACATGTATTATTCCAGAGCGAATGATTTACTCCAGATATACCCCACATATGGAGTGTTTGTAGCAGAGAATGTCCTAGCAGTTAAAAAAAAAAATACAATACTAATAGAAGTATTTGAAGCCACATTAAACTCATGAATGCAGATCCAGAACCAACTCCGGGCACCCGTTTATTAGAGTGGAGAGGCGAGGAAGTGGAGAGACTGGGTCCTGTGATGAACACTATTTGGTTAACAATTAATTTGTGCCATGCACAATTTCATAGATAAGGGTGTGCTAAAGTAGCCCTGGAATCTTGGCCCTGATGCTTAAGGGTGTGTAGAAGGATAGATAGATGAATGGATAGATAGATAGATAGATAGATAGATAGATAGATACAAAAAATACAAAAAATAGGCTGCACTCTAATAGTGGGTACTTTATTCAACCAAGTGCTATGTATCGGATCCTGTTCAGAATCCTTTCTCCAGGATCCTTTCTCAGAATTTGTTCTAATAGACAGACAGATAGATAGATAGATAGATAGATAGATAGATAGATAGACGGATAGATGGATAGATAGATAGATAGATATGAATCTGATCAAACCTCTAATACTCAATAAAATGGCAGATGAGACACAAAATGAAATCTTCCTGCTTTATAACATGTTTCCTGCAGAGAGGCTACTATGTGTGTTCTACTTATCCCCTCCTAATGTATAAAATGCTACCTGCACTGCCTGCCTGCACTATATTCAATCTGCTCAGCTCCTCCTGCTCTATAAAATGCTTCCTGCAGATAGGACACTGTGTACAATCTCATCAGCTCCCCCTGCACTATAACATGCTGCCTGCAGATAGGACACTTTGTACAACTTGCTAAGCTTCTCCTACCTACCCTATCATAATCTACCGGTAGAATGGATAGCATTTTTATAGTGACAGAGTTCCTTTGAAATACATTGGCAGACAGTCTAACACTATGGATGTAAAACTATGACTGTAATATGGCGGTGGAGTAGAGCTTTTGAACTTTTATTACTCCCATAAAGTCTGATATTACAATCATTATACAGAGGATATAATAAATGTCTGGTTAGATAATTTATGGTATATTACCAGCTTGCTGGATCTGGTTGTGGCTTGGGGGAGGATTCTTCCGCTCATAAATCTAAAATTGTGACATATCTTTTTTGAAGAGAATCTCATTAAAGTCACGGATTTGAACATGAGATACCAACATTTAAGAGATACCTGGAGATGAGTGTTCAGGGATTTATCAACAATATTGTTTTAAGTCACTTACACCAGTATACAGGACATGAAATGCAAACAAACCGATATCATTTCAGCTGGATACTTCATTAAGTATAAAAATAATTATTAAACTGTATGCAAATTTGTTTCAAAGTGCCCTTGGGTTATTTCCTTCAGTGAGCAGTCTCACATCTTCTGCCACACACACAATGGGCAAAAGTGCTTGATGTCTTCTGTTTGCATTTTTTACAGCTTTTTTGCCCATTTTGCTCGTGCAGTAATAGTAACAGAAGGCCCACTTCCTGGTAAAATAGGAACAGTCCTGAGTTGTCCCCATTTTTCTTATTTCTCTAATAGTGTATTGCTCAGGTCCTTAGTAATGCATTTGTAGCCTTTTGAATTGACATAACAAATATTCGGAGGTATTCTGAAAGTTAGATGCTCCAATGCATGGTTCAACACTACCCAAAAGTAAAACTGATTTGTCAGTAACTAGACTGCGTGTGCACCTATGAAGTTTTTAACAAAGACACTTCGATACTTTTTCTCCCTACATTAAAGAGAACCCGTCATGCAAAATAACCCCCTAAACTAAAAATATTTTCATAAACTGCCATTAGACAGCATTGCCTCTATCCCTTCATTGTCCCTCTACAGGCCTGTAAACTTAAGCAATAAGGTCCTAAAGCTGTATGCAAATGACCTGTGAAATGTCCAATGAGTCATTAGCATATTTAAGCTGTCCACCTTATTCATGAGTGGGAGGCACAGCCACACCCCCAGTGCTTGACTGACAGCCTGTGTAACGCTGTGATGGCTGCTACATGTGCTTGCTGGTGGCCACACCCCCTGCAGCCTGTGTGTGTATAGGAGAGATACAACAGCTCCAGGCAGCCATGTTATAGCAGAACATGTCAGGTACTGGTGTCTGTGTCTCTCACATGTGTATTAGGAGGATGCAGTATGTCAGCAGATACAGCACAGACACCAGTAATACTTTACTATACATTACACACAGACATGAGCAGGGGGAGGAGAGGGGAGGGGTAACAGGGGTGACATCACTGCCTCTGATCATGTGACCAGCCTCATTTACATTATAAAAATAGATGATTTTATAATGATTTATGTATGAATTGACTAGATAAAGGCTGGGATGGGATCCTTGTGAGCTGCTCCAACAGGTAGTAGTAACAGGACTAGTGACAGAGACCTGATGACAGGTGTCCTTTAAGGATATTTACTCCAGGTGTTGTGTTTTTAGTTTAGTTACCTTGTGTTGCCTATCATTTCTAGTTTCATTCAAATTATATTTTAATAATTTAGAAATCAAAGGTTTTAGTTACTTTTTTTCAACAATAGGACATATAAAGGAGAGGGTGAAGGGAATCTAAAAAATACATTTTATTAATAAATCTAAAAAGTCCAATGCATGGACAGAAAACCAAACTACTAAAAAATGAATACCCTCATAGCAGTTACCAAAGCACACGTGAAAGTGAATCTCAGAAGCAATACTAGAAGTCATGATAAATGTGCATAGATAAACCATAGAGAGGTTAGTAAATAGGGTGGATCTTACCCGTCTTTGTAAGGGAGAAGAGCGCTGGGGCTAGAGTACAGGGAGTCCGCCAATTAGATACCAACACTGCACCTAGAAATCCCTGAAGCTGTGCTTACCCTAGACCCCATTAGCTCCTGTCCTAACAAGGACTGTCCCAGAGAATCTCTCAAGGTCACTAGAAAGACACTACCACAGCAACAGCATGTTTCTAGGTCCACATAGTAGCCAAACTTTCATCAGGGGATATATGCATAAAGAAATAAATACAGGTCTCCAATGAACAGTGGTCCACAGCCCAATACAGTGCTCTACGCCAGGTAGCGGCGTCTGGCCGTGACATCCAGTGGTTTTAAACCATCCACCGCACTCTTAATCATGAATGGAGCCAGTACATGATCGGTATCAACAATAGGACAGGAGACTTTCAGTACAGAATATGAAAAAAGCACACGAGTAAACACAGATACACTGGAGCAAATTTATCGTTGGGTTTTTTGTCTATGTTTGGTGTTGTTTTGGCGCAGTTATGGTACAAATTCTGTTTTTGCGACTTTTCATTGCGCCAAATGTACAAAGTCACTTTGACATAGACCCTGCTTGTGCCAAATTCATTATTTGCATAGACTGGTTTCCACTAAACTGAACGGAATTCATGATTTGGAACTTGACAGGAATTTACGTCTAGGCGCAATATAACACCAGTCACTCCCTGGCGTAGAGAAAGGAGAAAAAACACTACCAAATTTATCAAGACATCAAGGGACGTGTTCGCCAAAAAAAAAAAATGTTCGCAACTAACACAAAAAAAATTATATTTTGAAACAAATAATAAAAAACAATAATACAACAACATACATAGACTCACTTGATGAGTTAAGATAAAACAAAAATGGAATTGAACATGGGGCCAGATGTATCACTGTCTGTGCTCGCGTCTTGTTGGTGCGCTTTAATTCTGCAACATTGTTGCGCCAGAATTATTACAAGCTACAACCATCTGTGATGTGTTGAGTTCTCCTGCCTCTTATTAACCACTTTACCTTAGGCACAATATTAGATCGGACAGTTACATGTATCCTTCTACAAGCTCCTCTCTGCTTCTCTCCCGCTCACCAGCATGAGAATAAGGCCCCTTCTACACTCGCGAATGCGATGTGATGAACTTGCATCACACTAGCAATGCGTGCTGCCCGGATCGCACGCGTTAAGAGTGCTTCAAACCGCAACTGAAATCAGCATGTCAATTCAGTTCCGGTTTGCAGCGTTCGGGCCGTGCGATCCGGGGCAGCACGCGTTAAGAGTGTGATGCGAGTTCATCGCATCATACTCAAGAGTGTAGAAGGGGCCTAACACTCACAGCAGAGCCCAGGTGTGTGACAAGCTGCACCCAGTGATCTCCTCAGCAGTGACTTCTCCCGGAGGTGATCCTCCAGTGCTGATGTTCTGCTGTCCCCCTGTAATTCTGGCCGGTGTTCTCCTCAGACACTGCTACACGGGGACAATTCTATCTGCAAACTTCATTTCTGTCCTGCTCTCAGGTGCTGCTTTGCTGATTGTTTCTAAATAGAAGCTCATAAACTGTAAACAGAGGCTGCAGGTAGTGTCTGTAGTGTCTGCTGAGCTCCGCTGCTGAGGATAAACTGCTCTGCAAAAGGGTGTTGCTTCTCAGTTTATGCCACCTTCAGGCTGGAGTGTTTTTGCACCTAAATTGTGCCTATATGAACAAGTTTCTAATGATGACTGATTATTAGGTGCAGCAAAACATCTGGATTGGTAGGATAAATCAGGAAAACATGGTTATTTTTACTGCACGGTTAGTTTGGTGTTTAGTTGCAAAACTGGCGTGCAATCAGTGCGACAAACTAAAAAGGCGCAAAAACAACAGAAAAAAACAAGTGATACATCTGGCCCATAGACATCTAAGTCAAAAATAAATTCTAATGATGAATTCCCCCCACTGAGTCACATACATCTGTATTTATAATTTAAACATATACTACATAAAATGGCCCTTTTATTTCAGAAACAAAAGGGGAAATTACATATCAGTGATTTGGAGCGCCTAAGGATCTATAGTATGAAGTAGCAGGAGCGTTGTGTGCTCAGTGCATCCTCCTGGACAGAGTTATGGTTTATCCAGGACAGAAATATATTGCATTAAAGGGGTTTTTATGTTTTATGCAAATATAGTTTATTCATGGCACAATAACAAATTCACATTCAGATGTTTAATAAATGTTGCATTTAATTTCAAATTGGCTACTTACATTGTGCTTTAATGAAGTTTTCTAAATTCCTTATATTGATGACCTCTCCATTGGCTAAACATTTGTTACCTAAAACCCATTTATTACAGATCTCTATTCTTCAGCAACTATTGAACCAGAACATTCATATACCAAATGACATAAAAATTACTAGTTCGCTGCCTAAATATCATATTCGCTGCCATATTGAGAGATACCGTGCCAAGCACAGTTCCATTCAAGTAAATGGAGATGTATAGCGATTTGCTGTACAGAATTAATAGAAGAGTATTATAAACATTATACCAAGTAACTCTGATATGCCAAACACTTCTTACAGCCAACAGCCTTATACTATAGCTATTGGTCATGTATTATTCCAGAGGGAATGATTTACTCCAGATATACCCCACATATAGAGTGTTTGTAGCAGAGAATATTCTAGCATTGAAAAAATTACAATACTAATAGAAGTACAGGCGGTCCCCTACTTAAGGACACCCGACTTACAGACAACCCATAAAATTTAGATCTTAAAATGAGCTACAACTTCGGTCCGCACATAGGCCACTCCTTCATTCTACATCTCCCTCCTTAGACAAAGCTGAGGATGGAAAAGTAATATAGTGGAGAGCCTGTAGCATGCACTGCTATTTTCCAACTCTTAAGCATTGTGCCTGTAGCTTTCAAGTAAGGATTCTGAGGACATAGGCAAGGCTTGTCTTTTCATCCTACATAATGTTTTGCTTGCTGCCATTCCTATGCTTTTGCTTTGTTTTCTCCAAATGAAATGTTCTCCTTTTATTAGGTGTCCAGCAATGTATAAACACTTAGCTTACCTCACAATTTTTCAGAGCAAAATTTCATGCAGTAGAAATGTTTCCCCACTAAGCCCCGCCATTTGCCATGTCCCTTACCCCACCCTGCAGTAAAGTTCTCCCCTCAGTGCCCTATTAGTGCCCCCTCTAATTGTAGCCCCCACAGCAACATACTTTCACAATGTGCCCCAATCCTCTTCACAGTGTGCCCCCAGCAGCTCCCCCTCATAGTGTGCTTCCCCAGAAACTCCCCATTATAGTGTCCCTCCTCTAGCAACTACCCATCATATTGTGCCCCCAGCAGCTCCCAATCATAGTGTTCACCTCCAACAGTTCCTCATCATAGTGTGCCCCCCTTCCCTATTAGCTCCCCTTCTAATTGTGCCTCCCATAGCAGATCTCTTCGTACTGTACCCCTTCTAGCAGCTCCCCATCATAGTGTACCCAGAGCAGCTCCCCAAACCTACAGTCCCTATCTTGTATGTAACCCGGGGACTGCCTGTATTTGAAACCACATTAACCTCATGAAGGCAGAACCAGAACCAACTACGGGCACCCGTTTATTAGAGTGGAGAGGCGCAGCAAAGACTTGGTCCTGTGATGAACAATATTTGGTTAACAATTAATTTGTGCCATGTACGATTTCATAGATAAGGGTGTGCTAAAGTAGCCCTGGCATCTAGGCCCTGATGCTTAAGGGTGTGTAGAAGGATAGATAGATGATATGATAAAAAGAAAGTGGGTACTTTATTCAACCAAGTGCTATGTTTCAGATCCTGTTCAGAATCCCTGTTC
This sequence comes from Engystomops pustulosus, assembly GCA_019512145.1. Lineage (NCBI taxonomy): Eukaryota > Metazoa > Chordata > Amphibia > Anura > Leptodactylidae > Engystomops > Engystomops pustulosus. Next base: position 34,143,631 of record CM033642.1, read on the forward strand.
AAAGATCCTTTCTCAGAATTTGTTCTAATAGATAGATAGATAATAGATAGATAGATAGATAGATAGATAGATAGATAGATAGATAGATAGGTAGATAGATAGATAGATAGATAGATATCAAAGTGAAGAGTTCCCGGTGGGCCGGTCGGTCCTGGGCCGGTGTGGGGTCGGTGCAGAGCTCGTCCGGGGCCAGTCCGCACTCCCTAAAACTTTTAACATAACATACGATGCAGGTACTATTGATTAGAACACAGACGCAGCACAGCACCGCTGCTTCTGCGTCTGTGTATACACCCAGCTACACAGGTCGTGCAATCGACGTCATTGTCTTTAAAGGTGAGAAAGAAGAAATAAATTATCCTTACCATTACAGTTACATTATGGGGCACTATTTGTGTGGTATTAATGTTGTAGGGGGCTCTATTACAGTATTTGGGGCACAGTATTAGTGGTAGCAGAAGAAGGGACAATGGGAAAGTGCAGAACATAAGACATCTGTGTGGTAAACTCTGCAGGAAAGCTGTGTACCTGGAGGAAGAGACAAGGTGATGGTGAAACTAATGGAGAAGATAAGGAACGAATACAATCCGAGGACACGTCACCTGAGGTCACTGGATGCAATAGGTGAGGATCTCTCATGTGTTTTCTGTAGCTGTATATGCTAAATACTGATTTTTTTGCATGTTTCCCCGTCTGTTTATTATTTAGTATTATAGTAGTTATATTCTTGTACATGGGTGGCAGTATTATAGTAGTTATATTCTTGTACATAGGAGGCAGTATTATAGTAGTTATATTCTTGTACATGGGGGCAGTATTATAGTAGTTATATTCTTGTACATAGGGGGCAGTATGATGTATGTATTTCTACGACACAATTAGTTAATCAATTATTACATTTATAGAATAATAAGGGATTTAAAATGTGTATATACAAAAAGTCCACGCTCACCTGGATCATGCGGCAACTTAGTCCGCGAAGGCACGGATCACCCGCCTGGGCAATGTATCCACAAAACAATTTCCGATCCAGCTAGGTGCAGATTAAAATCACGCCTTTATTCGATTTTCAGGGCAATCCATCATATAGAATACAGGTGGCATGGTATAATCGTCACGCTTTCTGCACACACTAAGTCTCTTAATCATAACAGTCATGATTCAAAGAGGCAACTTGTATGTGCTAGAAGGCGTTCGTCAACGCTTTTCATGAAATACAACACAACGCGTTTTTCTCGCACTTTTGAATGCGTGCACACGATCTATACATGGCGCCACTGTAGTTTATCTGATGGATGCCCGGAAAATCGATAAAGGCGTTTTATCTCACTAGCTGGATCCGAAATGCTTTTAATATTAAAATGTGAACCCCTAACCCAACAATACGCAGGAGTATAAGGACAATAGTATGCTTTATTTTCTATTAAATTGGAGGATACCTGGGGAGGACGGGGGCTCGAGAGATCCGAGGACCCCGTTGGAGGGGAGGGCTACAAGCGGAGGGGCACCTCGGTGAATATCGCTTAACCTTCTAAATAGTATATGTTAGAGACTGTCCCATAGACTCACTGTGTTATCCTAACAGGGCCTGTCACTAGAAGTAAATCGGAGCAGGCGGTCTTCGAGGAACCCACGCTTCGATATGCATATACCAGGATCCCGAGGCGTGTAGACCAAAAAGCTAGATTAGGCTCCCGAGGGATGAGGCAGATTGTTGAGGCCTCGGCGCTTTCCTACGTCATATTACTCGGGACCCCCTAGAATTATCGTGAGCCGTGGTTCCCCGTAATATGAGGTAGAAAGCGTCCTGCTCAACAATCCATCATTCCTTCGGGACTCATCTAGCATTTATTCTCATATTGATGCATGGTTAAAAGGGAAATTCAACATACTAAGACAGTACAGCTGTACGATAAAAGTTATCGGCTCTCCAAGACGAAACTGCTGAAGCCATGAAAGAATCTCAAATGCTAGAAATTGCCAGAAATCTGCAACTATTTCTCCCTTTACTCCAGTCTACTTGGCAAGCGGCATGGGGGGATGAAGGGCGGAGGCGCCTGCGGCGGACACTGAGGCTTTCCTTACGGGTGCACTGCTCACAAACTATAGTCGAGCAAATTTTCAATTGATTGTTTGACTCTCAAAAAAGGCCTGCAACTAGCAGCATTAACCCCCTACTCGTCTCTGTTTCTATGGAGTTTGAACCTTAAAAAACAGTTTGTAAATAGAAGTAAGATTCTCTTGTTCCATGTGTCCATCGTTTGTGTGTCGCATCTGGTTTATAAGTACATGCTTCTAGATAGCTTATAAACATAAATGGCCCGCTTGTCGACAGTAAAATAATTATATCGTGCAGTTATCCCACAAAAACTAGTTATAATATGCCAGTGCCACAAATCTCAACTAAGGATAACAGCTATCGTGGACCTTTACAGTGACAACTCAAGGAACGTCAATATTAGCGTACTGTGTATGTACTGTGGCAGTACTCATATGTGCAGATAAGAGGTAGTTACTTTGAGAATTAGCGTTAAAAAGAGAAACTTGTAAATATGTGAAGCATTAAGAGTAACCAGTACTGGCTTTGGCCATTATTCAGGATAAGAAAGCGAGTCTATGTTAATAATCAATACCACCAACGCCAACCAGTAAATGGAATAATTACTGTGCATTGCTACGCTTACAGGTAAAGTATCTTACAATGTCATTTGAACAGCTTACAGCAACAGTTGCAGTACTTTGCAGTGCGCAATGAATACAGGGATAAGGGAGTTCACTCATTGTGTGGATAAGGGTAGTAGTATTCGAGGCGCCGATAGTGGCAAGTACAACTGGTCCTGCCCTATGGGGCCCGGACTCTAAAACGACAGGGGGGGGGGGGGCCCGGGAGGCACCCGGACCGGTGGGCCGCAGACTGTGCGTCTGTGCTGCAACAGGTGCGGCCGGCCGGTCGGGGCCGGAGCCGGCGCTGATCGCCGGCTGCTACACTCCCTCCTTACAATTTTTGATTTAATGTATAGTTACCGCATCGTACGATCGTTCGATGGCAGGTACTATTCGATTAGTACTACAGACGCAGCGCAGCACCGCTGCTTCTGCGTCTGTGATACAGCGCTCCACAGGTTGCCGCAACCAACGTACATTGGCCACCTGTTGCGGTGCGGTAGGTGGTCACTTACCATGTCAGACCTCCGGCCCTCCTGCGCTCCGCTGGCTTGGTGTGGACAGGACGCGGGCACTTGACGTCACTATCCTGAGCATCTACACCAAGTCCATCAGACAGACCGAGGACGGAAAAATCCTGCGCAAAGGGGTTGAGTTATATGTATTTTTTTTTAATTATAGAAAGGGACATTAATTTTATGTTCTGAGGGCAGGGGGGGGGGGCCATATATTCTGTATCTTGGGCCTCGGCATATATGCGGGGACATTGGGGCGGAGCTTAATTAATGTGGGGAGGGGCTTTTTGGCCCATGGCTCATCTGACGGGTCGTAGTCTATATTTGGGGCCTGCAGGGGGCATTAATTTAGTGTCTAAGGGCGGGGGGGATCAGCATCTGATCGTGGTGGATATTTTTACGGGGGCTTCTAGATTGGGTCGCAGGGGAGACGCATTATTATATGTCCAGGGTGGGGGGATTAGGATATCGTAATCTGGGCCGCATAGGGCAGTAATGGCATGGGAGGGGCGGGGCTTATTTGATATGTGTACGGGGGCATTCTAGATCTGGGACTTGTGGCAGGTGGGCATATTTAGTGGAGGGGGGCACGGGGGGGAGGCATTATTCTGTATTCTGGGGCTGCGGCATTTTGTGGGGGGTCAATTATTTATATCGAGGGCTGGCAGTGGGACATTATGATGGCCTGATTATTCTAATATGGGCAGGCGGAGCTTAATTATATGGCTGGGTCGGGGGGCATTATCTTTATAGTCAGGGCTGGCAGGTGCCATTCTATGCTGGGGGCTTGTGTGTGTCTAGCGGTGGTAGGGCCATTACTTCTGTGTCTGGGGTGCGTGCAGGGCTCGCCATTCATTCTGTGTCTGGGGGAGGATGGGGCCATTCATGTCTATGTCTGGGGTAGCAGGCTGCATTTGGGAAGATGGCCTAATGATCTGGTAGGGGGTCCATGCATGTCGGCAGCGGCCATTCACTTTATCCTATTATGGGGTAGGCAGGGGGGCATTATTACATAATGTCTGGGGTAGGCGGGGCCATTCATCTATGCCTGGGGTAGGCAGGGGGCATTTAGCTTATGTCTGGGGTCGCAGGTGGGCATGTTTATTATATGTCTGGGTAGGCAGTGGCATTTATTATATGTCTGGGGTAGGATGGGGCCATCATTCGTGTATTTCGTGGGTAGGAGGGAGAGGAAGAAATAATAGATTACCCTACCATTACAGTGTGTGTACATAGGTGGCACTATTGTGTTCGGTACTAATATTTCAGGGTGCCTATTACAGTATTTGGGGCACCGTATTGGTGGTTCGTAGAAGAGGGACAATGGCAAGTGCAGACCATAAGCGTCTGTGTGGTCAACCTGCAGGAATTCTTGTACGTGGAGAAGAGACAAGGTGGTGGTGGAACTATGAGAAGAGGCAACGAGACACATCGAGGACACGTTACCTGATGTCACTGATGCTATAGGTGAGGATCTCATGGTGTTTTCGTAGCTGTTTATATGATAAATACTGATTTTTTTGCATGTTTCCCCGTCTGTTTATTATTTAGTATTATAGTATTAATAGTCCGTACATAGGGTGGCAGTATTTAGTAGTACTTATATCCCTTACTAGGGGTGCAGTATTATAGTTTGGGGAGTTATAAAGGTTCTCGTACATAGGGTGTGGCAGTTATTGGGATAGTAGGTTATATTCTTGTACATAAGGGGGCAGTATTAATAGTAGGGTTATATTCTATAGTTCTTGTACATAGGGATGCGGGGTATTCATTCTTATATCTTTACATATGTTCGGTTTTGGGGTGTGTTGGGGCCCAGACACTTTTGCTGTATGGGGCCCCGAATTTCCTGATGGCTGCCCTGCCTAACACTATTCTAATAGAACAGCCTAACGCTATCCCTGCAGCAGCAGCAACTCTCTCCCTAACGGCATCCAGACAGAGAATGATCCGAGCAGCGCGGGCAGGGGCTAGTCTATTCCAGGGTCACCTGATCAGGCCAGCCAACCACTGCTATCGACGTGTAAGTGTACCACGTCATGCTGGGTGGAGTGCAGAGTCTCCTGGCTTGTGATTGGCTCTGTTTCTGGCCGCCAAAATTCAGAACGGCGGGAGATGCCATTTTCTCGAGCTGGCCGAGCAACGAGCAGTTTCGAGTACGCTAATGTTTGAACGAGCATCAAGCTCGGACGAGTGTGTTCGCTCATCTCTAGTCACGTCCTTAAGGCCAAAATAGGCTGAGTCCCGTAGGGGTTAATCTATCTCGTGATATTTATTTATATCCAAGGTATATCCATATGATATATGATGGAGGATTAGGATGTTACCAGAGGACACACTTAACGGCACACTATAAAAAGCAGCCAAAATTATACGTATCATTTAATCCATTGGTTTTGATCTTATGCAAACTGGCTTTCAGTTCTCAACAATTATAGAAATATGGTATCGTCATAATTGTACTGACCCATAGGTGGGTCGTGGGAGCACCCGTGACAGTACCCCCCCCCCTTCCCCTTCGGCCTCCCCCTCTTCTTGGTCTTGGTCTAATTTATATATAGAGGAACCACTGTACAGTGAAGGAGGGAGGGATTTATAAATAGAGAAGCCACTGTATAAGGGCTGGGGGTGTCATTTATATATAGATGATTCACTGTATAGGTGGACAGGAAAGATTGTAATTTATATATAGAGGAGCCACTGTATAGTGAACGGGGGGGGGGGATTTTTATATATAGAGGAGGCACTATATGGGAGATGGGGGAAATTGTAATTTATATATATAGGACCCACTGTATAGGGGAGGGGTGTGTGTGTAATTTATATACAGAGGAGCCACTATATAGGGGTCAGGGTCCCCTTATCAAACGAGCTGTGTCAGGCAGAATTTTGGGTTGTTTTCATGGCTTCCATGTTAACTTTGTCGCCACCCTGCTGTGTAATCCACAAAATATACTGGCAAACTTTTATCATGTACCGATATTATTTGAGCGCTTCTTGCTCACCTCCTTTGGTTCCTCTCTGCCACCCATTGGTTTGAAGCCTGAGTCCATTTAGAATATGTCGCCATGCCACTCTCTAGCCTGCCGCTGCTGCCGCTGCCTCTGCATGCCGTCCCCTATAGTGTCAGGGTCAATTATTGATCTTCTTTACAGATTAAAAGCTTTGAAAGTATATGGTTAAAAACGCAGAATCTAGGACCGAAAGAAGCCTTAAAATAACTGTGGATACGATGCACTAGATTAGGGAAATTGCCTTTTTTTGTTTTTTTTTTTTTTTTCTCTCTTTCTTTTCTCGCCCAGCCAGCGAGTCGAGGGGTGGGGAGGGTATGGGAGAGTAGTGTTTAATTAAGGTCTTGTTGTTGTTTTGACTGGATTAAAGACAAGAGGGGTAAAGTGTGTGCACCCAAAATAACTTGTTTGATGTATAAAGAAAACGAATGAGTTACAATGGCAAACTCTTTTTGTATTATGTGGCATATAAGTGATAAATTCTTTTCAAAAAAAAAAAAAGAACTGTCAGCATTACTTTGAAAAAAACTTATTTACGAGTGTATAACTTTTTTGTTGTTCATTTTAAAGGAAATCTACCCTCAAATCCATCATGTAAACCAAGGGGCACTTACTTATAGATCCAGGAACCGTGACTGTAATATTTCTTATATTTGTTATCCATGGCCTCCTCCTTCTAAAATCAATGTTTAAAATTATGCTATGATCCCAGAGGGCTTACCAGAGCCCTCCATTCTATGGCTTCACAAGCTGGCTACACTGTCTCACCCAGCACCCTGCTTGCAAAAATGAGAAAAAGATAGAGAGCCAAGTGGGTGCGCTTGTAACCAAAAAAGAATGAGTAGAATGGAATCTTCAATTGTAGCAAAATTCAAATATTTATTGTAGCAAAAAGATCCAGCACCCCGCACCTGTTTCCTCAGCACTTCTCTCCCTCCCCTCTCATGATGTAATCCTACGGAACAGAGGAAAGTCATCACACAGTTGGAGAGTGGGGAAGTGCTCCTTATACACTGTAACAGCAGCATTGAGGGGCTCTGGTAACACCCGACAGAGACTTCGGCTCATTAGTATAATTTTAAAGTTGATTTTAGAAGGAAGGAGGCCATGGGTAACAAATATAAGAAGATTACCACAGTCACAGTGCCTGAATCTATGAGTAAGTGTTTATCATGATGGATTTTGATGGTAGATTTCCTTTAATGTGGAACAAGTCTTTTAGAAAAAGTTATTACACAATTAAAAAAATGTAAAAATTAACATGTGATCACCAATTTTGGTTCTTCGTGGTTGTACCATATGACACACCCATAAATATGTACAGTTTCTGAGTGCAGACAGTGTTAGGTAGTAAAAGCTGTAACAGCTTTCACCAGCTTTTATATAAACTATTAGCCCGCTCAGGTAGGGTATAAAATATATAGCTTCTTTATAGGGATGTTCTGCAGCGTTGGCGTTCTGTATATTTGGATTGTTCTGCACGGTTAGCTTCTGTATATAGGGATGTTTCTGCAGTGGTTAGCTTTCTGTTAGGGATGTTCTGCAGCGGTTGGCGTCTATATGGGGATGTCTTCCAGTGGCTGCTGAATAGGATGTTCGCAGCAGTTGGCTCATGTATGGGGATGTTCTGCAGCGGTTGGCTCATGTATGGGGATGTTCTGTACGGTTGGCGTCTGTATGGGGATGTTCTGCAGCAGTTGGCGTCTGTAATAGGGATGTTCTGCAGCGGTTGGCTCATGTTGGGGATGTACTGCAGCGGTTGCGTCTGTATGGGGATGTTCTGCAAAGAATTAGATGGATAATAATGTGGTTACTTATCAGGGTACAGGTGTATATACACTTTCATCTGCTGTTGACATTGTGCTAACACACTGACACATAGTAGATAGTGACAGATCAGAAAAGCTATCGACCGCTACACCAGAGGCTGGCAGACTTTTCACATGTTACACTCTGGGACTTCTACATCTCACAAATGTCATATTGCTGCCCTCCGCTTCCCTGGCTCACTTATCTCCTTGTAGTTTGTAGCTTGGCACTTCTTTCTGCTCACATGTCCTGACAGGAAGTAATCAGTCAGGTCGTCTGAGCTACGTGCAGGGGGCTTGGCTACAGACACCAGAGCAGAAAGACACAGAAATCTCATCTGCATGATCTCACACAGAAAGTCCAAAATTGTGTTTGGGGCAGCTGAAATTGTGTACAGCAGGGCTGATAGAGACAGGTTGGACTTACATCTGTGAATGCTGTAGTTTTGTTATACACAGTGAATTAGAGAATGTGTTATTTTGTATCATTTAGTATTTAGTACATATAGAACTTTGTGGGAATACACTTTAACTACTATAGCAATCACTCATCACTGCAGGGAGGCTGTGGGAATACAGTGCAGTGAAGTAAGAGCACTGCAGTGTGACTATATTTCTTGGGGGAATTTCAAGTCCACTACTACAATCCTGGAAGATTTAAATTCAGTTTTCACAGTTCTGACTACTTCTAACTACACACAACAAGACTGCTGTACCAACTTTTTAAGGACATTAAGGGTTACCTCTTCTGATGCAAAGCCTTTCTACGGCACCTTCTCAGAAGACGTTTGCAGGGCATAGTGTCTGCTTTGCCGCCACCAGGCTGTTTTATCAACAACCACCCCCTGACACCAACAGTCCATGTCAACCTTGGTGTCTAAGCGGTTGAGTATCCGGGATCGGAGCTTTTCCGCGTCGAAAAATGGACCGTGGTGTCTAAGCATTTACACTCCGCGCAACATCGCAGGATGCCGCTGGTGTTGCACAGCAGACCGCGGGTTAACGGGTTAATTTTAAGCCTGACCTAATAGATTCCTGTCAGGGACATACAGTATAATGCACTGCACTACATAAGTAGTGCAATGCATACATAATAGATCAAATTATCTAATTTCAGTGTCCCCTTGTGAGACAATGGGGCACATGTATCATAAGTCTGGCTTTTCTGCCTGTTTTTGAGACTTTTCTGGCTTTTCTGCTGGACAGACGTATCTTAACGTTTTTTCCTTATTGATACAAGTGGCGTTGGTCTGTAGTAGAGATGAGCGAACATACCTCGTCCGAGTTGATGCTCGTTCGGCATTAGCGTACTCGAAACTGTCTTGCTCGGACGAACTAGCCTTCGCCGCTCGAGAAAAATGGCAGCTCCCGCCCGTTTTGCATTGTTGGCGGCCAGAACAGACCATCACAAGCCAGGAGCAACTCTGCACCTCACCCACATGACGTGGTACCCTTGCACGTCGATATGCAGGGTTGTCTGGTCCAGATTCAGGTGACCCTGGTAGACTAGCCGCTGCCCATGCCCCGTGCTCCCTGCTGATCATTCTGGTTCTGGATGCCGCTAGGGGGAGAGAGCTGCTGCTGGTCAGGGAAAGCGTTAGGGTGTTCTATTAGAAATAGTGTTAGGGCAGTGGAAGGTGATTCAACAGAACCCACAGCCCTCTAGGGCTACAATACGTTCATCTTTTTTTTTTTGTTGCGGGCTGGGCTTGCTGGCACTAGTAGTGCAGCTAGTACCATATGTGAGGAATTTGCAGGGGGACTTGCTCTACCGTTGTGTTTAGCTCTTAGTGACACACATCCACCTCAAACACCAAAGTGGGAATTTTATTAGGGGTTTGATTTCAATTAGGCACCAGTCTGCCATTTACTTTTTATTTTACGTTTATTTTTTCATAACTCAGCGTCATCTCATCAGTGTGCTTTAACTTGGCTAGAAATAGCCAAAGGAGAATCCAAATGGCTTCTTACGCCTACAATAGCGTTATATATATTTATTTCTGGTTGATCTGTGGGTGGCTGTCCTTGCTGGCAGTGCATATACTAGCCAATTGTCAGGAATTTGGAGTGAGACTTGCGACCGTGTCTGTGTGTAGCGCTTAGTGACGCACATATCCATCGCAAAGACTGAAGTGGAAAATTTATTAGGGGTTGGATTTCAATTAGGCACAGTCGGCAGTTTCTTTTTGATTTCTTTTATTTTTCATACTCAGCGTCATCTCATCTGGCATAGCAGTGTGCTTTCATACTTGGCTAGAAAATAGCCCATAGCATAGGATAGCATTGTTTGGTTTTAAACTTTAAAAACACAAAAAAAAAACTAAAAACAAAAAAAACACAAGAAAAAGTTAAAAAAAATTAAAGTTATAACTTTCATTTTCAAAATGTTTAACACCGAGGCTAGGGTGTAGAGGACGAGGCGGGGAACGTGGGCCGTCCAACTACTGCAGTGGGTCAGAGGCCACGTGGTCCTGGGCGGGGGTGAGACACCACCTGCTGATGAGGGAGCAGGGAACGCCGCAGAGCTACACTCCCTAGGTTCATGTCTCAAGTTACTGGGACTCGTGGATAGTAGCACTGTTGAGGCCAGACAGTGCAACAGGTGATGTCGTGGATTGCCGACAATGCTTCGAGCAATTTGTCCACCAGTCAGTTCTTCCACGCAGTCCACCCATGTCACCGAAATTCGGCACTACTCCAGCTCCTGCCCTCAGCCTCCTCCTCCCCCCCAGTCTGCCCCCTCCCAGGAAAATTGCCATTTGAACTGGCATACTCTGAGGAACTGTTTTTCTGGCCCTTCCACAGTCACAAACCACTTGTCGGTGCTGCGCGCATTTTCCGATGCCCAGGTTTTCCACCAGTCGCAGTCTGGGTGTGATGATGACCTTCTTGACGTATGGAGAGAAGGTGTAAAGGGTGTCCGACGATAGAGCACACGGTTGTCAGGTGGTGAAGTTGTTGTCAGGGCAAAGTCGAGGGGGGAGGCAGACTGAGGGATCGGAGGATGATGAGGTGACAGCCCCAAGCTGGGTTGAGAGGCCGGGTGACCACAGTCTTCTGAGACGGAGGAAGTCCTCGACCAGAACAGGTTGGAAGAGGCCTGGTTGGGGCAGACCGTAGAGGGCAGGGGCAGAGCGGTGCATCACTGCCGTTCCAGTGTGTCCACTCCCGTAGTGAAGCTCCCGGTGGCGAAGGCTCCCCGCGGCGAGGGCATATGTTTACAGAGTCGGAGGTTCTTTAAGTAAACACCGGATGACCGACGGACGTGGTGTGCAACCTTGTGCCAAACCAGATCAGCTGGTTTCCACCCACTACTTCTTACACACCAGTATGCGCAGCGCAAATGAATGCAACACCCCCTCATGGCCCAAGCCCGTTCCACCTCCGGCACGCGGCACACCACTGCTCCTTCCCTGTGTACAGCTGATAGTCAGCCTCCCTGCCCAGGACCCTGGCACAAAAACTCCCATCGTCGTCACTCTCCACCTCTTGTATCCTGCCACAGCATCTCACCAGCGTTCGCTCTCAGTACCCCAGACATGCTGGAGCGGAAACGGCTATCAATACTAATCATGTTTGCGCTACCCCAACAGCCGCGACCTACTTACCTGCCCGACCTTGAATGTCCACATCTCCAGATGCTAGCCTGGACGATGCTGGCCCCCATGTGCGCTCGTTAAGACGCGCCTTTCGGTCAACACTCATGGCGGGCCGCCTGGTATTCGTGTTTCTCCCACTCGCCATCATTTCGATGGCCGTCCCACCCTGGCCCCGCATTGTCAACAAATCATCCGTGCCCTGCCAAGGTTTCTGCACACAGTCTCCCTGACAGGACACGGGACGTGTGCTTGGCAGTGGTCCACGCTATATCGCTGACGCACATTGGGTACCTTGGTGGGTGCTGGACCGATCTGACCCGCGGCTGGTCTACTGCCAAGCGTCCGAGGATTTCGGGCCACCTCGGTCGCAGTGTCTTTCAGGCACTATCCTCCTCCTCCTCCCACCCCTCCTCCCCTCCTCTCCGAACTACCACCGCTGGCATGCTCGCATCATTCGGTAGCTCTAGGCACAGCAGCAGTGCCTTCGTAGCCGACAGCAAGCGGTGCTCAAACAGCTGACTACTAGGCATAAAGGCAACACACCGCCCAGAGCTAACAGGCACAGGCGCAGATCGGGCTGGCACCACTGAACCTGAGAGCCAGGCTGGTGTGGACAACCGTACCTGTGGCGGCTTGCAACTCGGCAGACGACACATGTGCCATGCGGCATGTAACTGATTCCGGTTTCCTCAAGACATACCCCAATCTGTTCTGATGCCACGAAGGGGCGCCGTCTCGTGTCGCATTTAGGGAAGTTCCAGCACAGGATGCTGTCCACTCTCAGCAGCGCAGCGCGCCCCAACTGCCCCTCACCGACTGTTGTGCGACGTCCCACGAGGTGGAATTCAACATTAACCATGTTATCCACAGTTTACCAGCAGCGCAAAGGAGCGATTGTAGACTGCCAGATGTCAACTCCACCCAGAACTGGTAGTCAGGTCAGTCAGCTCCTCAAGTCTACAATGAGGAGTTGGACGTGGATGTCTGATATCTTCAGGGTGCTTGAGTAACTTTGAGGAGTCAACAGATGTCAGTGGCGATGCCGCCATCATCAGCCTCACCATCCCCGCTGCTTGCCTGTTGAAAAAACTCTCTGATCACATAAGTCGGAAGCTTTGCGCTCGTCACAAGAGAACGGGGGAAGAAGATTCCCTTGTTGATAGCCAAGCACCCTTAGGTCGTTTCTTCAGCGATTCGGAGGGGTGGAGGTGGAGGAGGATGAGGAGGAGAATGTTTGGTGAGACACAGAGGACCATTGTTGAGTCCTTCACTGTTCAGCGTGTATGGCAGAAAAGGAGTTGGAGAGGAGAAATGGACAGTCAGGCCAGTGAGGGGAGTGAATTCTTACGTTGGAGTGGTACTCTGGCGCTTATGGTCAGATTTCATGCTAGGGCTGCCTATCCCGTACCCTCGCGTTCAAAGAATTTATTCCAGCACCGATTACTGGTATTCACTCTCCTGGACCACGTACAACAAAATCTCCACTCTCATCCCTGGAAGGAAAGGAGTGTGAGATGCATGAATACCAGCAGCCTGGTGCACAAGCTGAAAACACTATTTCCATCTGGACCCCAGCGCTAGGCGACAGATTCGTAGTTTCTGCGGGACAAGTAGCGAGGAGAGTAGGCAGCAGGCAGCTTGTCCAGCTCACTGCCAAGGGTTTACGTCTTTACAAGGCTTTTGCCAGCTTTATTTCACCCAGCAGACACTCGTCACCTGTTCCCAGTCTCGGCAAGTAGGGCTGATCTTTACAGAACAGATGGTGAGGAGTACCTAGCTGACCATACCACGTCCTAAATTCACACGCTCTAAACTTGGTTCCAAGCTGGACATGTGGCACGAACTGGCGCTGTACGCTCTGGAGTCTCTATGCCTGCCCCGCCGCATAGCGTGTTGTCCGACGGGTTATTCGTGCCGCTGGTGGCTCATCACGATAACGTACACTGCCTGTCGATGACAGCGCGACAGGCTTCTCTGTATTACAATTAATAAAGCCTGTCATTTCTCATAATTTCCAATCTCCACAGGAAGGAAGCTCAACCTGATAATAGTTATGCCAACTCCCCTCTCCTCATTTTCTCCTCTCCTCCTCTGTTGTACACTAAAGCAAGAAATGGCTAGTTTTGACAGGCCCACTGCTCCTAGCTATAGTATTTATGCATTAATTTTCTGGAGGGCCACCACCGCCCTCTGGTTTGAAAATTTTTTGGACTGCCACATACAGCACTCAATCTATTTCATTTTTCGGAGGGCCACTACCTGCTCCTCTGGTTGAAAACTTTTTTGGACTGCCACAACAGGCACTCAATCTATTCAATTTTCTGGAGGGCACCCTACCTGCTCCTCTGTTTGAAAACTTTTTGGCCACATACAGGCACTCAATCTATTTCATTTTTCTGGAGGGCCACCTACCCTGCCTCTCTGGTTTGAAAACTTTTTGGCTGCCACATACGGCACTCAATTCATTCAATTTTTCTGGAGGGCCCTAACCTGCTCCTCTGGTTTTGAAAACTTTTTGGACTGCCACATACAGGCACTCACTCTATTTCATTTTTCTGGAGGCCCCTACTGCGCTCCTCGGTTGAAACTTTTGACTGCCATACAGGCACTCCACTATTCATTTTTCTGAGGGCCACTACCGCTGCCTCTGGTGAAAACTTTTTGGACTGCAGCATACAGGCACTCATCTATTGTCATTTTCTGGAAGGGCCACCTCACCGGCTCTCTGGTTGTGAGAAACTTTTTGGACTGCCACATGACAGGCAAATAAATTTAATTGTCTCCATAGCAGCCTCCACACGTTTCTCCATTGCTACCTACCAAAAGTCGTCCATAGTACCCTCCATACATGCCCCGTACAAACGAGGTGGTCAGGCAAAACAAAAGTTTGGGTTGTCCATGGATGCACATCAAATTGTTAACTTTGCGCCACCCTGCTGTGTTATCCAAAAATAACTGGCAAACTTTTATCATTTACCATTTATTCTCAGCGCTTCTGCGCATCTTTTTACATTCCCCTCACCCGCCATATCCAAACTTATAAGAACCTACTACACTTGATCTTATACAAAGTTCTTAGAGTGCTGTTTGGGGAGTAGCTAGAGACAGGGGCTTGGATTGCGAAAGCCGCCTGGCAGCGGAGCCCAGCTCATGCTCATCATGCGCTCTTGCGCATCTGTTTACATTCCCTACCCGCCATACCCAAACTTATAAGAACGCTTTACACTGATCTTAACAAAGGTTCTTAGAAGTTCGTTTGTGGGAGTAGCAGAGACAGTGGCTGGATTGGCGAAAGCTCGCCGTGGCAGCGGGCGCCAGCTCCTCCACCATCATGCGCTTCTTGCGCATCTGTTTACTTCCCCTCACCCGCCATATCCCAAACTTATAAGAACGCTACTACACTTAACTTGGTGCAGGCTGGGACCGAGCTGACCCTGGGGCTGGTCATATACTGCGACGCAGAGAATTGGGGGGCCACCTCGGTCCAGGTCTCAAAGGCCTAGTTACCTCCTCTCCTCCCACCCCTCCTCCACTCTCCTCCTCCCGAATTACCATCGTGCCATGGCGCCATCAGTCGGTCTCTAGGCACAGCAGCAGTGCCGTCGCTAGCGACGCAGCGTGCTCAAACTGCTGAGCCGTAGGCGATAAAAGGCACACCGCCCAAGACTATTACAGGGCATCCACATCAAACTTGTTAACATTGTCGCCACCCTGCGTGTATCCACAAAATATACTGGCAAACTTTTTCATTTCCGATTTATTCAGCGCTTCTTGCGCATCTTTTACATTCCCCTCAACCCCGCCATATCCCAAACTTATAAGAACGCTACTACACTTGATTTATCAAAAGGTTTTTAGAAGTGCTGTTTGGGGAGTAGCCTAGAGACAGGGCTGGATTGGCGAAATCTCACCTGGCAGCGGAGCGCCAGCTCCATGCGCATCATGCGCTCTTGCGCATCTGTTTACATTCCCCTCACCCGCCATATCCCAAACTTATAAGAACGCTACTACATTGATCTTATACAAAAGGTTCTTAGAATGCTGTTTGGGGAGTAGCCTAGACAGGGCTTGGATTGGCGAAAGTCGACCTGGCAGCGGAGCGCCAGCTCCATGCCAAGATCCAACTAACATGTTTTAACTGCAGCACTTTAATCTACTACTAGTTACTGCCTCCATACATGTCCCCTTATCAAACGAGTGTGTCAGGCAAAATTTTTGGTGTTTTTTCATGGCTTCCATGTAACTTTGTCGCCACCCTGCTTGTAATCCCCAAAAATACTGGCAAACTTTTATCATGTACCGATATTATTTGAGCGCTCTTGCTCACCTCCTTGGTTCCTCTCGCCACCATTGGTTGAGCCTGAGTCCATTTAGGATATGTCGCCATGCCACTCTCTAGCCTGCCCGCTGCTGCCGCTGCCTCTGCATGCCGTCCCCTATAGTTGTCAGGTCACATTATTGATGTTTTACATGCTATCTAGCTTCATTCTGTCACTCTGTCATGGCCATGCTGTTGCCATAATTTTGGCATAATGGTGCGATTAAGCAGCCTCAGAGGCACCATGCATCTGCCACTGCTGTTTCCTGTCCATTTCCGTGGTGTTTCCATCCTTTTCTGAGGTTCCCAGGTGTTTGGCCAAGCTTCCCTGTTCAGAGCCTTGGTCACCTTGAAAAATGCTCGAGTTCTCCCATTGACTTCAAGGGTTGTACATAGGGGGCAGTACTATGGTAGTTACATTCTTGTTTATCAGAGAAGGTATTGTAGTATGTTTTTAGTGTACATATATGGCAGTATTAAGTTGTGTGCTCTTAAAATAGAAGCATTATTCCTCTATAATAGAGGCAGTACGAGTTGCATTTACTTTATCCATTGAATGCTGATGCTTATTTATTGGCATTCTTGTGACTACACACTTATAGATGCATGCATCTAATAAAGTTATTTTTATAGTGTGGTACATGAGTATTTTGTCTTTATATATATCCCTTGTTTAAAGGGAATCAAGCACCAGGTGCACAGCATAGTACCTGAAGGTATCATGCTATGCACCTGATGACCCTGACTTCAGCACTGTAAGTTCCATCAAAATGGCCTCTATGGTTATCCTTTAATGCTTTTATAAAGAATTATGTTAATTACCAGCTTAGGAGCAGTGGGAGTGCTCCAGTGCACCTAAGGGCTCCTTATGTCACCCAGCGGCCAGTCCTGCGGACTGCGGTGATCCGAAATCCCGATACCTGTGCCTGCTCAGCAGCCTCTGTGAATCAGTGTGCAGGTGCTGGGACTTTAGGTTTCCTTGGGGCATGCAATGAACGCTCCTTCTTTTCCTTCCCATTGGTTCTGAGGAAATATGAAGTCCTGACCCTTATGCAGTGATTCACAGAGGTTGCTGAGCAGGCACAGGTACCAGGACTTCAGATTACCTCAGGACTGGTGGCAGGGTGACGTAAAGAGCCCTTAGGTGCACTGGAGCACCCCCACTGGTAATTAACACAATTCTTTATTAAAACATTAAAAGATAGTGGCGGCCCTAGCAATTGCACTTTATAATGTTATATTTGTTATATGTTGTCTGTTAAACACTTTTATATGTTTACTGTTCACCATGCTTTAGTTTTTGATGCCATATTTGCACTATAATAAATATACTTGACCAAAAGTATGACTCCTATTGGCAATCTACCAGAAGAGTGTGCCTTGTCGTAGCAACAGGCCTCAAACCCTGTTTGTGAAAGGTCACTGCGGGGGGCAGGAGGCTTGTTCGGTTTTGGGGTGTGTTGGGGCCCAGACACTTTTGCTGTATGGGGCCCCGAATTTCCTGATGGCTGCCCTGCCTGCAAGAGGTTCATGAGTAATACTACAGGACTTACATATGACATCGGGGGGGGGGGGGGGGGGGGGGGGGGCATTACTGTTATTTTTACTATTTTTCAGACCCCCTAGGGTACTTTAACTCCAGGTTGTCTGACTGATCCTACCATATACTGCCATACTACAGTATATGCGGATTTTCTACATCATCTATTACAATGTGCAAATCACACATTGTAATAGAAGGGTTAAAATCAGACAGCCTCCGGTCTTTGTATAAATGTAATTAGGACATAATTTTTATTCCTGTGATATTATACTGTCAGTGACTGTGGTGTTTTTAGAGGCAGCCCTTTAGTGCAGTCATTTTTTTGGCGCTGTATACTAACGTGCAGTTTTTTCGCAGCTGGTATATATTTATGTATATGTGATATATTCATTACTGCAATATTATTAGTATTGTACAGGTACGTGGATATATATATATAATATATTTATGTGCAACTGAATTTCAGTGTTTCATATGGTGTATGTATTTATATGTGTAGTGTGAATATAGCGTGTGTAGAGTATATATGGGGCAGTGTTAATATGTGTTTATGTGTATTATGCATATATAGTGTATGTGCGCTTTTGTCTGTGGAGTGCAAAGTCACCCAGCGGCCAGTCCTGCGGTGATCCGAAATCCCGATACCTGTGCCTGCTCAGCAGCCTCTGTGAATCAGTGTGCAGGTGCTGGGACTTTAGGTTTCCTTGGGGCATGCAATGAACGCTCCTTCTTTTCCTTCCCATTGGTTCTGAGGAAATATGAAGTCCTGACCCTTATGCAGTGATTCACAGAGGTTGCTGAGCAGGCACAGGTACCAGGACTTCAGATTACCTCAGGACTGGTGGCAGGGTGACGTAAAGAGCCCTTAGGTGCACTGGAGCACCCCCACTGGTAATTAACACAATTCTTTATTAAAACATTAAAAGATAGTGGCGGCCCTAGCAATTGCACTTTATAATGTTATATTTGTTATATGTTGTCTGTTAAACACTTTTATATGTTTACTGTTCACCATGCTTTAGTTTTTGATGCCATATTTGCACTATAATAAATATACTTGACCAAAAGTATGACTCCTATTGGCAATCTACCAGAAGAGTGTGCCTTGTCGTAGCAACAGGCCTCAAACCCTGTTTGTGAAAGGTCACTGCGGGGGGCAGGAGGCTTGTTCGGTTTTGGGGTGTGTTGGGGCCCAGACACTTTTGCTGTATGGGGCCCCGAATTTCCTGATGGCTGCCCTGCCTGCAGATATGAGTGCTATACAGTACTACTACTCTTATCCTTCATATATGGGCACTATACAATACTACTGCTCTTATCCTGCATATATGAGCACTATACAGTACTACTACTCTTATCCTTCATATATGGGCACTATACAATACTACTGCTCTTATCCTGCATATATTAGCACTAGACAGTACTACTACTCTTATCCTTCATATATGGGCACTATACAATACTATAAAATGGCCCTTTTATTTCAGAAACAAAAGGGGAAATTACATATCGGAATATATTGGGGCCGGGGCCATAGTTTGGGCTGTGATTACTGTGTAGACGGAACTAATCAGTCGTGCGCCAGAAAAATGACGACAGTAATGAAGTGTGTGACCAAATCTTACATGCACTGCACCTTAATTTTACTCTCTGACCAATTTTTTTCTGGTCTATTGTGCGCCTAAATTTTCACCTAACAATGCTGGCAAAATGCACATAAATGTGACGAATAATGTGGAAAAGTTAGGCCACGCCCACTTGCGGCAAAAAACCCTGAGTTGTCGGGAAAGTCGAAAACATCAGTTCTTTCTGGCGCAAACTCATTCTAAATGATCCGCAACAATTCTGCGCTCAAAAAAACGTACGATACGATGCAGATACGATAATACATGTCCCCCAGTATGTCAGGAATATGGTTCCTTATGATGCACATATAACTTATATGTTCAATATGTTGTCCATGGGGTTAAACACAGAGATGAAGGTTCTGGATCTGTTTGTTATGAGAATCTCTGGAGGAACTTTGGGAGTCATTTACTAAGGGCCCGAATCGCTTTTTTTCGTCGGGTTTCCGATTTCCGATTTGCGCCGAATTGCCCATAGTTTTTGGAGCACGAAATCGGATTGTGGCACTTCGGCGCCGGCATGCATGCGATGGAAACCGGGGGGCCTGGCCGTCGGAAAACCTGACGGATTCGGAAAAATTGCAGTATTTTTTTTAAAAAAATTGTCACTTGACACGCACTTACCTGCACCAAGGTAAGCTGAAGTCTGGTGAACTCCAGTGGACCTCAGCACAACAGCGACACCTAGTGGATATCGGCGAACAGACCTTAGTGAATCCCGGACAGACCCGAATCAGCGTCAGAGAACCCGGGTAAGTAAATGTGTTCCCCCTTGTGCTGATAACTTTTGATCCACAAGAGATATTAGTACAGGCAGTCCCCGACTTACGACGTTCCGAGATACGTACAACCCGTAGATACGAACGGGACTCTCAGCACCTTGCGCATGCGCATTGCACTTCCGCGCTGAAGCGCGGACACTGAGATGCCGGGGATCAGGTAACTAAGGATGCGATCTCACGCTTCCTTAGTTACAAGTCAGTGGACGGAGGGCTTCTAGGCAGTCCACAGGAAGATCTGAGAGCAGGAGCTTGCTGGAGATGCCGCGGATCAGGTAACTAAGGATGCGATCTCACGCTTCCTTAGTTACAAGTCAGTGGGGGGAGGACTTCTAGGCACAGCCGGAGCTTGCAGGTAACTACTTCCCGTACTTACTGCATAGATCGGCAACCCGTATGTGATCCCCGGCATCACTGTGGCTTGTTTTAAGTACTGTACAGCAATATTTAATGTTGCCTCCTCATTGGGCAGAGAGCGAAAAGAGGGAGCGGTCACGGAGATGCCGGGGATAGCATACAGATGCAGTAAGTACATGCCGGCAGTATCAGAGGTTTGCCGGCAAGGATGCATTAGCTTCCTTAGTTACCAGTCAGTGGGCGGAGGGCTTGCACAGGAAGAACTGCAAGCCAGTGGTTGCGGGTATACCAGTTCCGACTTACATACAAATTCAACTTAAGTACAAGCCCCCAGTCCCTATCTTGTACGTAACCCGGGGACTGCCTGTATACTGATTACAGAAATTGATTTCTTGGACAATTCTGATCTTCTCTGATATGCTACATAACCAATATGGAAACATTTTCCCTTTATCCAATATTAGTTTTTTTTCCCACGAGTAGCGGCACTCTTGTCTATGGACTGTGTCTAATATACAGATTCATGGAAAGGGGTGTTCCCATCTTTTTAAGAGATGGCAAATTGAAAGGATCGCTAGCTGATTGGTGAAGGTCCACCAGAAAATATCACTACACCTATTTTCAACTAAAACCTGAGAAAAAGATAAAATGATGTAGCAGTGCTGACTGTGTTCCCTTTATTCTTGAGATCAGAAAAAGGTAAAAGCTTACAACTCCACCAATCTTGACGTATTAGCAGATCCTTGTATAATGTATTCCATTACTTTATAAGATGGAAATATCCATCTAGGCTACAATACTGGAAGCAGAATATGGACAGGAATGGGGGTGGGGTGTTTCTGTAGCTTCTTATGTGGTGTATATGTTATGTGAAACATGTGTAGGTATTAAAATGATGGTATTCACTTTTACAGATGTATATAGTAAAAACTAAACAATGTATTAGGGTCACATTGCATTGCTGTAACATCACAGCTCAATATTCACATCAAAAACCCAACACAGTACAGATCCATTACACCTTCATATCTACAATACATTCCGGGTGCTACAGATGCACCAGAGCTGTACACGATGATGCCTCTGTAAGTAATAATTAATAACCCAGAAGATGAATAGTAATAGGGTGTTACGAACCTAATACAATGATACAAGACAAACTCAGAACTGCTTTAACTGGGTAAAACAACCAAGTTTAAACATCAGATAAATGTGGATAAACAGTCAGCTACAATATATAGTATACAATACAGGAAACGCTACATGAAATGTGATAGCCATTCATATAGAATTATTTCTGTGTCCTGTGTTAATAAATTATTCCTGTATTCCTGTGTTAATAAACGGTTTACACTCTGCCACAAACACGAGGACCTCCCCATGTGCCCTCAGCTCAGGGCATGCAGTCAGGGCAGTCCTTATCTCCTAATATTTAGTATAGACACAGCTGCACAGCTCACATCCACGCCGTGCAGCGCACCATCCAGCAGGATTTAATTACACTTTGGAGTTGGCATGTGACCTTTCCAGTGTTGTATCCCCCTCACTCCTCCGCTGGCATCATTTCCCTTCATGCCCATACCCCCTCTTCTTCTTCTTCACACTTTTCTTCTTCTATTACTCTCCCACATCTATTTTAATCCCTCATTTCCGTCACTTTATTGCACATTTTCCTTCTATTCCTCTAATCTCTCTGACACATATTGCTCATCTTTTTATAGGTGTGACCCACACCATTCTACAGTATTACCCTGCTCCCATGTCTCCTGGATATAGTATAACAAAGCCCCCCATCCTCACCTGCTCCGCTGCCTCTGGGTCCAGATGTGGTTCCAGAAGTGGGACAGTAAACTGGATCTTCCTGGGACTGTTGGGCTCCATCCTAGGTGTATGTATCCCAGGGTCAGTCGGTTCTCTGCAGGGATCTGCTGCTGCTCAGCTTCTGCTTTCTGAGGTTACAAGGATTTTGCCAGCCCCTTATCTCCTCCTGTCTTCTCTCTCAGAGCAGGGAGGAGGATTGGCTCCACATAAGCAGCCAGTATTCCCCCTCCTCCCTTCTGTACACAGACTGTCATACATTCACACACATGATCCACCCGAGTAGAAGCTTCCCCGTGTATACACAGGTTTCCGCAGCAGTTTATCATTTTTATTATTGTTTCCTTTAGTATGTAATAGACTCAAATTACATCAAAAGTTTCTGTGCTGATATTTGGATTATTCCCTCCTGAGTGGATTCTTCAGGTGGATCCTCCTGGCATGGGTATTTATTTGCTCCTTTTGTGCAGCAGCTTTTATAGTTTATTTTTCTAGTCATCACATTGTACTTATGTAATAGCTTCCCATTCTTCTCATCTCTGATATATCTTCCCTATTTCGGATAAAGATGATATTCCTATGCTAGAAGCAGGTGGAAAAAAGCAGGGAAGGTTGTTACATTTAGTTTAGAGAAGACAAGTATTTGCCTTTATACTTTTTTGTGCTTTGTTATGTTTTAACAAGCTACATTGTTGCTTATGTTCATATACATTTTCAGATGGATTTTTCGAAAGGAAAATCTTCTTTCCAATGAAGAAACTGAGGGGAGTTTATCATTGGGTTTTTTGTTTATGTTTGGTGTTGTTTTGGCGAAGATGTGGTACAAATGTTGTTTTGCGACTTTACATTGCACCAAATGAACACAGGACAGAGCAAAGTGACTTTGAAATAGACACTGCTTGTGCCAAATTCATTATTTATAGAATGGTTTTCCCAAAACTGAATTCATGATTACGATTTGGCGCACATTTTCGTTTAGGCGCATGATTAGGCACAAAATGACCCCCTGGCGTAGAAATAGGACAAACACCATTGCCAATTTTATCAAGACATCAAGGGACATGTGCGCCAAACACGTAAAAAAAACACCAAATACAACAACATATATAGACTAACTTAATAAATTCAGATAAAACAAAAATGGAATTCAACACACACAACCAAGTCAAAGATATGATTCATCCCCCCGCCTCTGCTGTTTTTACTACAATTTCTTCTAAAAACAGCAGATAAGTACTTGAAAAAATATGACATCTTTAATAGTAAATACAATGTTAAGTTACATACATTACAATGGAAAAGTAGATAGGGGACTGCAAGTCCAAAAGATAACGTTTGCCACTGGGTCATGGTAAAAGCATCATACAATAGTGTTTCATATATTGAAATAAGTCAGACACAGGATATAACATATATACAGCATTATCCAGATATGACATTCACTTGCCCAAGGTATAGTACAATGTTATTAACATTAATACAGTTCCAAAAGATGCCAAAAGAGCTATAGCATCCCAACACGATTATCGCCACCTGCCAGCCAAATTCTGCATTGGAAATTGGCCCAGGCGTTATAATATGGAATGTAATGGTGATTTCCCACCGGAGAAAAACCTGGCTAAAGAGGGGTCTCTGCTACCACTGATTGATGAATTGGCTCCTCACGGTGTTTTTTGTTGTGTTGAGAGACACAAGGAAGTGGATTTTAGCAGGAGAGATGTTACTAGAGTGGCAAGGGGTCATTTACTACAGTTTTATAATATCACAAGCCCCCAGCAGACCTCTAAACACTATAGGGCACATTTACTAAGGGTCTGCAGACCGCATTTCCGTCGGGTTTCCCGACTATTTCCGTTTTGCGATGCATTTAACAAGGGTTTTTGCGTACACAATCAGATTTTGGCACAATTGCACCGACTTTAATGCGTCACAAATTGGGGCCGTGGCCGTCGGACAACCCGACTGATTCGGACTAAGCGCAGGATTTAAAATTCTAATTGTGTCGCAAGACATGCACTCACATACAACGGGAAGAAGAAGGTGAACTCCGGCAGACCTGAGCGGGGAAGCGACACATGCAGGATCTCGGGCGCACAATGTTGTTGAATCACGGCAGACTTCATCCTCGTCTGACAACGCACCTCTGGGATTGTGCAGGAACCGGCTAAGTAAATGTGCCCCTATATTTTTAGTGAACTGGAAAACTCCTACAAGTCCTCATACACAGGACCATGTGCTTAGGCCATGAACCTACTGCAGCTAACATCTTGGCCCATAGTCTTCTATTGGGCACATTTCTAGGGTGGTGAGGCATGGTACTGCCTGCACCCTGAACATAGGGCAGGTTCTATTCTTGCCCGACCTTGAGGCGCAGGCAGTCACTGCCTATAGACGTGTCAGACAGGCCTTATGCACAGTAAATGCACACGTTGTGCATGTTCTAAATTCTACTAAAAACAACAGATTGGATGTTCATTACACAGATAACAGTACGGACAAATGAACCCACAGTTTAAAGATCCTAGCAAAAACAGTAGGCTAAAAAGTCCTAGATAAGTTGACTTTTTAGTTCAGCACAATACAAACACAGCAATGGCAGCCTGATGGAGTTCATTGTAGTTAATATCCATAATAGCATTCCCAATCAGAACAGAAAAATGAAAATCTTGATGTAGGTGGGGAAAACCCCTTCATTTATTGTACACTCACCGGCCACTTTATTAGGTACACCTGTCCAACTGCTCGTTAACACTTAATTTCTAATCAGCCAATCACATGGCGGCAACTCAGTGCATTTAGGCATGTAGACATGGTCAAGACAATCTCCTGCAGTTCAAACCGAGCATCAGTATGGGGAAGAAAGGTGATTTGAGTGCCTTTGAAAGTGGCATGGTTGTTGGTGCCAGAAGGGCTGGTCTGAGTATTTCAGAAACTGCTGATCTACTGGGATTTTCACTCACAACCATCTCTAGGGTTTACAGTGAATGGTCCGAAAAAGAAAAAACATCCAGTGAGCGGCAGTTCTGTGGGCGGAAATGCCTTGTTGATGCCAGAGGTCAGAGGAGAATGGGCAGACTGGTTTGAGCTGATAGAAAGGCAACAGTGACTGAAATCGCCACCCATTACAACCAAGGTAGGCAGAAGAGCATCTCTGAACGCACAGTACGTCGAACTTTGAGGCAGATGGGCTACAGCAGCAGAAGACCACACCGGGTGCCACTCCTTTCAGCTAAGAACAGGAAACTGAGGCTACAATTTGCACAAGCTCATCAAAATTGGACAGTAGAAGATTGGAAAAACGTTGCCTGGTCTGATGAGTCTCGATTTCTGCTGCAACATTCGGATGGTAGGGTCAGAATTTGGTGTCAACAACATGAAAGCATGGATCGATCCTGCCTTGTATCAACGGTTCAGGCTGGTGGTGGTGGTGTCATGGTGTGGGGAATATTTTCTTGGCACTCTTTGGGCCCCTTGGTACCAATTGAGCATCGTTGCAACGCCACAGCCTACCTGAGTATTGTTGCTGACCATGTCCATCCCTTTATGACCACAATGTACCCAACATCTGATGGCTACTTTCAGCAGGATAATGCGCCATGTCATAAAGCTGGAATCATCTCAGACTGGTTTCTTGAACATGACAATGAGTTCACTGTACTCAAATGGCCTCCACAGTCACCAGATCTCAATCCAATAGAGCATCTTTGGGATGTGGTGGAATGAGAGATTCGCATCATGGATGTGCAGCCGACAAATCTGCGGCAACTGTGTGATGCCATCATGTCAATATGGACCAAAATCTCTGAGGAATGCTTCCAGCACCTTGTTGAATCTATGCCACGAAGAATTGAGGCAGTTCTGAAGGCAAAAGGGGGTCCAACCAGTTACTAGCATGGTGTACCTAATAAAGTGGCCGGTGAGTGTATGTACAGTATATACATAAAACTTCTCTGTACAATTAATTTGGGAATGTACAAATTTTTCAAAGACAATTACTTTGTAAAATAACTAATGAAAGAAGATTACCTTTATTCCATTAGTAGTGAAGACACAAACTGTGTAGCGCATTACTGCGCGGGTCCACATCACTGCATGAGGTGCTGGTAATTGGACATTAGAAGTAAAGTGTTAGCAAAACTTTCTTCTTGTTCAAAGCAAATTAAAACAATGCAATTGTCCAAGTTCTGAGAATTGTGTGGATATATGTGGACAAGCTGGCCTGGCTATGGAGGATGCCTTTGTAGGTAATATATTTACAATACTTGATTTTTGAGAACATACCTCATGTTATCTTTTTGATGATAAAAAATACTGTAAATTGTTCTCCCCTGTCACAGGCTTGGAAGCTCCTGTGCCCCCGGAGCTTGCCTGCACAAAAACTTACCTTCCCTGGCTCCAGCGGCAGTCTCCCCATCTCCTCCTTAGATTTAAAGGTCCATTGAGCCGATAATTGGCGCTGGCCGCCTGCGCTGATAAATTCCCAGCCCCTTCCTGTGTTCCCTGCCGGATCTTTGTGCTCTATGCCTAAGAGGAAGCTGTGTTCCATGCCCTTTGCGATTATACTGATTTCCCGTTGTGACCTCGATTTCATTCCTGACTCTGATCCTGTGCTGTCTGTCTCGACCTTCTGCATGTCCCCGACCATGAGTTTGCCTTACGATTCTGTACTTTACCTTGGCCGCTACCTCAGACAAAGTCGCGCCTGTGGAACACCTTGGTGGTACCACGTTGCAGCAAGTCCAACCTGCTTTGCGACGGGATCTGGTGAAAACCGCGTACCACTTAGACTCCTGTTGCAGGTTTCTGCTTACGTCAACATCCTGGGTGGTCCAATGGGTCTACTACCCCTGGAGCCTGACATACCCATTGTTGTCCAGCGACAGCTCCAAAACATTTGGAGAACCTCAAGGTGTGGGCAAAATCCGTGCTGCAGTGTGTGCAAACTTCTGTTTTAATACAATATGATTTTCTGGATTTTATTATAGATTGTGTTTCTAAAACTAGACTAAACTAAGAATTCTTATTAGGTGGTAAAAACTTTCTCCCCTGTAGCATATTGGGCTGGGCTCCTTTGTCTTCAGGGCTTCTATGTTGCTGAATAGGAAGGATGTCCATAGTCCCCAGTTTCCAACACTATAAGGGAGTTTCTTCTGGCAGTCATTTGGTGAAGAGAGGCAGCGTGTTCCTTGCTTTGTATAATGGGAGTATCACCCAACCCACTAATTTTTTGCGTCATTTATCATAACCTGTAGCTGCTGTTTTACTCGTTATGTCAGGCTGCTGTTTACATTGATCAAAGACATGTCAAATATAGGGAATATTCTGTACACAATGGCGTTGGTTGTGCACAGCTCTCAGCCAATCAGGTGCTTTGCTGTACAATATACATTTTTTTACCAGTGTCCAAAGACAGATGATCTCCAGGCGGGGTGAGCCACTTACCAGGATGCCAAGCCTCTCGATACCAGAGCTTCGCTGTAGTAATGCTGGGAACACTGAGATACACTGGCTCTCAAATTAAAATGCATTTTATTGCTACCTTAAAGGCATATGGCACACAAGAACATGTATTTTAGTTCAAGTTTTAACCAAACCCCAGAGATTATTAGTGGAGTAAGTGACATCAACTCATCTGAAATTTTTCCAGTGATTAAATATTATGTTGCACAAGCAATGTGCCAGCATTCACATCATTATTTCCTATAATGAACAAATATTTCAAGCTACAGGGAGCAATGAAGCTGGACCTCAGATGTCCCCAACAAATCACTGGTGACCATGGAAACCATGCCGGTCAGGTCGATGCAGAGACTGTGGAACTGGTTTTGGGGGGTGAGGGACAATAAGCAGGTATAACACAGCTCATAATATTATACTTCGCTGTGATCAGTATACAACAGGGAATACTTCATTAATTTTGTGCAGATCTAATATGTTATATTTTCTGATTATAGATTTTTTTTTGTCTACATTCACATCTTGTTCTTTTGGATACAGTGAGCGTTAAGGTCCCTGACGTATACATTGAGCATATACAGTACATAGACATTTTCTAGCAGGCAGATGTATCCTTTTAGCTCCTCTATACGTCACTTTCCCCACACAGCAAACTATACCTTTCCATCCTGCCTCCTCCTTCAGAATGACTTATACGTTAAATGTATGGAATAAGAGGTTCCCAGTGATGTCACTATCCATATAAGGACAATGACATCACTGGGGAAAACCCCTGAACATTGGCAGTAGGCAATCGCTGGGTGCCACAATGGTCACTCCTCCCACTTTGATATGTCCTGGCCCTCCATTATAAGACTATGTTTCGAATCCACCAAAAATATTCTTATTACATCAGGCTATAACAAGTTGTGAATGAAACATTAGAGACATGTTTTGCAGCAGCTTCATGTTGAAGATGGCAAAAGTATAGATCAAACTCTTCGAGGTTTATGGGGAGTGTTTTGGGGGTGAACTGTACATAATAAGAGGTTATCTTCTATTGCAATTTAGTTTGTGATGTAAATGAGGTGACTGCTGCATAGAAAATTCCATCATATATGATGTGTCAGTCCCCTCATTTACATCACAAACTGGATTACAATAGAACAGTGAGGGCAAACCTTATAGAGACCGAGTGCCCAAACTACAACAAAGACCCGCTTATTTATAGCAAAGTGCCAACACAGAAATTTAATTTGTGATTTATACTCCCTGCTCTGTCACAGTTTTCATTGATACCAGCACCCTGAGGACACCAATAAAGCAGAAAATAGTCCCAGGTAGAACTGTCACTTTAAAATAGCTCTGTGCACAGCAAGTCCTGGGCTGCCTGGGACTGCAGGAAGATACCTGGAGTCATCTCTGGTTATGTTCTGGGTGCCCACAGAAAGGGCTCTGAGTGCCACCTCTGGCACCCGTGCCATAGGTTAGCCATCACTGCAATAGAAGATAACATCTAATTAAGGCTACATTCTCACAATGTATGCCCGCCGTACCATAGTACGGCGGGCATACATCGCCACCGGGGAGAGGAGGAGGGGATGATTAAAGGGGTTATCCGGGTTTAAAAAAATTTTTATGGCCGGGCTGGGGAGGGCTATTTAAACACAATAAACATGTACTTACCTCCTCCGGTGCTGCCGATGTCCCGCACCGCGGCCGGTCTTCTCTGTGTGCCGGTTTCATTACAAGTGCGCACAGGGAGCTTCCGGCCGGCCGGAAGCTCCCATGCGCACCATCTCCCAGCGCTTACAACACTGAGAGATAGGGACGGATGGGAGGAGCCGTCCACATCGCGAACCGGAAGCTCCCTGTCCGCGGCTTCCGTGCCCCTGTAAACAAACAGGGGCACGAATCGAAGGGACCCCAGCGCGGGACATCAGCGGCGCCGGACGAGGTAAGTACATGTTTATTATGTTTAACTAGCCCTCCCCAGCCCGGCCATAAGAATTTTTTTAAACCCGGATAACCCCTTTAACTCCTCTTGGGAGGTAACATGCTGCTTTGGCAGGGGAGTTACACATGCACTTTGGTAGGTATGGTCAGCATCGTACTCATGGAGTCATGTAGGCCCACAAGATAAAACTGTGGCGACCACTCTTCATAAAGCCCTATGAATTAGCAGTTGTCCTCCGCTGAATTTCTAGGTCTCATTATTGGTTCCTATGGTAGTCTGGTTGAGTATGTTTTTTGCCTCATGTCCACTGGAATACGTCAACAGCGGTTAAACATATTAAATTAGAAGTACTCATCCATACATCCCATTATCATGAAAGAGAGATGCTATCTAGCTTCATTCTGTCACTCTGTCATGGCCATGCTGTTGGCCATAATTTCGGCATAATGGTGCGATTAAGCAGCCTCAGAGGCATCCATGCATGCTGCCCCTGCTGTTTCCTGTCCATTTCCATGGTGTTTCCATCCTTTTCTGAGGTTCCCAGGTGTTTGGCCAAGCTTTAAGTGACATCAACTCATCTGAAATTTTTCCAGTGATTAAATATTATATTGCAAGCAATGTGCCACCATTCACATCATTATTTCCTATAATGAACAAATATTTCAAGCTACAGGGAGCAATGAAGCTGGACCTCAGATGTCCCCAACAAATCACTGGTGACCATGGAAACCATGCCGGTCAGGTCGATGCAGAGACTGTGGAACTGGTTTTGGGGGGTGAGGGACAATAAGCAGGTATAACACAGCTCATAATATTATACTTCGCTGTGATCAGTATACAACAGGGAATACTTCATTAATTTTGTGCAGATCTAATATGTTATATTTTCTGATTATAGATTTTTTTTTGTCTACATTCACATCTTGTTCTTTTGGATACAGTGAGCGTTAAGGTCCCTGACGTATACATTGAGCATATACAGTACATAGACATTTTCTAGCAGGCAGATGTATCCTTTTAGCTCCTCTATACGTCACTTTCCCCACACAGCAAACTATACCTTTCCATCCTGCCTCCTCCTTCAGAATGACTTATACGTTAAATGTATGGAATAAGAGGTTCCCAGTGATGTCACTATCCATATAAGGACAATGACATCACTGGGGAAAACCCCTGAACATTGGCAGTAGGCAATCGCTGGGTGCCACAATGGTCACTCCTCCCACTTTGATATGTCCTGGCCCTCCATTATAAGACTATGTTTCGAATCCACCAAAAATATTCTTATTACATCAGGCTATAACAAGTTGTGAATGAAACATTAGAGACATGTTTTGCAGCAGCTTCATGTTGAAGATGGCAAAAGTATAGATCAAACTCTTCGAGGTTTATGGGGAGTGTTTTGGGGGTGAACTGTACATAATAAGAGGTTATCTTCTATTGCAATTTAGTTTGTGATGTAAATGAGGTGACTGCTGCATAGAAAATTCCATCATATATGATGTGTCAGTCCCCTCATTTACATCACAAACTGGATTACAATAGAACAGTGAGGGCAAACCTTATAGAGACCGAGTGCCCAAACTACAACAAAGACCCGCTTATTTATAGCAAAGTGCCAACACAGAAATTTAATTTGTGATTTATACTCCCTGCTCTGTCACAGTTTTCATTGATACCAGCACCCTGAGGACACCAATAAAGCAGAAAATAGTCCCAGGTAGAACTGTCACTTTAAAATAGCTCTGTGCACAGCAAGTCCTGGGCTGCCTGGGACTGCAGGAAGATACCTGGAGTCATCTCTGGTTATGTTCTGGGTGCCCACAGAAAGGGCTCTGAGTGCCACCTCTGGCACCCGTGCCATAGGTTAGCCATCACTGCAATAGAAGATAACATCTAATTAAGGCTACATTCTCACAATGTATGCCCGCCGTACCATAGTACGGCGGGCATACATCGCCACCGGGGAGAGGAGGAGGGGATGATTAAAGGGGTTATCCGGGTTTAAAAAAATTTTTATGGCCGGGCTGGGGAGGGCTATTTAAACACAATAAACATGTACTTACCTCCTCCGGTGCTGCCGATGTCCCGCACCGCGGCCGGTCTTCTCTGTGTGCCGGTTTCATTACAAGTGCGCACAGGGAGCTTCCGGCCGGCCGGAAGCTCCCATGCGCACCATCTCCCAGCGCTTACAACACTGAGAGATAGGGACGGATGGGAGGAGCCGTCCACATCGCGAACCGGAAGCTCCCTGTCCGCGGCTTCCGTGCCCCTGTAAACAAACAGGGGCACGAATCGAAGGGACCCCAGCGCGGGACATCAGCGGCGCCGGACGAGGTAAGTACATGTTTATTATGTTTAACTAGCCCTCCCCAGCCCGGCCATAAGAATTTTTTTAAACCCGGATAACCCCTTTAACTCCTCTTGGGAGGTAACATGCTGCTTTGGCAGGGGAGTTACACATGCACTTTGGTAGGTATGGTCAGCATCGTACTCATGGAGTCATGTAGGCCCACAAGATAAAACTGTGGCGACCACTCTTCATAAAGCCCTATGAATTAGCAGTTGTCCTCCGCTGAATTTCTAGGTCTCATTATTGGTTCCTATGGTAGTCTGGTTGAGTATGTTTTTTGCCTCATGTCCACTGGAATACGTCAACAGCGGTTAAACATATTAAATTAGAAGTACTCATCCATACATCCCATTATCATGAAAGAGACATAGACGTGCTGTGTTTGTCATATGTCACAGCACACCATCACAACACATTGTGAGATTTTCCATAAGGCTACGTTTTATTTTGAAACATCAAAAAGGATGAATATTTTAGGAAAGACACCAGATACATTATGATATTGTAAGTGTCACTTGTGGTTTAGAATGATGTATGATTTTACAGTTGTGTCCCTGTGTGACTCCAGCGCCTTCCCTTATCTAGTCTCATTCTTATGTGTATGACTGACAGCTCAGGGAAACAAGCTAAAAAAAATCATAAGAGGCAACGTCTTTATCTTCATTATGAAATGGCAGCAAAATTTAGATCTTAAAATGAGCTACAACTTCGGTCCGCACATAGGCCATCTCTTCATTGTACACTCATCCTTAGACACAAGATGATGGAAAATAATATAGGGAGAGCCTGTACATCACTGCTATTTCCGACTCTTAGCTATTGTGCCTGTACTTCAAGTAACGGACTTATAGGCATAGCCAAGGCTTGTCTTTCTCCTAACATAATGGGGGCACAATTCTACTCCCGTTCCAGTCGCGATCCAGTGGGCGCTTCTCAGCGAGGATTCGGGTCTGCCAGGATTCACTAAGGTCCGTGCGCCCGTAGTCCACCAGGTGTCGCTGCTGCGCCGAGGTCCACCGGAGTTCATCTGCTTCTTCTCGGTGCATTTAAGTGCTGATCTTTGCAACACAAGTGATTTTTTTAAAGTCTGCGTCTTTTTCCGAATCCATCGGGATGTCCGACGGCCACGCCCCTCAATTTCTGTTGCGTGAAAGCCAGCGCCGAGCGCCAATTCCGTTCTGTGCCCCAAATCCCCAGGCAATTCAAGGCAAATCGGAATCGGCGGGAAACCCGACAAGGTGCGCAATCGGACCCATGCTAAGGAGACCCAATGTTTTGCTTGTTGCCATTCCTATGCTTTTGCTTAGTTTTCTCCAAATGAAATGTCTTCTTTTCATAAGTTTCCAGCAATGTATAAACACTTAGCTTACCTCCACAATTTTTCAGAACACAAATTTCCATGCAGTAGAAAGTGATTCCCACTAAGCCCCGCCAATTTGCCATGGCCCTACCCCACCCCCACAGTAAGTTCTCCCCTCAGTGCCCTATTGTGCCCCCTCTAATTGTAGCTCTCACAGCAACATACTTTCCAATTGCCCCACATCCTCTTCATGTTGCCCCCAGCAGCTTCCACTCATAAGTTATGTCCCAAGAAACTCCCCATATACGGTCCCCTTCCTCCACAACTACCCATCGTATTGTGCGCCCCCCACAGCTCCCATGACACTGATAACTGCCCAGAAAGAACCATAAAATTGTCTGAACTGTGCACTGTCTTCGGTCGCCATCACACTCTGTCTCACTGCACTGGACCTGACGGTGGGTCGCACGCAATGCTAGTATGTGTCTACCTTCTGCCGGATCACAGTTGGTGACGCTACCGATCGTGGCCAGGGAAGGAGTGAGGAGTGCTTACTACCCCATCGTCTGCACCCAGCCGATTGAGCACATGGCTGTGTGCATGAGGCCTCACTTTGAGAAACTTTCTGATAACTCTGCCCCACTTGTTTATTCTAATTGCTAGGCAATATATATATATATATATATCTATATAATTTTATATATATATGTATGGGAAAGGTAATTGGGGGAAACAATCACATGTACGAGCTGTTGGTGGCCTTACATACACCCATGTAACATTGAGCCCAAATAGATGTAAATAATTCGAGAATAGCAAATATGTTCTTCAGCTGGAAAAATAAAACTTGTGCCTCAAAGCTACCCGAAGGCCGCCTTATCATTAAGGGTTTTCCACAAACTAAGTAGTGAGACCTATACACAGGATCCCAGGTTCTCAGTGCTGGGATCCCACAGATCGCAAAAATGAGGACCCCTTGCCGCTCGTCAGACTAAATGGAGCAGACTGCGTGCCATGCCCGTTCTGCTCCATTAATCTCTAGGGAGTCTGACGGAAATTGCTGAGCGCTATTATCTGTATGGGGTACAGATAATATAAACAAGAAATTAGCAGGCAATTTACACCAGTCAATGAAACAATAAAATAAGGGCCCTGCTAGCAAGAGCTTATAGTCTAATTAGGATTACAGGACACATGAGAGACATGCAGTGTACCAGCCATCTTTAGGCTGATGGCAAACTTTTAAGACCGAGTGCCCAAACTCAACCAAAGACCCCGCTTATTATCCCAACGTGCCAACACAGAAATTTATTTTTTTTTTGTGATTTTACTCCCTTCTCGTCACAGTTTTCATTGTATACCAGCACCTGAGGACACCAATAAAGCAAGAAACACATCCCAGGTACGCACTGTCACGTTGACTAGATCTGTGCACGCAAGTCCTGGGGTTCGGGACTGCAAGAAGATACCTTGATCATCTCTGTTGATGGCCTGAGTGCCCACAGAAATGGCTCTGAGTTCACCTCTGCACCTTGGCCATAGGTGTTAGCCATCACCGCTTTAAGGGATAACATTAAATAGATATACAAATCCTGAACGAGCCAGTCTCTAGTTGCTAGCAATATTTTCCCAAACTGCATCATCCGCAAGAAACCTTTAATGGTAGCAGTGGTGAGGGATTACATAACAAAGGAAATCGGGGAAGTAAGAGAAGATACTCTGAAAGTTACATGCATTTAGGGAATGTAATAGGCTCTGAAAGATGGGTTTTAGGGCACGTCAGAAATTATGGTAGTTAGGTATTAGCCGATAGTTTGAGGTGTGCATTCCAAGAATAGGTGCAGCTCGAGAGAAGTGTCTGGAGATCTGTATGATATTAGAACACACATCTAAAAACTTTAGTCCATTTTCTGCCCAGTTCTGTGGGAACACCTCATACCAGTGTCAAGAGTGCTAGACAGTTTTGACAATGGACTTCCCCTGACAAATACACATTTACTCCGATACTGTTTGTTGTCAATTGAAAATTCCTCAAATATCAATGATTCATTTTTAATATTATTGTATATGTCCTACATCCAATTATATGTAACCACTACACATACACCATGGGGTTTAGAGGATTATTATAGACTATGTTTATACATTCTTATGACTTACAGTACATTTACAGAGAAAAAGATTACTGAAGCATATTCTTTTTCTGCCTGCCAACGGTACAAGGGGGATTAGTTCAGGTCCTTCCCTCTGCGTATTATGTTTCATTGTGGGAAAAAGTTCTATTTTTGCCGCAAATCATTTGTTAGTAACATAGACAGATATTAAAACATTAGTACAGATAACTGGATTTACTGGTATCACACAAGATGAAGCTTAGATATGTTAGAATGGCAGCTCTTAACTGCAGGAGAACTGTTCTTTGTAAAATAGCCCAAATTCCTCTTGAGTTTCTAAGTCGTTACAATCACTGATACCTTCAGTTCAGAAAGCAAGTTTCACCTTTTTAGAAGAACTGAAGACATTATTCTTCCACACTTGTTATGTCTGTCAGATTCCGGAGGTGTGGACGGACCAGGACGATGACGTCGGACACTTCTAAGCTGGTACCCATGTTTTCACCAGGGCCGGCCAAATCTGGTTGGACTTGTGCGCGTGGTACCACCTGGTCGTTCACAGCTACTTTGTTGCGGTGGCAGCCAATGCGAAGTACAGAATCGTAAGACAAACTCGTGATCAGGAACAGGCAGAGGCAGACAGGCAGCCAGGATCGGAGTCGGGAGTAGTGGAATGGTCAGCAGCAGGATCAAGTCAATAACGAACCGGGGTCACACCGGGATTAGAAACAATAATCGACACTGAACAGCTTTCTTGAGGGACTAGGCACAAGATCCGGCAGGGAATGCTTTTATTTTAATTCTTTTATTATATTCTGGAATGGCTAGCACCAATCAGTTGTTGCGGCCCTTTAAATCTACGAACACCTTGCGCGCACTACTGAGACTGGACGCATGGCCAGGGCAGGCCAGGATGGGAGCAGGAGCAGAGAGGTGAGTGAACCCAGGGGAGGCTGGGGCCCTCCCTCGAGATGTCGC
This sequence comes from Engystomops pustulosus, assembly GCA_019512145.1. NCBI lineage: Eukaryota > Metazoa > Chordata > Amphibia > Anura > Leptodactylidae > Engystomops > Engystomops pustulosus. The sequence goes on from CM033642.1 coordinate 34,179,806, forward strand.
AGGACCACCCTGACAAGTCATCCACTGAGCTACTGAATGAAAGTATTACTGTATGCTTACCCGCCTACCACGCATGTCATGGCTGGTACCTACACAACTGGGATCTCGCAGTACTGCTGCACCAACTGTTACATGATGTCATCACTGCTTCCTGCTGAAAAAAAGTAAGCACGGAGCATTGTGCAAGTGGCACAGTGCGTATGACAGGCTGGCTGGGGGCGAAAATATCGTTGGATGGATTTTATTGGGGTGGAGAATAACAATGTCGGGGATAGAAGTTTTGAAGGAGGGGAAGATCTATACTTTTTTATGAATGATGCAGGAAGGGTTCCTGAATCTGGCCAGAAAAAATGTTCCCAGCTCCCTTCCCTAGTTGTTTTTTGTATTAGGGGCTCTTCATGGTTTTTGGGGAGGAGGGATACCTTAGTCCATTTGTTGTACCCCTTCTAGCAGCTCCCCATCATAGTGTACCCAGAGCAGCTCCCCATCATTGTGTGCCACCAGCCAATCCTTTTTATCATGTGCTCCCCTTCATACTGTGCCCCTTCCAGCGGCTGCAGGAGCGTGTCTCATGTAGGATGGTAGTGGCTACATGTAATAGCGGAGCAGGAGCACTGAGAGAGGCAGGCAACAGCAGTGTCCTGCATATTTCCTCTGGTCCGATGAGTGATTCTTGTCGGGATCAGTAGGTAGGATGCGGAGGAGATGTGCGGGACACAACTGGGCAAATCTGGGACAGTGGGACAGCCCTGAAAAAATTGGATTGTCCTGCCTAATTCGGGATGGTTGGGAGCTGTGAGATAGCATCTTACTTATTTTCAAAGCTCTCCATCTTATAGTTCCATCTTATAGTTCCTACACTGCCATGGGCTACATATAAAGTAACAGTACATGTGATCCTATTTAATAAAACTCATTTATATATCTGTTTACAACAGAATTCTGCCATAGTTTGTCTTTATTAAAAGATTTAGACATTTCTTTGACTAGTATGACAAAGGGAGAGTGGTCTCAGAAGGGAGCACAGTGTGCGTGCCAATGTCAGATTTATTATCAGACACTAATAAAACTGCCAGAAAAGGCCAATTAAAACTGTGCACTGTCTCAGGTCCCATGCACGACCTGTCTAACTGCACTGTGACCTGGCGGTGGATCACAGGTGTAGCCGCTTGGCCTTTGGGGTGAGGAGTGGCATAAGGCCTTACTTTGAGAAACTTATGATACATCTGCCCCATTGTTTATTCTAAATGCTGAGCAATATATTTATATGGGAAGGGTAATGGTGGAAACAAGTCACATGTAAGAGCTGTTGGTGGCCTTACATAACCCATGTAAATTGAGCCAAAAATAGATGTATAATATATTCAGAGAAAGATGCAAATATGTTCTTCAGGCTGGGAAAAATAAAAATTTGCCTCAAAGCTACCCCGAAGGCCGCCCCCTTACCATTAAAGGGGTTTTCCCACAAACTAAAGTTAGGCCCTATACACAGGATATCCAGGGTCTCAGTGCTGAGATCCCCAGAGATCGCAAAAACGAGGGACCCCTTGCCGCTCCGTCAGACTAATGGAACAGACAGCTGTGCATGACCGTTCTGCTCCATTAATCTCTATGGAGCTGATGGAAATTGCCAAGCGCTATTATCTTGTATGGGGTACAGATAATAATAAAATAAGAAATTACAGAGCAATTACATTGTCAGATGAAACAATAAGAATAAGGGCCCTGCTAGCAAGAGTTTATAGTCTATTAGGATTATGGGAGACACAGGAGATGACAGTGCTTTTACAGTGGACCAACCATTCTTTAAGGGATAACATAAAAAGATATATACATAATCCTGAATGAGCCAGTCTCTAGTTGCTAGCAATATTTTCCCAAACTGCATCGGTCTGCAGAGAAACCTCTTTAATGGTAGCAAGTGGTGAGGGATTACAAAGACAGGAGGAGAAATCAGTGGAAGTTAAGAGAAGATACTCTGAAAGTTATATGCAGTTAGGGAATGTAATAGGCCTGCCTGAAAAGATGGGTTTTTAGGGCACGTTAGTAATTATGGTAGTTAGGTATTAGCCTGATAGCTTGAGGTAGTGCATTCCAGAGAATAGGTGCAGCTCGAGAGAAGTGCTGGAGATCTGTATGAACACACATCAAAAAACTTAAGAACGCACATCAAAAAACTTTAGTCCAGTTCTGCACAGCAAACTGCTGGACACCTTATACTCAGTGCCAAGAGTGCTAGAGAGTTTTGACAAATGGACTGCCCCCTGACAAATACACATTTACTCCAAAATACTGATTTTGTTGTCCAGTTGAAAAATTCCTTAAAATACTCAATGTTTCATTTTCAATATTTATTGTTACATGTACTACATCCAATTATATGTTACCACTACACATACACCATGGGGGTTTAGAGGATTATTACTAGATATTGGACAGACTATGTGTTATTACATATCCATATGACTTACAGTACATTTACAGAGAAAAAGAAAAAAAACTTTATTATATATTATATTATATATTTTCTGCCAGCCAACTGTACAGATGGGGATTAGTTCAGGTCCTTCCCTCTGGCTATATATGTTCATTGTGGGAAAAAGGTTCTATTTTTGCCGCAAATCAGTTGTTAGTAACATAGACTAAGGTATTAAAACAGTAGTACAGATAACTGGATTTACTGGTATCACAAAGATGAAGCTTACGATATGTTCAGAATGGCAGCTCTTAATAACTGCAGGAGAACTTGTTTCTTGTAAAATAGCCCCAAATTCTCTTGAGTTTCTAAGTTGCTACAATCACTGATACCTTCAGTTCAGGAAAGCAAAGTTTCACCTTTATTACAAGAACTGAAGACATTATTCTTCCACACATTGTTATGTCTGTCAGGATTCGGAGGTAGTGGATCCTCTGTACCACCGCGGACGATGACGTAAGCCGACACCTGGGACTGGAGTCTAAATGGTACCCAGTTTTCACCAGGGCTTGCTGCAAATCTGGTTGGACTTGTTGCAGCGTGGTACCACCTGGTCGTTCCACAGGTGCGACTTTGTTCGCGGTGGCAGCCAATGCGAAGTACAGAATCGTAAGACAAACTCGTGATCAGGAACAGGCAGGAGGTCAAGACAGGCAGCACAGGATCGGAGTCGGGAATGTAGTGGAAGGTCAGGGCAGGCAGCACGGGATCAGAGTCAATAACGGAATCGGGGTCACAACGGGGATTCAGAAACACAATAAATCGCACTGAACAGCTTTCTTTGAGGCACTAGGCACAAAGATCCAGCAGGGAATGCTTTTATTTTTAATTCTTTTATTAATATTCTGGAAATGGCCAGCACCAATCAGTTGTGCGCTGGCCCTTTAAATCTACGAACACCGGTGTGCGTGCGCACTAGGAGTCGAGGACGCATGGGCCGGGCAGGCAGGATGGGAGCAGGACTGCAGAGATGTGAGTGAACCCAGGGGGGAGCGTGGGGCACAGGTGCACCTCGGACCCAGGAGATGGGTCGCAGGAGCACCCATGACAAGGTCATCCACTGAGCTAGCTTGAATGAAAGTATTCGGATGTTACTGTAGCTTACCCGACTCATAGTTGGTACCTACACAACTGGGATCTCGCAGTAGCTGCTGCACCGAAACTGTTACATGATGTCATCACTGCTTCCTGCTGAAACAAAAGTAAGCACGGAGCATTGTGCAAAGTGGGCACAGTGCGGGTATGACAGGCTGGGCTGGGAGGGGCAAAAATATCTTGGATGGATTTTATTGGGGGTGGAGAATAACAATGTGAGGTGATAGAAGGTTTTGAAGGAGGGGAAGATCTATACGTTTTTATGAGGGATGGCAGGAAGGGTATCCTCAATCTGGCCAGAAAAAAATGTTTCCAGCTCCCTTCCCCTAGTTGTTTTTTGTATTAGGGGTTCTCATGTGTTTTTGGGGAGGAGGGATACACTTAGTCATTTTGTTCTAGGAAAAGGAAGTGTTTAGGGAGTTAGGCTGTGCTTGTGTGAGGTGGCGGGTTCTTGGCAACAGTAAATAGGAGCATTTAACAAAGTGGCTTGTAAAAAGCAGGAAGGTGGATTATAGGATCAAAAATTGGTGGTTTCCCCTAGGGCAGTGATGGCGAACCTTTTAGAGACCGAGTGCCCAAACTACAACCAAGACCCACTCATGGATCGCAAAGTGCCAACACAGAAATTTAATTTGTGACTCAATTAATTCATACTCCCTTCTCTGTCACAGTTTTCATTGATACCAGCACCCTGAGGACACCAATAAAGCAGAAAATAGAAGAAATTTGGATTATCATTGTAGATTTCCTCCCCGGGTCCCATAAACAGGGGCCGGAGCAGGAGCTACAATGATAATCCAGATGTGTCCACACCTTCCCACTCCTCCAGTAGTCCCACATAGCGCTGTCACTTTAAAATAGCTCTGTGCACAGCAAGTCCTGGGCTGTCTGGGACTGCAGGAAGATACCTAGAGTCCTCTCTGGTGCAGGCCTGGGTGCCCACAGAAAGGGCTCTAAGTGCCACTTCTGGCTCCAGTGCCATAGGTTCGCCACCACTGCCCTAGGGTATTACCTGGGAGGAATGTTTTTGTTATTGTCTCAAAATGTTGGTCTAGGGCCACGTTTTATTTCACCACTTAGCTAGGAGGTTGGGGGCTGGTGGAGCTGGCTGTGCACGTATTTATGGTTTGTAGTTTGAGACAATTTAAAAAAAAAACGGGTTTTAGTAAAATCATGTCACTGAATTATGGGATTGTTGCCAAGAGCTCAGCTATCAGAAGTTATATGTTGATACATTGTTGATATTGTTGTGTTTTTAACAAAATTTTATGTTTTACAGAACGTAATAAAGCTGTGACCATTCACTGTGTATAATTATAGTAAAGTGGTAGTTAGGTGACATCTATGATGTCACAACATCTCAACTTCCTTGCAACGTCACAGGCATACAATGGACTTAAAGAGTTGTCCACTGCAAATAATTGATATTGTTTGTGCAATGAAAAGTTTCCCGATTTTTCTAAGTACTTTCTGTATCAATTCATAAATTGCTGTTATTCAACAGGAGGCTTCATTGTTTGTGAATAAAAACAGGTCCTAGTCATGTGATGTCACACAGGTGCAAGGCTTGCTTGTATCACAGAGAGTAATAAGAGCTGTCTGTTATAATGAGCCTTGCACCTGTGTGACATGACATGACCAGGGACTAGTTGTTATCCAAAAGAAGTAAACAATGAAGCTTCCTGTTAAATAACAGCAAGAACAGATCTAGAAAACTGTGATAAATTGTTACAGAAAGTATATTGGAAAATTGTAGAACTTTTCGCTATATAATTCTTCATTATTTGATGAAAGTGGACAACCCTTTTAACCATTTGATATCATAACAGCTGACTTGACATCAGTATGCATAATTCCTGCTCTTTATTCCCCTTTCCAAATTATCCAGTTGCTTTGGGTGTCATCATCGCTGTACACATCTAAGAATCTTATCCATTGTTTATACTTTCATACTTTCTAACAAAAGTCCTTAAAGAAAAGAGAATCCCCACAATCTAGAAGACAGAGCTCCTTCTCTGGACTATATGTTGTTCATGGATGCAAGTGTCCTATGGAAGTCAGTCTTATGTAATTCTCCATTATCATCTCCTTAATGCTGCCCTTACTCCTTTGACCCCTAACAGATGGAGTCTGGAGATTTAAACATGGCCCTGGATGACTGCTGACCCTTGTAGTTTTTACACTAAATATATAGAATACCAGAGCTCATAGAAAGAAATACATTGAAACTGATAGTATTACAAAAAAAAAGTATTACAGGTTTATATTGCACTTTAAAGACTTTGGGGCAGCAATAAAAAGCCTTATTTCCTCTTCCTTACGATTTGATAGAGAACATTATTAAAGTTCAAAAATAGCCAAGTTTACACAACAATCCTCTTATAGAAAAGACAGACAGCTGCGTGCATTAACCATTCAAGACCAGTGTTGTGGTCTGTAAAGTTAACACACGATTAAGAAGAACATATTGGACCACATTTATCAAAACTAGTCTGTACTAGATTCATAAAAATGGACTCACGAGGGCTCATTTACTAAGGGCCCCGGGACCGCACTTTTGTCGGACATCCCGACGATTTCCATTTTGCGACGCTGGGACAGAGATTTAAAAGGTTTTTTTGGCGTACGCATTTGGATTTTGGCGCAATCGCGTGGGCTTTCATGCAACACAAATCGGGGGGGGGGGGTCTGGTTGGCCGGCGGGTTTGTGTACACCATTTTTTGGTGCACTTTGTTCATGATGCAGAATTGTGGCACAGACATAATTGTAGTGCACATCAGTAAAATGTATCAGGCTGCATGGTCAGCAACAGTCTGTAAAACCATATCCTAGAGGGGCAAGGGTAGCCCTTCTGGTTCATCAGAATAATTTTAAAAGTTGATTTTGGAAGGAAATAGCATAACATGGATAACAAATCTAGGAGGATTACCACTGTCGCTGTGACTGGATCTATGGGTAAGTGTCCCTGGTCTATGATGGATTACCATTGACCATTTTTTATCCCCAGGAGGTAAACAATGAATGAAACCATGAAAAATGAACACAGAAAGGATAATTTTTTTTTAGGCAATTTTTTTTTGCCCCAGTGACAATTGGATTTTCTAAATTTTTTGCTGTAATGGGGACAAGCTTCATTACAGACACCTTACAGCTGATCATTGCAGTCTGGGACTATAGTAAAGGATCCAGAGAGCTTCACCAGAGGTCACACTGGGCAGAGGGGTCCGTCTTTAACTAGGGGTCGTCTGTAAGTCGGGTGTCTTTAAGTAGGGGACCGCCTGTATCAGAATTAAATAGTGAGACGAAATAAAAATACTAGTTTTAACATACTTTAACTCTTTCATTGTGGAAAACCAGTGTAATCCAAATACAGCAAGTTGTTACGTTTCATATATTATGTACCGTTTTATGTAAATTTGGATTACTAAGGCATATAGGGGGCAAATCAAGTATATCACATTTTAGCAATGGGTGAGTGATACTAAATTGCTAGAAAGTTAAAAAAATATTGATATAGCGGCAACATGACTATACCTATATCCATGTCTAACTACCATACGTCTCCTCCTATACTTCTACCTGAGTTCTATTTATCTACATAAAATTTCCATAATAGAACTTTTACAACATGATGACTATGAGAACTATAGTCTGTTTAAAGTAAGCAATAATAAAAGTTTCCAGCGAAGAACTTAAAAGCAGGATACATTTTTTGACAACACAAAAAAGACACTTTAGGGACTTTGCTGGGACTAAATAGCTTATAGAACGTTAAGCATATTAACAATGTGTGTACATAAGTACTGATAATCTTTACTATCAAGATGGCCTCCTTGTTTGTTCACCACTCACATATGTGAGTTGTGATTTCATCATGACTGAGTAAAGATTAGAGTAAATTAGGACTTTGTTGCAGGAAACAGAATGTTTTTTGCATTGGGTTTATTAGTTGCTTTATGCCAGAAGGGAAACTTAGATGTGACCTTAAATAAGAAACAATGGGGCACATTTACTAAGGGTCCGCACGGCGCATTTTCATGGGGTTTCCCGACTATTTCAGATTTGCGCCGCATTTAAGTGGGGTTTTTGGCGCACGTGATCGGATTTTGGCACAATCGCGCCAACTTGCATGCAACACAAATTGGGCGGGCGTTGCCGACGGACAACCCGACTAATTCGGGATCGCGACAGGACCAGGTAAGTAAATCTGCCCCAATATTTATATACCCACTAAACCAATGTGTTGCTCAAGATGAAAAAGTCTAATTACAACTATGTGATATTCCTGCTCCAGTATGAACAGTGTGCATTGTGCCCCATGGATTATACTGAGATCTTGTTATGTAGAAATTTATATCACATAGATTTCCTCTGGGGGCTGTGTGAGAATTGGCACAACATTAAAACAATCCGTAGGTCTAAATAGATGTGGAGGTCCCACTCTGGAATAGGGTAGTTAGTGTCAAGGCAGAGAAAGAGGTGCAGGCTCCGAGCTAACCCACAACCCCTGTCCCTGCCTACTTGCTCATACTGTTCTATCCCACAGGATGACAGTCCCTATTCAAAATAAATGTTCAGAATAGAAGACAAAATGAGCATAAATAGAAACAGAGACAGGCACAAGCAGAGTAAAGATAACAAAATCAAAACCAAGAAGGCGTCAAAGTACAGAATCATAAGGCAAAGAGTAGTCAAGAAACTAAGCAAGGGTCATAATACAGCAATAGCAGAATTAAGAAGCTTGAACAACAGGTATCAGGATACTAATATAACCAGCAACTTGGTGAAATGAGGAGCAGGTATATGAGGAGTTCTTGGATGCCACCACAGCAGTTGGTGGTTTGGCCACCAACTTCAGCCCAAACACTAAGCTCCAAGATGGAACCACCCACCTTTCCTAGATAAGCTTTACTAATAAGCTTTACCTAGAGTTGGATTTTTAGAGTATAAATAAAAAAAACAGCTAAATGTTTCCTCCCAACCGGAAGTTTACTGTAGCCATGCCGTTAACCTTTCCTGACATGTTTATGTTAGTAATAACTTGTATTGCCAATCAAATAACAATTCTGGAGAATTTTTGTGTACCCCTGCATTGTACCATCGCACTGTGTTTCCTCCTAAAATAGATCTAATCTAGATTATATAATCTACATTATATGATGGATAATAGTTTGGGGCAATTTTCAGATTTGCATCAAGGCCCAGTAGAGTCCCAAGGGGTAGTCCCAAGTTAAATCTCCATATTATTGAGTGCTTGACCTGCCTCAGTGAGAACAGAACCCCTGTTCTCGTGAAGAGGAGGGTGGGGGGCTGTAGTTAGGCCAACACCGATCAGATGTTATCAGCTATACTGTGGTTAGGGAAAAAACAAACTTGGGACAACCCCTTTGAGGTACATCTTTGCTGAGAGGTTTGCTTTAATTTTTATGGCAAACCTATATCAAAGAGTATTTGTGTATACTGTCATTTGTGTAACATTAAGATGTAAATTCGGAATTCAAGAGCCTTGGGGACCCATAAGGAGTTTTATGCCTATATGAAGAGACCAATAGAATGCACAATATGACAGTGGCCTGGTACAGCATTGGGGCCCATCTGCTTTAAAGGGGTTTGCCCATGAAAGAAAATTCTCAAATCTGGATCTCAAATTCTCAAATTACACAGTAAAGATGATTTTTAACCTCTTACTTTACAATTTTCCTCAGTTTTATTGTTGTTTTAGCTCCTATTACTAACAGTGATGGTCAGTATAAAATTCCAGAGTGTGGGCGGGGACTCTCTAAGCAGACACTTCATGATGCCTATGAGATGCTCTATGCTGACAATGTGCTTAGATTATCAGGGTACAGGTTTATCTACCCGTTTACATAGAAAGATCGGAGATGAGACGATGGGGGTCATTTACTATGGGCCCGAATCACGATTTTTCAGCGGGTTTCCCGAATATTACCGGTTTGCTCCGTTTTTCCCTGAATTGCCCTGGGTTTTTGGCGCACGCGATTGGATTGTAGTGCATCGGTGCCAGCATGCATGCAACGGAAATCGGGGGCGTGGCCATCGGAAAACCCGACAGATTCGTAAAAACTGCTGTATTAAAAAAAAAAAAAAGTGTCGCTTGACACACGCTTACCTGCCCCCAGCATAGGATGATGAACTCCAGCGGACTTCAGCACAGCAGCGACACCTTAGTGAATCGCCGGAAGACCGGAATCCAGGACGGAGAACGCGCCGCTGCATCGCGACAGGACCGGGTATGTAAATGTGCCCCAATGAGATCTATGACATACATATTAGACACATAGTTGGACATGTATCAATTTTTTTTTCTTTGTTGTTTATTTGAGACATTTGGAAGGTTGTTTTTCCGCCTTATGTATGATCCTGTCTTTTTTCTTGTGACACATGTTCGGTTTTTCCTGTCCTGGCAGGCACAAATTTTGGCTTCTTTTTGAGACTTTTTGTTACAAATGTCTCAAATCCACATGGGCACAAGCCATGTGAGGGTTTTATATACAGGGGGCGACACTACTGTAAATTTTGGATTTGAGGCCCTGTGCTGCATTTTTGAGCATTTTTAAGGGTGCGGTCACACGTTGGGTTGCTTTTTTACTGCGTTTTGAAAGACATTACAGCAGCTGAATAGAGGTGATTTGCCTAATTACATTACTGTTAACATTTGCGTTTTACAGGTTGGAATTATATTTGTGAAATGCTGTATTTTTTTTAACTCCTTTAATGAGAAGGCCTCTTCCCGGTGAGGATACCGTTAAGGGCTCCGCTCCTTTGTGTGTTTTAAAATTCCACCCCCACAAAACCACCCTCTTTTGTGACAAGTGCCCTGCTTGCTATTTATGTAGTGTCATTCCCCCAGTGATCAGTTTTTTTTTTTTTTATTGGTGGGGGGGTGGGGGTTAAAAATTCATAAGTTAGGACCAAAATTGAAAAAAAATGGACAATCGTTCAAAGTTTCAAATGTTCTACCTTTTGACAAAAAATCATACCACACATTTTTTTTTTAGAAACCTTTTGCATAGGTCCTTCTTTTTAACTTCAATAATTTGTTTTAACGTTGCCATTTTTTTTTACGATGTGACGAAGGTTTCAGTTTAGTAGCAACTTCTCAGATTTCAAAAGAATTTGAAAAATGCTACATTTTAGTGACTCATTCAGTTGGAAGTTGCTCTGATAAGGCTTAGTATTATACACCCACACAAGTAACAAAATTTAATGAACTACCATTACACACACTATTCAAATACAGGCATTCTTCTGCTGAACAAAAAGGATTGCTAGTAGATGGATGCAAATGCTTGAAAAGTTTGAAAATTCAATTTTGAATAAGATTAGTTTCTCATTTAGCCCTAAAAAGGATAGATTTAGACAGGAAATTTTAGGTACGGTAATAGATCCCCCCAAAATCCCCCCCCCTTCGCCTCAATGTTACCCTGCCTTCCGACTAGGCAATACCAACTGTATGTGGATGACAACTCACTGTTTTCGTCACACAGCGATGTCCGAGAACAGAGTTCGTGGCTACAGGGTTTTTGGGGTGGCTTTGGCTACATATGTTTTGTGGTGCAAAAGCCCTGAAGTAACAGTTCCATAAAAAACCTCAAAGAGTGTCACCATTTTCAAAATAGACCCTCAAAGATTTATGGGGTTTGGGTGAGCATTTAACATGTTGGTCAAAATCTACATGCAAGTACAATGGTGGCAGATTTGCAGAGTAAAAATTGTGTTTTTATCTCAAAAAGTCATTTTGGCCTTCATTATATTGTGACGGCACTATATGTGATGCTGTAGACAAGAACCACATATAAATCATTCTGCAGGTTGTCCCGGAGGACGGCAATCAATACCACACATGTGCAATAATCCACACGGTTGGCACACGCAGGGCTGAGAAGGGCGGGGAAGCCGAGCGAAATTTGCTTTCGGAGCTCAGTTTTCTATGTCTGGATTGGAGTGCCACATGTCATGTTCCAAGGGCCGTGAGAGGGTACCAGCGCTGCAAGTAGGAAACCCCCCAGGAATTTATAACATTTGGAAAAACTAGACCCTCAAAGAATTATCTGGCATTGTCGGTTCCGGTGACCATTTTAAACCCCCAATATGCTGGATAAATCTTAATGCCAAATTGTGAAATGGTTCGCCAGAGTAAAAATTGCATTTTACTCAAAAATGTAATTTAGTGCCCTCATACATTGTGCCCAACCAATGGACTTTAGACAAACACCCCAAAAATCTTCGTGGGTTGATCATGAGTTACAGCACTACCAAACAGTGCCAATAATTAACAGGCTGGGAACACGCAGGGCTGAGAAAGGAAGGAGCAAAATTTTGCTTTTGCTGCTCTATTTTCTCACGTATGGATTTGGAGTGCCATGTTAGGTGGGGGTGTGTTGATCATTTTAACCCCCAACATGCTGGTCAAAATCTAATGCAAAATAAATGGTTGAAGGGAAAGCCAAAAATTGTGTTTTATCACAAAAATGTCATTTTAGGCCTGTGATATATTGTGCCCAACTCATGCCAGCTTCAGACAAACACCCCAAAAACATCTGTGGGGGGACCAGAGTATGGCAATGACCACACATTGCCAATAATTGAAAGGCTGGGAACACAGCCTGGGCCCTGAGAAGGAAAGGAGCAAAAATTTTTGCTTTTGGAGCACCTTGTCACTAGACGGTGTGGGGTCCCCTGAGCCACACCTTCCACTCGGTACCGTACACATGATTGTACTATCATTTTTTAACCCTTTGAAAGACAAAAAAAACCTTAAAAATCAATAATTTAATGTTATATAATGGTTTATAAATCATATTCATAATCCTTGAACTTTTCATAATTTTTATATGCGACAGCTACAAAGTGTATTTCATTCTCATTTTTTATGAAATCGCAATATCCAGCATCAGGCACGAGGCCAGTAATCTGCACAGATGAGATCTGTCTAGTTACTCTGTATGGTCTTAACAAACCAGCCACATATTACATCTCCCCTAGTGTGTCTGATGCTGGATGATTAATTTGGTGCAGTATAAGACTGGAGAGTCATACATTGCACCTCCTATTAGTTGGTTTAGTTTGCTGCACCACAATATTGAATTTTTTGGCGCACAGGCTATTTTCTGTCCTCTCATGACCCTGGTTACCGAAGACACATTGCTTTTATTGGAGGAGTTAGAAAACAGCCAAAAAATGGTCTAAAACGTTAAGTAAATGTGGCAGAAGATTTTGGATTGCCAAAAAAGGTGAGTAAAATCCATCGTGGTATTTACTGCGCTGTGTATCTGCCCATGTTAGATTATTTGGTTAATTTGTGGGAATAATATTAAAATGGGGGGCCGACCCGAGTATAAGCCGCCGAGACCCCTAATTTTACCACCAAAAACTGGGAAAACCTATTGACTCGAGCTAAACGGGGGGGAAATGCATTGGTCACAGGAAACAGCCAAGGATATAGCCAGCCAGCCCCCTATTAATATACAGCTTGCCCCCGGAGTTACAGCCCTGCCCCAAGTAGTATACAGCCTGCCCCAGTAGTATACAGCCCTGCCCCCCAGTCGGTATCAGCCTGCCCCCCCCCCAGTGTATAAAGCCTGTGCCCTCAGTAGTATACAGCACTGCCCCAGTATTCATACAGCACTGCCCCAGAGGTATACAGCCACCCCAGCCTTGACCCACGTAGTATAACAGCCCACCCAGCACAGCCCCCCAGTAGTATACAGCCACCCCAGGCAGACCCCGTAAGTTAGTATACAGCACCCAGCCTGCACCAGAGTATACAGCCACCCCAGGCCAGCCCCCAGTAATAGTAGACAGACCAGCCCACCTGCCTCCAGTAGTATACAGCCACCCCAGCCTGCCCCAGTAGTATACAGCCCACCCAGCCTGACCCCAGCAGTCTACAGCACCCCCAGCCTGCCCCCCCAGTAGTATTACGCCACCCCAGCCTGCCCAAGCAGTATACCGCCACCCCAGCCTGCCCCCAGTAGTTTACAGCTGCCCCCCAGTAGTATACAGCATGCCCCCAGTAGTATACAAGCCACCCCAGCCTGCCCCCCAGTAGGATACAGAGACCCAAGTAGTACAGCGTCCACCCCAGTAGTAACAGTGTCCCCCCAGTAGTATACAGTGAGCCAGAATAAAAAATAAAAAAAACTTATTTAATCACCATCGGTGGCCCCGATGCGCAGCGCCTGCCTCCCCGATGTAATCTCGGCTCCTCTTCTGGATTCCAGTTCTTTCTTTCTTCCGACGTGTCTTCGTCTTCTTTAAACAGCAACTTTTCTCTCCGACGCGCGGCGCCTAGTATGAGCGCGCTGCTGACATCATAAAGGCGCCGCACGGGAGAAGAACAATGGCGGAGCCCAACGCGATGTTAAAGAAGACAGAAGACGGAACGGAAGCAAGAATAGAAGAGAGCAGGGAAGAAGAAGAGGAGCAGAACCCCCGATGAAATCGGCCCCGGAGCAGCGCCCCTGCGCATCGGGGCCACCGGAGGTGAGTAAATAAGTTTTTTTTTTTTTAAGTCATTTTAATTATTTTTTGATTGTGTATAAAGCCGACCGGGGACATTTTTCAGCAAATTTTTTTGTGCTGAAAAACTCGGCTTATACACGAGTATATACGGTAAGAATAATCCATGCAACATATGTCAACATATAGTGCTGTAAGTAATCCATAGTAGAGACTATATTCATACCATCTGAGGCAACTGATAGGACTCAGTCCATGAGCAATTTATTGCACCACATTTGTGCAGCTCAATCCTAATCTTAAAGACAAGAAAATGTGAAAAGTGAGTGGGTGAGCATGATGCAGTAGTGGATAATAATATAGGCGGTTTGGCCCACATAATGCTCCACATATTGTGCTGCTTGCCCTTTTCTTTCCAAAGTTATGTTTTCTGTTCTGAAAGTGTTTAACAAAAATATTTCTCACAAGAGGTGAAGTGGGCAGAGACTAACATCTTCCTGTCTATGCCGTGAAGCCTGGTTTCAATTCAAGCTGCCCACAGATCCCATGATTTCTTGTGTCCTCTATCAAAATAATTTAGCATTAAATCCATTCAGTGTCCCACAAGTAAATCCACTGAACACTGCACAGTGCACATACAGAATGTATATGGTGACAGCCTGACAGCTTCCATCACACGGAGGAGCAGGGAACATGTAATAAGTGGAAGAAATCATAGGTAAAACAATTACATAAGGTGTATAGCGTGTCCAGTGTGAGCACTAAAGATTAAAGGGAACTTGTCACCAAGGACCTAATTTTCACTAAAGACAGGTTGTAAAAGCCCATGACACCTGCAGTGCAAATCTGCCTCTCTGCCTTTTCTAAGCAATTGCATTACAATATAATTATGTGTTATAACTTACTCTTGCATCCTGACAAAATCCTGGGGTAGTCACAGGGGTTGGGCTTTGGTTTGGATGCATTTCAAAAAACAACATTTGCCTTGTCTGTGTTACTCACTCCTCAGAGCTTGGCCTTCATATTATCCCAAAGCTATGTAGTTTGTGGGCATTGATGGATGCCACTCAGATATCAATACCTAATAATATAGAGATGAAATCCACAAATTGTACAATCTCAGTAAAAGCAAGAAGATAAGTTCTTAACGAGCTGCTTGAAATTTTCCCATCCTGAAGCATGAATATAATTCTGCAATGTAACCAGCAGTAATAGTAGATGCCTATTCTCAGCCGTTTTACTACAGGATGATGCATTTCACCATTTGCCCTTTAATGGGTATGAAGACATCTGTTCTCTTGGTAGTACATGTGACAGATGGTCCGTGCTCTTGGCAGTTGAAATCTCTATATGTTCCTACACATTGGTCAATTATAAGACAGGCAGATTGTGTGTAAATAAAGTCAAACTGGCACCACACACTGCAGATGATGGATATTATTTCTGTTTGTTGCCTTCTAACTATTTTGTACATATGTTTTATCTTTTTCTCTTCTTATATTTGCTCTTTTTGTATTTACACTTTTGTATTGTAAAAGTTTAAGTAGTGGGAAAATTGTCTCCTGGGGAGGACGGACACACTTTAGCAGCCACAGGTAAAGTAAATCTACCATCAAAAAAAACGTTCAAACTTATGCTATTGAGCCAGAAGTGCTCAAAGCGAGCAGTGTTACCAGAGCTCCTCTGTGCTCTGGTTTCACAAACTGTTACCCTGTGCAAGAGGACGTCTCACCCTCCCCCTTTCTCCCTTGCCACTTTCCCCTCCCTCTGTCTGCTGTAATCTCAAGCTGCATCATGGAGGCTCATTAGCATAATTTGTAAAGTTGATTTTGAAGGAAGGAGGTCATGGATAATAAATATAGCACTACCACAGACAAAATTTTATTAGTATGATGTTAATTAATTAACACAAGTAATTAAAATAATATCCTATGCCTCCCTGACATGGGCAAAACACAAACCAAATTGGCTGTACATGGATCACAGCCACTAGAAAGTTCTAGGAAAGGTTAAATTTGCTCAGTGCTATCAGACAACAGAGCTTCTAATGTAATAAAAGCATAATGATGTCACAGCAAAGTGATGTCATAGTGCATGTAATGTAAGTGCTAAGATTTTTTAGGATAGGGTCAATATGCAAAGTGTTAATTTTTTTTAATATCCTTTGATGATGACCGCCTAGTGTGTATAAAATGCTGTGAATTATCTGTTTCATGCATAACATCATGTTTGAAGAGGAGCACTAGAAAGCTCATCATCAAATATAATAAGCCTAAAATAGGCATTGCCATATTTCTTCACTCTTCTTCTGCTCTCCATGGCTAACACTGTACAAATCTACACTATTCCAGCAGCTTCTGGGTTACATACAAGATAGGTTCTGTAGGTCTGTTCTTAAGTCGAATTTGTATGTAACTCGGAACCGTATATATTCTAATTGTAACCCCAGCCAAATTTTTTTTGGTCTCTTAGCAATTGGATTTAAAAAATGTTGGGTTGTCATAAGAACCAGGATTAACAATAAAGCTTCATTACTGACACCTTTGATAACTATTATATCTGTTTATTGTTGCCTATGGCTAATGTACAGTAAATTACCAATTACCAGAGGTCCGTTTGTAACTAGGGGTCATATGTAAGTCGGGTGTTCTTAAGTAGGGGACCGCCTGTACTCAAATTAGTGTCACAGCCTGGATATAGTAAACATGACAATGTCAAGCAAGAATAAAATACAGTGATGTCACAGCATTGAAGAAAGGTGATCGTTACAGATATCAAAGAGTAGCCTATCCATGACGTTGGAGGTTTTTTTTGTCATTATTTTTAACATTTATTTCCTCTTTCACCTTATGTATAGAAGAGCCAGGAGGACGTATGTTGGAACAATGATAAACACTGCTGTCTTTCCCTTCCCAGCCTGTATACTGCTTGATGTTGGTCCCGCCATATACACCAAGAGCATATCCGGTATCAGACTGTGCGGGCAGATTCATTCTACACCAATGGTTCCATTGCTTTCATGGTGTAATATTTTTATGTAGGCAAGGGACAAGGTGACCGGATAGACCCAACATTTGTAGTATATGGAGATTAATTTTACAAAAAATAATGCAGATCATAACAGGTTCATTCATTTGAAAGGGAGCTAAGCTGCAGTTACCTGGTTTAGCCACTGCACAGGGAATTGAGCTGTCTTCTTTCTGATTCATTCTTAGTGTATGAGCTGCAGAGAGCAGATGCTTTGTAGGGGAGTTGGGTGTTGTACCCCACTAATCCAATATTGTATTGTATTATCAATTTTTATTTAGAATGAAAAAAACCCTTGAACATAATTTTTTTGATAGGAATCTTTAGTTAATAACAAAACAAAAGCACAAAGTTAAAAAGAAATAGTGTTACAGAACATGTCACAATATCATGTCTAATGTTAAAACACCAATGGATGTTTTATTGATAGTACGTCTTGAATCTTCCTCTCTAGATTGTATTATTTAGGTTTTAATCTGCATGTGAGATTTCAGTAATAAATCACACACAGAGAAGGAGTCAGGTACAAAGCAGAGCAGTTTTAACACATGAATATGATCCGCGCTATTTATAGTTTTCCTGGAACACAGGCTGAAAGGGGAATATTGCAAAACGCACAATTCTGCAAACAAAAGAGAAGAGACAATCTGAGGGCACCAAATAAATAGTCACACCGGGATAGTGACGCGCATCTCGTCCTGCTGTGGAAGACTAGAAAAACGCATTAAAATACTGGAAATTATCTTTAATCTTGTGCCAAGTAAAATAAATAAACATTCACGAAATAAACAAGACAGATCCCTAAGCCTCTGTGTGTATGAGTGAGACTTTGCCATTTTGCTGGTGGTGGATTTATTAAAGTCAGAAGCTTTGCTTTCTGCTGTCTTTATGGATAGTTCAGAGCCCCATACATATAAAACGTATATATAATATTCAGGTATAAATATTAGAGTCGCCGATAGACTAGTCAGAAGTCCACTCCGATGGTCTCCGGCACACAGAAATTGCAGCAAACTTGTACTCTTTTCTAAATCAAACATTCTTTTGTAAAATCGAGTGAGTCAATCAGCAGACTTGGAGATCTACGCGTTTCGGCTACACCTATACAG
The DNA here is from genome assembly GCA_019512145.1 of Engystomops pustulosus. NCBI lineage: Eukaryota > Metazoa > Chordata > Amphibia > Anura > Leptodactylidae > Engystomops > Engystomops pustulosus. The sequence goes on from CM033642.1 coordinate 34,197,996, forward strand.
CAATCCCTAATTCCCTAATTCATAATCTAATAGGTAGTATACTCATTCACTTTAAAAACACCCCGTACCATTCCATATTAAACACCAGAATGCGAAAATAGAGATATAGAAGGTTGTTCTCTGGAAGTTATAAATAACGACAGGCAATATACATGACGCTGATACATTTACAAAATGTCTATACTGCCAAGATCCATATCTATAATTATGTGTCTCCATCTATCCTCCCATAAAGATTGTGAGCCCTCAGAGGCAGGGTCCATTTATGTGCTGGTCACTGTAGTTTTGTATTTGTACTTATATGTATGTATGTATGTATTTGTCTTAAAGTAATGTATGTGAACCCCTTACTGATTGTACAGTACAATGGATTTAATTCTGCTCTATGAATAAATAATAAGGACAAAATAATCAGAAGTCACTAGTACTTGTTTGGCCTTAAGCTACATGCACACTAACGTATGGCTTCCGGTCCGTAGCCGGGCAGGCCTACATTCAGTGCCATGGAGAGAAGGAGGAGTGACCCCTCCCATCTCCATAAAAATGCATGGTGTACAGCAGGTGCTTTGCTAGGGTGGTAAAAGATCCGGGGGACACGGGCCCCAATGCATTTGTATTAAATTTACAGTAGTGACCATTTTTGTACATGACCCCCCTCAAATGAGTTTCCTGCCAAAACCAATTGAAAGTTCAGGAGAAATCCCTACCTATTCCATCCATTGCCTGCAGGTGACGTGTCCTCTCTCTTCTCCATTAGCCCCAGCATCACCACATCTCCTCTTCAGCCACGTTTCCTCCCTGTAAAGTTTACCACACAGACATCTTATGTTCTTCATTGTTCCTATATCTTGGTTCCCTAACAATGTTATCCTGCTGCTACCCCTAACACTCTCACTCTAAATACTGTAAGAAGACTACACAGAATCCATAATTTATAATGCCTAAAATCTTTTAGCCTAGTAGCACCCCTGGTGTACAGGCTGTAACAAGGGGAAATATAGGACATGTCCTATCTTTTTCCCTTGTATGGAGCGTTACGCTGCCGCACATGTGTGCACTATATCGCTCAGTGTGGCCATTTCCATCTATGGGGGACATATGTATGTCCCCCATATGGTCACGTAAATGTCGCCTTAGGGCCCATGCACAAGAACGTTCCCGACCAGCAGTAGCCGCGCGGGCACACGTCGAGTGCATTGGAGAGGAGGAGAAGCAAGCACACCCTTCCCCTCTCCATATAGAATAGTGGCATGTGGTCGATCTTATGGCCAAAGATAGAGCACGCTGTATATTTTTTGCGGCCTTTGCACGGTACGGTGAGTACACGTTTTGCTCACCGTACCAAGCCCGGGCACCATAGACAACTATATGCGCCTGTAAATTTGCATTCGTGTGCATGGGCCCTTAAACAGAGTTTCCAACAATCAACACTCATCTTCTATGTTGAGGATATAATAAAAATGTTACATCGGGAGGGGTCTGACTGTATGTACCCCCCTCAATTTAATGGTGGCCCCAACAGCTCATCTTGAATTGAGCAATGAACACATGTCCATTGCATTCCATAAAGAAGTATTAGTCTGCTGGAGGTTTGTAGGGTTTAGTGGAAACCCTGGCAGTTAGACCCCCACCGTTTTCACACATTTCCCCTTCTGTGTATAGTGTCATTTTGGAGACAATTCAATTAATGAAATGTACATCTATGGAGACTACAAAGCAAATGTATTGCTTAGTTGATACCAACTAAATTATTCCAATTTTAGATCCTCTTCTTGCACACTAAAGAGAACCTGTCACCAGCAACAACACCTTCCCTGCATCCACAAAGTACCTGTTAGATGTCTACCTATATGTTCCAGCATGTTCTGTAGTAGTAGGACCTGTCTGTGCGGAGCAGGGAGTGCAGTGAACACTGCATATACAGGACCCCTTACTATCAATGGACTCACATCGGGTAAGTTGAATATAAGTTTACCAACTGATTTTTCAACATTGCAGCCATGGAAAGGAACAATTTAGGGATTTTGTTAGGTCTGCTCTCACTAAACCCCTTTCTATTAAGCTACACCACTTATCAGATATAAATGTGCTAGAGCACAACACACTAGGCACAATAACCATAAAGGTTCTAAAATGATCAACAAAGCTTTTATTTTTACTCTTATGTGTCAGACTTTATTTCCTTAGAATTGTGGCATAGAAATAAAAATTAAAGTACCGTAAATGACCCTATTGAACAATTTTATATTAATATGGAAAATATGAACATGATGAAGGAACCAGAATGTTACTGACCTCTTTTTCTTGTAGCACAAAAAATAATCCTCAGCACTCACAAGCACATTTTAAAGACCCACTGGCGTTTTCTCCATCCAGGTTTTCATATCCACTGTGTTTTAAATCAATAACCTCCTACAACTTGTAAGAAATCTGCTTTGCTTGATGCAGTTAACATGAAAGTGACTCTGAACAGTTTTTTGCTATAAGTTAAAGGTTGCTGCTGTGTACGCAGTGTGAACCCAGACATGTTCTGTTTCTTGACTTTCATGTTTTGTTTTCTGGAAATCCACCTTATTATTAGAAAATAAACCAGGGATTAAACTGTAATCTGATAGTGTATGTGCTCTTTTTGTGGTCTTGTGTTAATCTTTATCCTATGTAGGTGATGTGTTTGACTGGTGAGGGTCTGACCGTTGTGACCACCGATTACAAGAATAAAGGTCACTTGGACACACACACTCTTTCCTGGAGCGAAGTAAAGATCATTGTGCATTGCAGGTCCATTCATGTATATGGGACTGCCAGAAATAGAAGACAATTCTACATTGCTTCTCTTGGAACAGTCTTTTAGGATATCATCACCAAGACACATCATTGGCTAGGGGTAGGTACTTTATTGATGTTTTCCATGGTGATGCTACCTTGCTATTGGGCTGGTTTTCTTGATTTTTGTATTGTGTGTGTTTTATTGTTGGTTCACATTTTATGACTAGCGGTTTATCAACAGCTGACCTTTGGTTCGGGGCTCCACTGAGGGATTTGGCCTTCATAAGCTTTAATACATGAAATCATTATCGTGGCAGCCCCATAGTAGCGTGCACACTGGTGGCCCTTTCTCGCAATTAAGTGGTCGGGCTCCTAGTGAATGCCTAAGCAATCAGGTAGTCGAAAGTCGGATACCCCAATGCAGGCAGCTCCAGGGGACCTATGGGGAAAAGACAGAGGTAGTACTTACTGTTTCTGTCTTCTCCTTCTCTCATTTATGATGCCCAGAATTTTTATTTACATTTTTAAGACCTTTTACAGGTTTGTTTCCGCAAAATTTTATCTTCCTCCTCCTTCCATTGTTCTCCAGTGAGAGAACTGTAAGTGACTATTTGGAAGTAGCTCTTGGGGATGGATCAGAGCTCTCAGCAGTATTTCAAGATACTTATATATTAATAATCCTTTTCTTTTGTGACTGCTCTATTTTCATGCACCTAATGGAAGGAGAAGAGGCTTTCTGCAAATTAAATACAAAAAGCCGGAGCTCATGCTAACAGGGGACTAGCTGGAAAAGTGCTGTAACACAATGTTCCGCTATAAACTGCCTAATAAGAGTCTTCCTTATCTTTCTGTGCTCTCCCTGACACCTGTCTCCCATCTATTGTGTGGAAACAGTCTTTTAACGTCCTCTTTTACATTTTCTACAAAAGTGACATTTTTATGTGGTTTAAAGTGAAAAATCTGCATATTTCTCTAGATTGAGGATTTTTTTTCTTCTGCCTTTGGTCTCATATTTCCTTGGTATTTTAATTAGCCACTTCCGTGAGTCAGACTTTTACATATGGTCGGCACTCTCTAAGAGTCATAAACCCCTGGTAATTACAGTATTAGAAGAAGATGACTGCATCCACTTCTCAATAGGCTCTTGATGACATTCTCTCCAGCTATCATGCTCTTGAGTTTCAATGGGCCCTTATAAGTGTCAGGTTTGTAAACCCATAATATCGGTGACTACTGTATGTAGCCTCCTTATGTAAAAGTTCACATTGAGAAGAATTATAATGCACCCGGATAAAATCTGAGATTGCACAAAACTCAGCACAAAGTTATACACTGCAATGCACTTGCAGACATTTTGAAAATAGACAGATTTTGAGAGGGGGGCATCACTGGACAGAGATAGTACGATGGTCATTTCGATAATGGAGTGGAGAAACTTTGCTCCTTTGCAGAACTTTGCAGAAACATCATCACCACTGTTGATGGTTTGTGTCTAATATGGTAGGATCAATAACCAGTTTATGGAAAATGTCTTTACTCAAATGTCTTTACTCAAATTGCATTTCTGCAAACAAAGGTCTTTAGACC